>OX459200.1:18424221-18614221 GCA_949775195.1 Diarsia dahlii
GCTTTCAAAATCTACCTAACCCTGTAGTGTGTTTGATCGCTTTCCATGCATTAAATTTTAGTAGTTTATCTTCGTTTTCGAAAGATGGAGTTGTTCATTTGATACCATTTTCTGAACCGGATATGTTCCGTGAATAGTCTATCTATAATATAAAAATGAATCGCAAAATGTGTTGGTAAGCGCATAACTCAACAACGCCTGGATCGATTTGGCTAATTTTGGTCTTGAATTATTTGTGGAAGTCCAGAGAAGGTTTTAACGGTGAGAAAGTGGTTGGTACGTAGGGTAGTAAGTAGGGTAGTAGGTAGGTAGGGTAGTAGGTAGGTAGAGTAGTAGGTAGAGTAGTAGGTAGGGTAGTAGGTAGGGTGGTAGGTAGGGTAGTAGGTAGGGTAGTAGGTAGGTAGGGTAGTAGGTAGGTAGAGTAGTAGGTAGGGTAGTAGGTAGGGTAGTAGGTAGGGTAGTAGGTAGGGTAGTAGGTAGGGTAGTAGGTAGGGTAGTAGGTAGGGTGGTAGGTAGGGTAGTAGGTAGGGTAGTAGGTAGGGTGGTAGGTAGGGTAGTAGGTAGGGGGTAGTAGGTAGGGTGGTAGGTAGGGTAGTAGGTAGGGTAGTAGGTAGGGTAGTAGGTAGGGTAGTAGGTAGGGGGTAGTAGGTAGGGTGGTAGGTAAGTAGGAAAACAAGCATTGCAACGCATGCGCGGGTTCAGCTAGTCAACAAATAAAAATTGACCAATTACACAGTAAAAAAACTCATTTTTTATAAACCACATTAAAATTAGATAACTCCACGACGTAAATATTTTTTGATCCGCGGCCTGTCATCCTCATAGGACGGATGGACGATGAGTTAGCCCGTTACTCACCGTCCACAGGCCCGCGCCTACTACGGTGGCCGGAAGCCATCACGTGGCCCCCGACGCCCGGAGCGTCTCCCGCGTCGACTGGGCCGAGAGGTTCTCTCCCTCTCACGTTCCGCCAACTCTTTCGCTAGCATTACTGCTTCGCAAAAAGAGGCGACGGCGTCCCATTCTCTCTCGCCTCGGACCATGGCTTGCACCAGGGCCGGACGCGAGAGGTCGCCGCTGCTAATTGCCGCTACAAGAACACGACGGGGCTCCGCCCAAGCAGAGCCGACCTCCACGGTGTGCTCCACTGTGTCCTCCAGCTGATCCTCACAGTGGAAACATCCGGGCGTTTCTTCCCGCCTGATACGGTGCAGGTACCTTCCGAAACAGCCTCTAATCCCCTTAGGCAGAGATGTACCTAATCGTATACTTACAACCACATTTTTCCAGTAATATGCGCGTGGAACACGAAAGCGCCAACGATAGGGCCTGTCGACTTTAATCTACCTCTGTTTCTAGGTAATTAATTTTAGTATAAAACATAGTCAGTGCTTTGCATTACCCTCTTCTTATTTTCTACAGCGGCAGGAAGTTAACGCAGGGCAATGATTTAATGTACTTTTATCTAAGCGACGCATTTTAGTTTTCGACAACCACGCGAACGAAGTCGCGGGCACAGCTGGTTGTGAATAAATAAATTTTAAATTATCTTCTATGTGTAATAAATATAATCTTCCATTATCATCATCATCATCATCATCAGCCTATAATGTTCCCACTGCAGGGACTCAGGCCTCCTCTCTAGGAGAGGGATGGGCTATAATCTACCACGCGGGCCCAGTGCGGATTGGTAGATGTCACATATCGTCGAATTTTTTGGTTCTAAGACGATTAAGTTCTAATTACGATTCTACGCATAATGTAGATAGAACTTGCTGTATTTTTCTGTTAGTGATAAAGCGCTTTGATGTAAGTTAGCAATGTTCTTATTTATAATGTAACAACGTAGGTATACTCATTGTTCAAAAACCTAATAGTAAATAAATAAATAATAATTATCTATCTATCCTGTCCCTTTCCATTTATGTACTTATATTCATTTCTCTTTTAGTCAGATTAGTATTTTCCAATAATCATACCGGTCCGATATTGATTCCAAGGAACGTTTAATATGTATGCAACCATCAGTGTTTCTCATTCTAAGTGAATCATTGTATTCTGTTTTAGAGAAATAAATGTCTTGAACCAAAACCCAGTACCTATAATTTGAGTCACTGTACTTCATACTCTTTAATTTTGATAAAACAAATTTTTCATTATTTTCAGGACCGTTGTTTACAATATCCAAAAGAGGAGGGCGGCAACTTTGTTTTTCGGGTCATCGATACGGCATCCATCGCTCGAACAACGGCAAAGTAAGATGGCGGTGCTCCACAAACATGAATAAGGGATGTAGGGCCTTTGTCAAAACACTAGACGATGGGACGATCATACGCGGAAATTACACGCATAATCATCCGCCGCCAAAGCAGCGGCAATCAGTCGAAAATATTGATTATTTTCACCCGTGACGATACTGATATAATTTTTCACTAACTGAATTTTAAAACCCTACGGCTGTCAAAAAATGGATAACCGAGAAACAAATCTGAATAGAAAAAAAAATTGCAAATATGGGTAATATACAATAGTTGCTATGAAATATCAAAGCTCAACCATACTTTTCCAATAGACATGCAAACATTTACATATTTTATGAAACATGCACTGAAAAAAAAAACGGCTGTTTCGGGTCTGGGTATTAGTGTATGTGTAAATTTTTGTGAACGCACGCACGATACCGGAGAAATTCCTAGTGTGAGGCAAGGTTTTAAAAAAAAAATATATATTTATAAAGTATCATTACCATTATAATTATCATTCAATAAATGAATTAATTAAAATATTCTGAAATTTCGTAGTCGTTTCTGTACCTTTGCCTCTCATCATTTCAGCCTATAATGTGCCCACTGCAGGGACTCAGGGCTCCTCTCTAGGAGAGGGATGGGCTATAATCCACCACGCGGGCCCAGTGCGGATACCTTTGCCTATAACGTCTTAATTGCTGATATTAGTCTATTCCTGTATGATGAGTTTTTGTGAAAATAAAATTTATGCGAAATTATTAGTATAAAATCATATAAAATGTATACTTTATACCACTTCAGTGTATAAAGTATCACTAACAATAATCTTAATTAATAAAAAAATATAATGATGATAATGATCTTAATGAATAATTGTAATCTTAATTATCTGTTTCGTTATAATTGTCATTCATTAAATTAATTTTAAAATTATTCTGAAATTCTGTATTTTAGACTTATGATTATTATTTCATTGCTTTTATATTGTGCGTACTCGTGGCATATGCTAAATTTCTTTTATTTTCTTCCTTCTTCCGAAAAATATACCTATCACATTGGTGAGATAGAGGCCCGACGAACGAAAGCATCTTAATTTATGTCATAAATGCCAATATGAATATTTGAGTTCTTTGACTTATTTTGGGTCAGTTTCAGGACCAATATTTTCGGTGTCCTCTCGAGGGGGGCGGATTCTTCGTTTGTCAGGGTACAGACTCACACTGCATTACTCAAAGCACGGCAAATCAAGATGGCGGTGCTCCACACACATGAATAAGGGATGCAAGGCTATCGTTTTTACCATTGACGATGGTACGATTGTCATAAACAGGAATTTGCATAACCATTTGCCACGGAATACTTAGTAGCCCAATTCTAGGTTAAGCTTGTCATTGTTCATTAATTACATTATTGCAATTTGTGCGTATACCTAATTTATATTTTTTTGACGGCACGATTGACACAGTGGCTAAGCGATTGGACTGCTGCGTTGCGTGTCGCGGGTTCGATCCCCACACGGAACAAATATTTGTATGGCAAACAGATAGTTGTTTCGGGTCAAGCATTGCAACTCACATGCACAAATACACCCAGTATTTGTGCATGTGAGTTTCAATGCTTGTAAACGCACCCACGATAAAGGAATACTAAAGTGGAATACCAAGTGTGGGGCAATGTTTAAAAATACATTTATATATATAATATATTTACCCGCGGTTTCGTCCACGTGGATGTCGGTTATCGCATCCACGCGGGTGAAACCGCGGACATTAGGACTAAAAGTAGCCTATGTCTTTTCTCAGGCTCTAGACTATCTGTATACCAAATTTTATTTAAATCGTTTCAGTAGCTTTGGCGTGAAAGCGCAACAGACAGACAGAGTTACTTTCGCATTTATAATACTATATATATAAGTAAGGATTTAGACCAAATTGCATGTAAACTTTGGTGTCGTAGTTTCATTGATGTAAAGTCCCCATTTGTAATTAAAACTATTTGTATACATTTGTCATTAAAACTATCTGTATACATATGTCAGCACTGACATACTAAGCAGGATTACTTATACCTAGAAGTATTAAAATGTCTACTTTTGAATTGCGTTCACTCATTTTACGATTACAATACCTTAAAGCATTTTTACCTTTTTACAGTAAGCACATAACCTAACATATAAGGTTATTAGAACCTAACAAGACCCTCAGCATTGCGGATAAATAACACAAGAAGAAGGAGGGACCCTCGCATAACCAAGCATAATTTGTGTCACTGTATTTCAATTACTTGAATTTAAAGTAAACCAACTTCTTTTAATTTTCAGGACCAGTGTTTACAAAATCTTTGCGAGGGATGCGGAGTCTTCGTTTTTCAGGTTATCGATACGGCATCCATCGCTCGAATGACAGCAAAATAAGATGGCAGTGCTCCACACACATGAATAAGGGATGCAAAGCCTATGTCACCACAGCTTACGATGATACAATCCTCCGCAGCAATTATTCACATAATCATTTGCCGCCGACGCAGCGGTACCGACGCAGTCGAAAATATTAACAACGGCCTTCGAACTAACTCGACGTGACTATGATAATAATTATGATTTTCCACTAACAGAATTCCAAAACCAGTTCCGCTGTAAGAAAATATGGTGGACTTTTGCACATCATTTAGATAGACAAATATGAATATAATTGACAATAGATTTGCATGTCTAATGATAAAAATGGTATATTTCTTAACAACTGTAGTCCATTACCCGTTTACGTTATTTATGAAACATGTAAGTACACACGGCTACACATCAAGCTATACAAAACCAGATAATCTTGGCCTCACTTTACTAGATCTTTTCGCACAATGAACGATCAGATTATACTGGTTTTGTATAGCTTGATGTGTGGCCGTGTGTACCTACTATAATTTTTTTATAGACCAGTTCGGTTTATAAAGTATCATTACTATTACAATTATCATTCATTCAATAAATAATTAATTTTCTGTATTCGATTTTGGCCCTTTGCCTATAATTTCATGTTGGGATACGAGCCATTTCTTTGAAACATTGACGAAAGATACGAACCGTCCTTACCAACTTTTTTTGACTTAAGATTTTTTATATTGTGCATACAAGTTGGCATACGCCAAATAAACATTATTTCTTTCATTTTCTTGTCATTCAACAAGTCCCAAATTCTGTATTCATCGTATTACCTGTACCCATTCTATTGGTTTAGATAGAGACCTGTGGAAAAGCATCTAAATTTCCATCAAAAATTAAAGTATGAATTTTTGGTTTCTCTTACTTATTTTATGTAATTTTCAGGAGCAATATTTTCGGTGTCCTCCCGAGGAGGGCGGATTCTTTCTTTGTCGGGATACAGACTTAGACAGCAATACTCTAGGAGAGGCAAAACAAGATGGCGGTGCTCTACACACTCATATAAGGGATGCAAGGCTATCGTTTTTACCATTGACAATGGTACGATTGTCATAAACAAGAATTTACATAACCATTCGCCCGTCGAAAATATGGACGAATCATAAGACACGGAATACTTTGTAACCCAATTCTGGGTTATGCTTGCCATTGTTCATTAATTATACTATTGTAATTGGTACGTGTATTTTACATTATGTTTTCCATAAAGCAATAAAGTACCATATTTACCATTAAACATGCAAACTTTTACATTATTTATGAAACATGTACTTTCATTTTATAGACCGTGGTTCGGTCTATAAAGTATTATTAATAATGAATTATTCTGTTTTCGATTTTAGCCTTTGAATATAATTTCATGTTGGTTAGGATACGAGCCATTTCTTTGAAACATTGACGATAGATACGACCGTCCCGCAGCCCTTAGAAACTTTTTTATGACTTAATATTTTTTATATTGTGCGTAGGTACTCTTGGCATATGCCAAATACATTATTTATTTTATTTTTTTCTTCTCACTCAGCAAGTCTGAACTTCTGTATTCATAGTAGTACCTTTACCTTTAATATTTTATTGGTATAAATAGAGACTTGTGAGAAATCATCTTAATTTAAATATGAATCTTTGGGTTCTTTTACTAATTTTATATCGTTTTCAGGAGCAATATTTTCGGTATCCTCCCGAGGGGGATAGATTCTTTCTTTGTCGGGATACAGACTTAGACAGCAATACTCTAAGAGCGGCAAAACAAGATGGCGGTGCTCCACACACATGAATAAGGGATGCAAGGCTACCGTGTTTACCATTGATTGTACGATTGTCATAAACAAGAATTTGCATAACCATTTGCCCGTCAAAAATATCGACGTATCGTAAGACACAAAATACTTTGTAACTCAATTCTGGTTTATATATTATTAAACGTTTAATTCAGATGAAATTCCATAGAACCATACATTTACAAATTTCATTCAATAAAATCACAATAATCAACATAAAATAAAATAAATTAAAATCCTAACACATACATAATCAAATTCATGAGATTAAATTAATTTTGAAAAATAAATAGAAATAAGACATTCACAGACGAAAAAAATAAAATAAAGTATAATGTATCCACCGGGGAGCCAGACACGTCACCATCATACCTCGTCACTCTTCGCCAGACACCATCAAACTCTTGCGCTAGTTCTCTGATGTCTAACGTCCCAACATGATATTCATCCATTTATTTTGGATTGGGCAATCAGCACGTGAAGCAACCATCTTTAAGATGTCGTTGCTGCTGTCTCTCACGCGCCTAAAAATAGATGCAACTTTCTTGCGGATAATCGCATGAAAGCCGTCTGTGCGCGCCTCAGCAAACATTGCAGATGCACTGCAGTAACGAGGCAACCGCAACAGCATCCTGAATATGTTATTGTACTGAACTCTTAGGACGTTGGCGGCCCGCCGCCGGGTAGGACTCACCCATAATCTGCTCGAGTAGAAGGATTGGCAGTACGCCTTATACAGGATGACTTTTACCTCTACCGAGCAACGCGCAAATCTACGAGCCAGATGCTCGATGCTATCGTTATGCTTGCCATTGATCACTACACTATTGTAATTGGTACGTGTATTTTATATTATGTTTTCCATAAAGCAATAAAGTAGGTACCATACTTACCATTAGACATGCAAACTTTTACATTATTTATGAAACACGTACTTTCATTTTATAGACCATGGTTCTGTCTATAAAGTATCATCCATACTTCCATACTAATACATATTATAAATGCGAAAGTAACTCTGTCTGTCTGTTACTCAATCACGCCTAAACTACTGAACCAATTTGCATGAAATTTGGTATGGAGATATTTTGATACCCGAGAAAGGACATAGGCTACTTTTTAATAATAATAAAAAAAAAACTTAATTCAAGGGGGAACGAAAATATTACTTTTGGTCGCGATAACCAGCATCGGTAGCGATAACCGACATCCGCGCGGTTGAAACCGCGGGCATCAGCTAGTTTATAATATAATGAATAATTCTGTATTAAATTTTTGCCCTTTGCATATAATTTCATGTTGGTTAGGATACGAGCCATTTCTTTGAAATATTGACGATAGATACGACCGTCCCGCGTCCTTAGCAACTTTTTATGACTTAATATTTTTTATATTGTGCGTAGGTACTCTTGGCTTATGCCAAATAAACAATATTTATTTTATTTTTTTCTTCTTATTCAGCAAGTCTGAAATTCTGTATTCATAGTAACCTTTACCTATTATATTATATTGGTATAGATAGAGACTTGTGGGAAAGCATCTTAACTTCCGTCAAAAATTTAAGTATGAATGTCATGGTTCTTTTACTAATTTTATGTCATTTTCAGGAGCAATATTTTCGGTGTCCTCCCGAGGGGGACAGATTCTTTGTTTGTCGGGATACAGACTTAATTTGCAATACTCTCGTAACAACAAATCAAGATGGCGGTGCTCCACACACATTAATAAGGGATGCAAGGCTATCGTTTTTACCATTGATGGTACGATTGTCGTCAACAGGAATTTGCATAACCATTTGCCCGTCGAAAATATCGTCGGATCATAAGACGCGGTATACTTTGTAACCCAATTGTGGGTTAAGCTTGCCATTGTTCATAAGCTCAAAAGCTTGCTTGATTTTTTTAAAACGTTGCCTCACCCTAAAAACTTTTTATATATTTTCATTTCATTATAAAAATCAATTAACCTATAATAACATACTTGAATCCTTTCTAAATTAATTTAATCTGTTCTAATTTAATTTAAGCTTTGTTATTATAATTTTATTCACTTTATTCAATTTAGTTTTTATCTTTTTTCTTTCAAATAGTCTATTTCGTGTTTTATTTACTGTAATGGAGTACATGCTGTACGTTTGTGCTGAGCAGGTACCTGCACTGTCATTCGTTCATAAATATAAGCAAATAAACACGTATAAAATTGGTTGAATAAAACATGCACTTTATGTTTGACCTTTTTTATTTTACCGTAAGATCTTACCTAGCCTATCCTCAGCCTTTATTAATTTATTTATTTAATCTCCTTAATTTTGAGTGAACCAATTCGTCGTAATTTTCAGGACAGGATTTTTTAGATAGATGAATTTATTAATAAATTATCTTTGTCCTCATAATTTTTATTCTTAAAATAAAATTTTGAAATTATTCTGAAATTTTGTATTCGTTTTTTACCTTTGCCTATAACGTCATGTTGGCTAACCGTTTTTTTGTCGGCTTGACGAAGATATTATGATCGTTCTCAGTAAGCTTTTTTATCAGACTTAAGATTGTTTGTTAATTACTTTTTTTTAATATTTCGCGCGTTTTCTTGGCATATTCTAAAGAAATATTATTTCTTTCATTTTCTTTTTTTCATTCAACAAATCCGAAATTCGGTATTAATCTTAGTACTTATATCTATAATTACATATTTTATGTCATTTTCAGGACAATATTTTCGGTATCCATCCGAGGGGGACAAAACCTTTTGGCAGTTTACGTTCTTCGGTAGGGTTTTTGAATTTGACTTCTAACATTTTTTTAATTCTTTCAGCTAATGCGGTGTTCACAACATCTAAGAGAGGAGCTCGTGTAATTGTTTTGCATGGGAATACTTTCTGGCGACATCGACATTTGGACTCAGGGAACAAGACGCGCTGGCATTGCTCTAGTTATAAAAGCGGCTGCCGAGCGGTGATATTTACTATTCAAAATATGATAGTTAAAATCAATAATTCACATAATCATAAACCAAAATATGTATGATAATTATGTCAATATGCATGTGTGTTGTATTTAAATATTTCGTTGCAAGTGACACTTTAGTGCTACCAAGTACCAGCATATGGGTCGAACATAAATTCGTTTGTGTGTCCACAACCCGCCTCCGAGTTCTAGCTATACGTAGCTATAGATGCAGTCATCTATAGCTTATTATTTTGCCATGTATGTAAGCACAAGACAGTCTTGTGCTTACATACATGGCAAACCAATACGAATGGATAATTTGAACTGGAATTTGGTATTGAAAGTGGTAATAATAAGATACAGACGAATTGGCTACTTGATTACTGTTAAAAATTCATGAAAATTTTATGTTATTTCAAAGAACTAACAGAAATAACACGATGTGTGAAAAAGTAATAAAATCGATCATAAAATGGCTTAGTTTATACTGATTTTAAATAGCGCGATAAACAAAAACAGCGGTACAGATATGTGACGTCATATATCATACCACCATAGTTACGCAGTACAAATGGCCGTTTCGCGTAAGAAACCCCACCCAAAACCCCACCAAAAATTCTCGAGCATGTAGCTACTCCATTTTTTTATCGATTTTATTACTTTTTTCAATTTATGTGTTCAGGCAGGTTCGGTAGGTTTTGTGAGCATTATATTGTGCTGCCTTGTGAACATCGCAAGATATAGCATAAGTAAAACTTTATATGCCAAATAAATTAACTTTACATCTCTCATATTCGGTAAGTAGGTCCTTATTACCCCCAACTGGGGCTTGTAGGTAACCAATTAGCGCTCTAGGGTAATAATGTAGCTAGAAAAGCCCTAGGGCGGTAAGTAATTAAAAAAAAAACACTTCACTCTTTCAAAAAGTTCGCGTACATCTAACCATCATACTGGCAATAGACATCATGCATTCAGCCCAATGACAAAAGAGGTTGCTTCGATATTCAGCCTTGTCTTCGTATGAGTATAACGCCTCCCCCACACAGGAGCGTTTTAAGAGTTCGTATGATGCTGTTTTGGTGATATTGGGCGATCTAGATCTCGGTATCTATATGACCTGAGAATTCGGTATTTGGACACCATTAAACTTGGACTTATAATCTTTAAATCTGTACAAGCGAAAACACGATTGGATGAAAAAACCTCGATAGAAAAAAAATACTAAAACAACTCGGTTTGCACTTATTTAGAGTTGGATCTCTGAAACCTTAAGGAATTTAGTGACGATTTTTACATAATAGATAGGTAACTATATTATCTCAAATCGTGCAGATTTTTTTTTTAAATTTTCTACGTGGTTTTCTCGTAATTAGCATTCCTGTGATTGGCGCTTACGTTATTTTATTCTAAGCGAGCGCACATTACCTACCTACTACCTACCTACTACCTACCTACTACCTACCTACTACCTACCTACTACCTACCTACTACCTACCTACTACCTACCTACTACCTACCTACTACCTACCTACTACCTACCTACTACCTACCTACTACCTACCTACTACCTACCTACTACCTACCTACTACCTACCTACTACCTACCTACTACCTACCTACTACCTACCTACTACCTACCTACTACCTACCTACTACCTACCTACTACCTACCTACTACCTACCTACTACCTACCTACTACCTACCTACTACCTACCTACTACCTACCTACTACCTACCTACTACCTACCTACTACCTACCTACTACCTACCTACTACCTACCTACTACCTACCTACTACCTACCTACTACCTACCTACTACCTACCTACTACCTACCTACTACCTACCTACTACCTACCTACTACCTACCTACTACCTACCTACTACCTACCTACTACCTACCTACTACCTACCTACTACCTACCTACTACCTACCTACTACCTACCTACTACCTACCTACTACCTACCTACTACCTACCTACTACCTACCTACTACCTACCTACTACCTACCTACTACCTACCTACTACCTACCTACTACCTACCTACTACCTACCTACTACCTACCTACTACCTACCTACTACCTACCTACTACCTACCTACTACCTACCTACTACCTACCTACTACCTACCTACTACCTACCTACTACCTACCTACTACCTACCTACTACCTACCTACTACCTACCTACTACCTACCTACTACCTACCTACTACCTACCTACTACCTACCTACTACCTACCTACTACCTACCTACTACCTACCTACTACCTACCTACTACCTACCTACTACCTACCTACTACCTACCTACTACCTACCTACTACCTACCTACTACCTACCTACTACCTACCTACTACCTACCTACTACCTACCTACTACCTACCTACTACCTACCTACTACCTACCTACTACCTACCTACTACCTACCTACTACCTACCTACTACCTACCTACTACCTACCTACTACCTACCTACTACCTACCTACTACCTACCTACTACCTACCTACTACCTACCTACTACCTACCTACTACCTACCTACTACCTACCTACTACCTACCTACTACCTACCTACTACCTACCTACTACCTACCTACTACCTACCTACTACCTACCTACTACCTACCTACTACCTACCTACTACCTACCTACTACCTACCTACTACCTACCTACTACCTACCTACTACCTACCTACTACCTACCTACTACCTACCTACTACCTACCTACTACCTACCTACTACCTACCTACTACCTACCTACTACCTACCTACTACCTACCTACTACCTACCTACTACCTACCTACTACCTACCTACTACCTACCTACTACCTACCTACTACCTACCTACTACCTACCTACTACCTACCTACTACCTACCTACTACCTACCTACTACCTACCTACTACCTACCTACTACCTACCTACTACCTACCTACTACCTACCTACTACCTACCTACTACCTACCTACTACCTACCTACTACCTACCTACTACCTACCTACTACCTACCTACTACCTACCTACTACCTACCTACTACCTACCTACTACCTACCTACTACCTACCTACTACCTACCTACTACCTACCTACTACCTACCTACTACCTACCTACTACCTACCTACTACCTACCTACTACCTACCTACTACCTACCTACTACCTACCTACTACCTACCTACTACCTACCTACTACCTACCTACTACCTACCTACTACCTACCTACTACCTACCTACTACCTACCTACTACCTACCTACTACCTACCTACTACCTACCTACTACCTACCTACTACCTACCTACTACCTACCTACTACCTACCTACTACCTACCTACTACCTACCTACTACCTACCTACTACCTACCTACTACCTACCTACTACCTACCTACTACCTACCTACTACCTACCTACTACCTACCTACTACCTACCTACTACCTACCTACTACCTACCTACTACCTACCTACTACCTACCTACTACCTACCTACTACCTACCTACTACCTACCTACTACCTACCTACTACCTACCTACTACCTACCTACTACCTACCTACTACCTACCTACTACCTACCTACTACCTACCTACTACCTACCTACTACCTACCTACTACCTACCTACTACCTACCTACTACCTACCTACTACCTACCTACTACCTACCTACTACCTATGTTGTATATTCTGAATATACTTACATATTAAACTGTTTAATAAATAAACATTGATGATTAATTACATAGAACATTTTATTTCATACTAACCTTTTAGGTTTATAGATTGAGTACCTACCTACTTACTTACCTACTTTTATCTACGTGAGGAATGATAGATCAGTCTGGATCTTCGATCAATAAGTTTCGAGTCCACGAAAAAAAAAACCTCTAAATTTCGAAACTTGAGTCTCGGCCCTAGTACCTACCTATCTATTATTTTACCTACTATTATGTATAGTGTTTAGGTGTGTCATTAGTTTGTACCTAGGTAATAATAGGGTTATGGACGGAGCTTCAAATAAGTATACCGACAATAATTTATTATCCTCGCTTGATTGTCAGCTCCGATCCGTCGTCGTACCGTGAAAATAGGTACTTCCATGAATTTCAACTTTATTTGAATGATTTTTTTACGAATACGTTTTATATATAATTATATAATATGAATCAAGCTGTCGACCAGCTGGGCGGTCGGGGCACCGCAGTTCAAACTCGTACTCGACTCACACTCGATCGCGGCGTGTGCGCGGAGCGCTCCGCGCTGCCGCGCCGGGCGTCATGCCACCGCGTATTACGGAAGAGGGGGCGCGGGCGAGAGGTACGAAATCGCTCGCGTTGGCATAGTATAAAGAAGGGAAGTAGAGCATCTCCGGCCCAATCCGCGACATAATTACCTACCGTACTTGCATGTGTCAGGGTTGTCACTTTCAGCTAAATTTTAATACAGTGCCTAAAAATTGGCAAGGGCCGGGAAGTTGTATTTTTTTATTTGTGTTGTCTGAGTTTCATTGAGATGTTCAGCATAATACATTTTTTTTTTTTTGTAAACTCAAACTCAAACTCAAACTCAAATCGTTTATTTCAATTAAACCATTACAGGCACTTTTGAATGTCAGAAGGACGGAAGAAGAACGAAACTATGAGTGCAATGCGCCATTCCGAAAGCCACCACGCCGAACCACACGCCACCGAATGCCCGCAACAACGAACACTGCGAGCACGAAAGCACCCAGCGACGCAAACCGCAACAACGAATGCTCGAGACAAGTAAAAATATCGTAAGGCGGTTCACAGCATACATCTACTTACCAAGTTTCAACTATGTAGTCCTAATAATAGTTTCGGAATAAAAAGGCTTTTGCCTAAAAAGAGGACCAACAAATAGGTATCTATAGTTTATAGACTTGTTTAAATTATTTACTTAGTATATACTTGTCAGTTTTTTTTGTTTATTTTTTTAATAGGCATAATGTAGTATTTTTGCACATAAAGAACAATATATATGTTTTTACTTTTGACTAAACCAACATAAAATAATACAGATAGTAGGTACATACTTAGTTACTATACCTACCTACAATACTGAGAAATCGGCATGACTAAACGTAAACAAAGCAATAGCGGTATGCCGCTATTGCTTTGTTATGATATGTCATCAAAAGTACCTACCTACCTAATACATTCTAGTGGGAAAGTAGGCCTGCCTACTTCGTCTGTATGATAGAAAACTAATACCAACAACAAAAAAATAAGTAGGTAATCTGAACGTATATACTCAACTCTGGAATCTATGAATTATTTAGACACCCAAACACACAGCAATAACTTCTCCTGCGAATATCAGAAATTTTTCATTTAGGTACTTAGCGGTGCCGAAAAGCCGTGCGTCGCGCGAACCTTGTGCGGTGTTAACCTTGACTGGCTCAGTGCGAAATGCAGCGAGATTTTGTTTGAGTGTGCGTGCGGCGACCGTAAAGATACTAGGCGCACACATACAAGCCGCGCGCGGTGCGTTTGTATGAAGATACCCTACTTCCCTTCTTTATACTATGGCGTTGGGCTATAATGCGCGCTCTTAACTCATCAACAATATGTGAACGCAGAAACGCGAAAACGCAAAAACGCGCCTGTGTGGTGAGGCTTAATAGTCATCAATTTTAAATATCGGACATACCCAAAAAACACCTGTCCCTAAAATTTGAAAATTGTTCTCATTTCACCATCATTTCACTATAAATTTTAACTAATAAAATGTTTTATTCTTGTAATGCCGGTTTTTTCTACTTACCTCAGCAGAGTAGTTAGCTCGGGTGTAAGCATCAATTATTATTGCACCCTCGAACTATAGGCGCCCTCGCTGCGCTCGTGCGCCTAAATATCTCGGGCTGCAATTGATGCCTTACAGCCCTTGGCTACTAATCTACTATTGAAATTATTCTGAAATTCTGTATTCGTTTTTGTACCTTTGCCTATAACGTCATGTTGGCTAACCGTTTTTTTGTCGGCTTGACGAAGATAATTATGATCGTCCTCAGTAAGCTTTTTTAGACTTAAGATTGTTTGTTCATTACTTTTTTTAATATTTTGCGCGTTTTCTTCGTATTTTCTAAATAAATATTATTTCTTTCTTTTTCTTCTTTTCATTCAACAAATCCGAAATTCAGTATTAATCTTTAGTACCTTTACCTATAATATTATATTAGTTTAGATTAGATAGAGACCGAGTTAAAACTGTAAGTGTGAATCTTTGGGTTCAATTACATATTTTACGTCATTTTCAGGACCAATATTTTCTGTTTCCATCCGAGGGGGACAAAACCTTAGTTTGTCGGGATATAGACTCACTCGTCATTACTCTAGGAATAGTAAAATAAGATGGCGGTGCTCTACACACATAAATAAGGGATGCATGGCTAACATTTTTACTAATTACGATTGTACAATTATCACTGACAGGAATTTGCATAATCATTCGCCCGTCGAAAATATGTCTGACACAGAAAACTTTGTATTGTAATTAAATCTAATTCTAGGTTAAGTTCGCCATGTACCTATATTTCTTATTTTGTGGGCTATAAAGAATAAGAATATTATTGTAATCGAAATTAAAATAAGTTTGATGAAAACTTTGAAGACCTATTTTCATTGATGTAAAATTCTAATTTTAATACGTAGGTATTTGAAACAACTTTTAGAATTCAAGTAATTTGTTTGATTGTTGTTAAACGATCGAAGCTAGGATTATATAAGCCCATGCCAGCACTTCAATACTAAACAGGTTTCTTTCTCCCAAGATCAAGTATTAGAAGACACAATCGCGTAAGGTTAAGGCCAGACCCGTCGAGGCTGCGGGTTGTTCGAAAGAGATACCGCGGCCTCGACGCAAAGGGCTACGAAGGAACATGGGTGGTTTTTAGTCAGTAGAAGTCTGATTCGCCCTACCGCTCTGCCCAAAGCGGGAGGAGTCATTTGATGATTACCATGATCAAATCGAAATCATTTGCGTTACTGTAAGTTGCTCAATATAATAATCTTGAATTCCAATTACTCATTTCGCGTCGTTTACAGGACCTATATTCACGGCGTCCTCTCGAGGCAGACGAATTCTTCATTTGTCCGGTTATCGATTCGGGCAGCATTACACCAATAACGGCAAAACCAGATGGCAGTGCTCCACACACGTCAACAAAGGCTGCAGGGCTATCCTCTTCACCGTGGACGATGACACGATCGTCAAATGGAAGAACTCTCATAACCATTCACCGGTCGAAGATTTGAACGAATACTATAGTATGTAACTTACTATAGCACTAATGATAAGCAAATGTGTTTCATGGGTGTGTTTTTGACAGTATGATCATAATTTATTTTTGTTTACTACAATAAATGTTACGAATTTAGTAGGTACTAGTTCATAATTAAGTGACAGTGTCAATGGTAGTGGTACCGAATGCAAAAAACGAACAAGAAAGAGGGTAGACCAATTTGTCTGCTCATAAACATCTACCCGCAATGACTTCAGTTTATCCGTGATCATGGTGCTTGTAACAGCGCCGAAATATCGGGAACTCGCAACAAAAAGAAAACATAGTAAATATCCCGTTTTCAGTATTAATAATAGTTCATACTGGTTCAGTGTGTTTTCTGAGCATTATAATTTCGCACCTTTTTTTTTTTTTTTTGGTGGGTGGAAAATCATCAAATACCCCCCCCCGCTCTTGGGCAGAGCGAAGGGGAGTGTCAGACTTCTACTGACTAAAAAGCAAACCCATGTTCCTTCTTTGCCCTTGCGCCGAGGCCACGTCATCTAGTACAAAAATCCGCGGCCCCGACGGGATAATTTCGCACCTTCAAAATGGTATCGACTTAACTCAAAAATCTAAGAAATCGAGTCTTGGTCATATAAGGTCACTAAAAGACCTTTCAGGTGAATAATATTATTATTATATTGCGTTGTGAACATCGCTAGAAATTGCATAAGCTTCATGTAATCTGGGTGCCAAAGAACTTATGGAAAATTATGTGTCGTGTCGTTTCTTAAATGTCAAAAAAACTCTTTGTCCTTTAACTATCTTTCATAAATATCTATATCTATAGTTTAATAATTTGTTCAGAATAACCTTTATCGTTATAAATTAAATAAATAGAAAAAAATAACTTTATTTTTTATCATTAACGAAAAATAATGGTCGGTCCATCAGTGTTGAGGACTGTAACCCGTCCTATAAGTTAGGGCGAGTAATCTTCACGGAGGGCTTAGTGACATGTGTCGATTCTGGACCATTCTGAGTCGATTCTGGGCCATACTGTGTCGATTCTGGGCCATTCAGTGTCGATTCTGGGCCTTTCTTGAGGCTTTTTGAAAAGATAGCCCTCAAGATAGGAGAATCGAGATGTTTCACCATTTTGGCAATTGACCCCGTGGTCTTCAGGAAATTAAGTAGATAAGTAATCACGATTTTACACTTCAATGTGTGTACTTCTTACATTTTTTGTTTATTTTTTCAGCGTATGCGGTGTTCACAAGAACTAAGAGAGGAGCTCCTCTAATAATTTTGTACGGGAATACATACACCAGACATTGGGACTCAGACGTCAAGACGCGCTGGCGTTGCTCTGGTTATAGAAATGGGTGCCGAGCGACAATATTCACTGTTCAAAACAAAATCGTTAAAATCAATAATCAACATAATCATATTCCAAAATATGAATGATAATAAATATAACGACATTTTCATCAGAAGTAGTTATTGCTTTAGAGTTGTGCTCAATAAACCGTGCACCGTGTATAAAAATGAGGGTTTTTTCTACTAACATACATCCTCAGACAGACCTATGTATCCTGCTTATTAATGAAAAGTTTAATTAAAGCCGGTTCAATCATTTCCAAACATAAGGGCTCGAAAATTTGTATGAAATGTCGTACGGAGTACACCCTCTTAATAGATAATTAACTCATTTCGTTTTGACGCTTCAATTTGTCAAAAAGAGTTTCCAGGTGCAGTTTACGTTCTTCGGTAGGTTTTTTAATTTGACTTCTAACATTTTTTTTATTCCTTCAGCTAATGCGGTGTTCACAACAACTAAGAGAGGAGCTCGTGTAATTGTTTTGCATGGATATACTTTCTGGCGACATTTCGACTCAGGGACCAAGACGCGCTGGTTTTGCTCTAGTTATAAAAGCGGCTGCCGAGCGGTGATATTTACTGTTCAAAATATGATCGTTAAAATCAATAATCCACATAATCATAAACCAAAACATGTATGATATGATTATAATTATGTTAATATGCATGTGTTGTATTGTAAATATTCAGTTGCAAGTGACACTTCAGTGCCCCCAACCACGCAGCGTATGGGTTGAACAAAAATTCGTTTGCATGCCCACAACACACATCCGAGTTCTAGCTATACGTAGCGATAGATGACTTGTGCTTAGGTATAAGGCAAACAAATAAAAATTGATAATTTGATCTTGGTAGTGAAAGTGTTAATAATAAGATACAGACGAATTGCAGACCGACTGCGAATAGGTAATGGACTCTGATAGATACTTAGATAGGTATACGTAGCTGCGTCCGCAACAGCATTCGCTTGTCGTAGAACCACAATGATGCGTGTAAACTTTAACTATAGCACTAATGATAAAATAAATGTGTTTCGTGTGTGTGTGTTTTTAATATTAAAATCATAATTTCATTCGTTTGCTACCATTTATGTGTGTGTGTATTTAGAACCAATATATAATGAGTTCATGCAGGTTCGGTAGGTTTTGTCAAACATCGCAAGATATAGCATAAATAAAAAATCATATGTTAAATATGTCCTATCTATTTGTATAATGTAATAATCTGTCAGGAAGAACCTTTGTTATGGTCCTTAGTTATGGATTCACTAATTAAATAAGTAGAGAAAAAAAAAACTATTTTTAATCATTTACGAACTACCTGCTGTTTTAAACATTTCTTTATACTCGGTCCACCATCATTAAAATCAATAATCAACATAATCATATCCTATGGAATATGATTATGTTGATTATTTAATGTATGATAATAAATATAACGACATTTTCCTCAAAAGTTGTTATTGCTTTAGAGTTTTGCTCAATAAACCGTGTACCGTGTATAAAAATGAGGGCTTTTTGTACAAACATACATCATCAGACACATCCATGTATCCTGCTTAGTAATGAAAAATTTTATCAAAGCCGGAGTTTGGTAATGACTGCATTACCAAAAATAAGGGCTTGAAAGTTTGTATGCAATGCCGTCCGGCGTACACGCTCTTAGTAGATAAAAATTAAGTAATTTCCTTTTGACACTTCAATGTGCCAAAAAGGGTTTCCAGGTGCAGTTTACGTTCTTCGGTGGGTTTTAGAATTTGACTTCTAACATTTTTTAATTCTTTTAGCTAATGCGGTGTTCACAACAACTAAGAGAGGAGCTCGTGTAATTGTTTTGTATGGGAATACATTCACGCGACATTTGGACTCAGGGATGAAGACACGCTGGCATTGCTCTAATTATAGAAGCGGTTGCCGAGCGGTGATATTCACTGTTCAAGATATGATCGTTAAAATCAATAATAAACATAATCATATCTCAAAATGTGTATGATACGATGATATCATAATACTAGTATTTTAAAGTAAGTGCTATTGTTTTACCTTTTTTTTACATTTTCAGACTTTAATTATTTTGTCTTTAGTTGTTTTGTTCTTAACTTACATTAGCGTTTAAGTACAAAAGGGTACATCATAATATATTAACCTACGATACACACCACACACACACACACGCACACACACACAAATACACACACTCACACACATGCATACACCCACACGCCTCACGCAGATATTGTATAATGTAAAATTGTTTAAATCTTATTGCATAATATGTGTGTAAAAACTACTGGGAGAAGACACTGATTCCTGTAACACAGGTTACAACCTAGCGCAGGAGTCAGGGTTTCCAATTAAATAATGTAACTTACTTTATGTCAATAAAGATTATTATTATTTTCGGAATGTGTTTTTTCTTCTCAGCTCAGACTGGATTTTTACTACATTTACGGGTCGAAACCAAAGCAAATGTAGCGTGTGGTGTGTGTGTGTGTGATGCGTGTGAGTTTTTTTATGTGTTGTGAGGTGGTCCCATTTCATTCTCTTCTATTTGCATCTGAGATTCTTTGTTCAGAAACCGTAATTTCTGGATATTGTTGAGTGAAAAGTGCATGTAGTTGTTATCTGTATGTGGTCATGTCAGTCTCTAATTTAGTTATGTGTAGGTATGTTCGCATGATAAATAGATTTACTTCTTTACTCCATTTCATGCGAACTCTTGCTTGACGCCTTGGTGGACGCGGGTAAAAAGGTAGATACCTCCCGCGCAGCATTCAAGGTCTGTGTGTGTATGAAAGTGTTGGGGACGATGGTATGGATGGTGATGATCGCCCAGAAGGTGCGTATGAGACTGTGCTTGGACTGTACGGTTCTACAGGGGTGTCTGTCCTGTCCGTCAGTCTGTCACCATCGTCAATGATTTCGGCTGTTAGTATCTTTGTCGGTGGGAGCCCGCCTGTTCAACTCCTCACCGCTGACGGTTCGCATGCTGTGGCACCCAGCGTCAGCTCCAGGTGCGCCCGGCGATCGCCCCCGGGTAGCGGTCCTATACGTTTTTTCTTTGAACGAGTCTCCATTTTTAGTGGGTTTCCAGAGCCACGTTAGCCACGCCAGTAATTTCTCATTCGTGTGTCCGCCCCCCACGTGATTAGATGGTCAATCAGGACGTGTGGTTGTTTTATTATTATTATTATTACCTACATAAACTTGTTCCATTCATGCTATAATTGTTGTTAAGAAATCTATTGTCCAAACAGTAATTAGTAGAAGCATGGTGCCTGTGATACAGGTCTAACCAAGTTCAGGCATCGAATTTTGTTATACCTACATTATTTCTAAGATTTAAATTGTATTAATTTGTGCCAATTCTAATTTTGAATAAATATATTATTATTATTTTTGTTTTAACATTCTTGTTCCTCCGGCTAGCCGGGAATTTCTGATGGCACGGGCCTAAGCCAAGTGTTCATCAGATGGGTTAATTGCGGGTGTGGACAAAATAGATTCCACGCGATTGTGCACAGACTGTATAACATTGTCAGACTCACACTGCAGAAACTTTTTTACTAGTCTGTATGTGTTTAGAACCACTGCCTTCTGCAGGTGGTGATAGTTGCTAGCTGGTAAGTTTTGGGAACTAAGGGACTGATGAAGCTGTTTGGGGATTACTCCTTTTGAAGAATAACTATGGGGACAATTATTAATTTTTGTAAGCGCCAAAGTCGAGTGATTTCGTATTATTATCATTATTTATAAGTAAATAAGCATGTGTGCTGTATTGTAAATATTTCGTTGCAGGTGACACTTCGGTGCCACCAAGCACCCAGCTTATGGGTCGAACAAAAATTCGTTTGTGTGCCCACAACCCGCATCCGAGTTCTAGCTATACGTAGGTATAGATGACTTGTGTTTAGAAGGCAATCAAATAAAAATGGATAATTTGAGCTTGGTATTGAAAGTGGTAATAATAAGATACAGACGAATTGCAGACCGACTGCAAATATGACTCTGGTAGATACTTAGATATATGGAGGTAGATGTAGCTGCACATACCTCTAGCGTAAATAAAAATCATGTGTCAAATGTGTCTTAAATATCTTTTTTTATAATGTAATAATCTGTCCGGAAGAACCTTTTATCGTTTAGTTGTGGATTCACTAATTAAATAAATAGAGAAAAAAAACAGTTTTTAATCATTTACAAATTACCTAGGGTAAACATTTCTTTATACTCAGTCCACCAGTGCCGGGGACCGTAACCTATCCTATAAGTTGGAACAAGTAATCCTGTGAGAAAGTCTCAGGATAGAAAAATAAATTGTTGATTTTGGGCTTCTTGAGGGTTTCTGAAAAGATAACCCTTAAAACTGGATAATCGAGAAGTTTCACCGTTTTGGCAGGGTCTTCAGGGATCTAAGTAGATAAGTAATCACGTTTTGACACTTTAATGTGTCAAAAAGAGCTTGCAAGTGCGCTGTACCTACTTCTTACATTTTATTTTTATTTTAGCTAATGCGGTGTTCACAACATCTAAAAGAGGAGCTCGTGTAATTGTTTTGCATGGGAATACTTTCTGGCGACATTTGGACTCGGGGACCAAGACGCGCTGGTATTGCTCTAGTTATAAAAGCGGCTGCCGAGCGGTGATATTTACTGTTCAAAATATGATTGTTAAAATCAATAATCCACATAATCATATACCAAAACATATATGATATGATTATATGTAAATATGCAAGTGTGTTGTATTGTAAATATTCCGTTGCAAGTGACACTTCAGTGCCACCAAGCACCCAGCATATGGGTCGAACCAAAATTCCTTTGTGTCCCCACAACCCGCATCCGAGTTCTAGCTATAAGTGGCTAGAGATGACTTGTGCTTACATACATGGCAAACAAAAATAAGAATGGATAATTTGAACTTGGTATTGAAAGTGGTAATAACAAACTATAGACGAATTGCAGACCGACTGCAAATACCGGACTCTGGTATATACTTAGATATGGAGCTAGACGTAGCTGCGCATACCTCTAGCATAAATAAAAAATCATCTGTCAAATATGTCCTATCTATTTGTATAATGTAATAATCTGTCCGAAAGACCGTTTGTCGTTTATTTGTGGATTCACTAATTAAATAAATAGAGGAAAAAAAACAATTTTTAATCATTTACGAACTACCTAGGGTAAATATTTCTATACACTCGGTCCACCAGTGCTGAGGACCGTAACCTATCCTATAAGTTGGAACAAGTCATCCTGGGAGAAAGTCTCAGGATTGAAAAAGAAAGTGTCGATTCTGGGCTATGCTTGCGGATTTCTGAAAAGATAACCCTTAAAACTGGATAAACGAGTCGTTTCACCGTTTTGATAATTGACCCCGTGTTTACGGGGGTCTAAATAGATAAGTAATCTTGTTTTTGCACTTCCTGTGTTGAAAAGGGTTTGCTAGTGCGGTTTGCGTTCTTCGCTTTTTGAATTGTACTGTAATTTTTAGTTTTTTCTTCTAGCTTTTGCGGTGTTCACAACAACTAAGAGAGGAGCCAGTTTAATCCATTTGTATGGGAATACATACACGCGACATTTGGACAAAGGGATCAAGACGCGTTGGCGTTGCTCTAATTATAGAAGCGGGTGCCGAGGGGTGATAGTCACTATCCAAAACATGATCGTTAAAATCACTAATCAACATAATCATATTCCAAAATATGTGTGATATGACGCAATGTAAATATGTATGTGTGTTGTGTTATAAATATCCCGTTACAAGTGTTAATAATAAGATACAGAAAAATTGCAGATCAACTGCGGATACCGAACTCTAAAAGATGATGATGATGATGTCCTATTTGACCCTAAGGTTGACTGGTAGAGAATGCTTTGTGGCATTAAGTCCGCCTATGTACCACGTTTGTGCATGAAGTTTAAATAAATTAATAAAGGGAAATAATAAATCGAGCCACAGTTTTTTTAATTGGCCACGTGATCAAACTTCTAATTTTATAACTAAGCCACGATAAATTATATAGCCTCTAATATACTAATTCGTCTTTTTTACAACGCCCACTAAATATTCTATAGAAAGCGTCAAGTGAAGAGCAACAATTATATTAACTTGTCCTTGTTATTTATACATAGGCACCTAATTTACTAACTCAGCCACGGAATTTATATCTCACCACCATTTTACATTTTACAGCTTCAACACAAGGCCCTCAAAAAAATGTAATTGAAGCGACCATAGTCAACATCATTTATTATAACTTAGCATGTAAAATAATACATCACATTCTTATACCGTGAAAATAGCAACAGCAAGATTTGGCGCGAGCGCGCGAGACGACACTGACTGGCCATTTGCACCAATCAGAAAGCGCCATTCGATTCATGTACTGACGAGTTAGTCACGTGTATTCAAAATGTCAACTTTAGATACACTTTAGATTATTACATTTACGTTAAAAATACCTACTAGTAACAGAAATGTTTTTACCATTGTGTAATTGACTAGTCATAGTCAGATTGTATGACTCGTCATTGTAAACTGAGGGAAATAGGTTAGGTTAGGTTAAAACTGTGACCAAACGCACTACTTCCGAGTTGCTTGCAGAAATGTTTTCACAATTTATTGTTTAGTTTTCCGATAAAAATGAAGTTCTGAAGCGATTCTGTCGATAACTATTGTAGCACAATATGTAAATAAAATCGATCTTTAGTACATTCGATACTCTGAACTTCAATATTTAGGTCATTAAATACTCTGAACTTCCTTTCGATGACACGACAGAAGTTTATACGTACTATTAGTGGCTATAATATAATATTTGATGACAATTTTAATTAAATTTTGATGGTCAGTTAATGTGGCATGAGTTATAATTTAAACGTACTGAGTTAATAAATTAGAAGCTAATAGAATATTTTTTTGATGCCATATTTTAATATTTTAGAAGTTAACTGTTTGAATTCATGTTACAAATTTAGATGCATTTTGATTTTTTGATTTTGATTTACAAAATCAAAGTCAAAAAATCAAAATTCATTTATTCAACTAGGCTGATAATCAGCACTTTTCGAAGGTCAAAATTTACTTTACCTACTTTACTACAGTGAAACTTGGTTAACTGGGACTTGGATAAGTGAGAAACCTCTATAACTGGAACTCATACTGGGGTACCATGAGACAGATTTGAATATCTGAGACACATTTAACCAGGTTTCACTGTATTTACATTTTTATAAGACAGTCCCCCAAAACGCCCACCCATCGACACTTCCTAGTGTTTAGCTGGAAAGAAGAAGTGGCGGAACAAACTCCCCAGCACACATCTGTCTGTTAGGTTGGTTAGAAGAACCAGACTCGATACAATAGCAAGGTGTCAGTTACATTTAAGATTTACTACAGACACAATCAGTAATAAACAAAAGTATATAACAATAAACAATGTAAAAATAAAATAATAAATACATAACATAACAGTAAACTAATTTTGGAGAAAGAACACAAATAACAAACATTGTCTTGTGTTCAACTCAGCGACCAACTATTCTTATCATCTAAGTAGTCGTTAATAGAATAGTAAGCTTTACTCAATTTGAACGACTATTGTAACTATAGCACTAATGATAAAACAAAATGTCTTTCGTGGTTGTGTTTTCAATATTAAGATAAATTTATTTGTTTGCTACCATGTATGTTGTGTATTTAGAACTGGTTTATAGTTAGATCGTACGGGATAAGTGTGTTTTCTGAGTATTGTACTTCCATTGAAGTTGTGTATTTAGTAGCAATTTATAATTCTTTCATACGGGTTTGGTGTGTTTCCTGAGCATATACCATGAGAATGTCGCTAGAAATTTCATAAAAAAAAATTGCGTCTAATCTATATTATCTACATCTATAATGTAATAATCTATCCGAAATAACCATTTCCTTTAGTTATGGATTCACTAATTATATAAATAGAGTCAAATAAAAAAAATATTTTAATTATTTACGAACTATCAACATCATCACCATTCGCCCTTATCCCAATCTATTATATTTGCAGCGCAACATAATATCTTCTTCTTCCATACTTCTTTATTACTCGTAATCTCAGCAGTCACCTCCCTTCTAGCCATATCACACAGAACTACCTAGGTCAAAAAATTCTTTACTCGGTCTATAGGTTCTGAACTTCTGAGGACCGTGACCCATCCTTTTTTAGGACAAGTAATTCATACGGTGTGCTTAGCGATATGTGTCGTTTCTGGGCCATTCAGTCGTTTCTGGGCTAGTCTTGGGGCTTTTTGAAATGATAGTCCTAAACGGTGGAGAGTCCAGACGTTTCATCGTTTTGAAACTTAGCAACATAGTTTTCAGGGGTTTTAATAGATAAATACTCATGTTCTGAAACATTAATGTATCAAAAAGAGTTAGCAAATGTGGTATGCGTTCTTCGGTCGCTTTTTTTTTTTTAAATTGTACTGTAATTTTATTTTTATTCTTTCAGCTAATGCGTTGTTCACAACAACTCAGAGAGGAGCTCGTGTACTTGTTTTGTATGGGAACACCTTCACGCGACATTTGGACAGAGGGCTCAAGACGCGCTGGCATTGCTCTAATTATAGAAGCGGCTGCCGCGCGGCGATATTCACTGTTCAAGATATTATCATTAAAATCAATAATGAACATAATCATATCCCGAAATATGTATGATATGATGATATGTGCTGTCTTGTAAATATCTCGTTACAAAAGACACTTCGGTGCCAAGTACTCAATATACTTATTAGTTATTGCTGTACTTAGAGCAAATTTAGGTGACTAGTGCTTATACAAGGCATACAAATAAAAATGGACAATTTGAACTTGGCCGTGAAAGTTTAATTAATAAGATACAGACGACTTGCAGACCGAGTGCGGTTACCGGACTCTGACAGATATTTAGATATGGAGGCTTTTTTTTCTTGGTACAAGCCCGTCACACTATGCCCAAACCACTGTAAATCCTGTAAGACAGAATCAACAGTGGCGACCACAAGAAAAGCGCCGAGACAATGAAGCTCGACGAAGTCCCAGAGAAATATTTTAACTATCTTGGATCGCGCAACGAAATTAATCAAAAGATTATGGAGATATAGAGGTATACGTAACTGCGTCCGTAACTCCATTCGCCTGCCTGTCGTGAATTAGAACGACTAATCTATGTTACCTTTAACGATAGTACAGTCACCCAGGTACCCAGTAGTACATAACCCCTCTTCTCACACTATTTGCCCTCTTCTTCTTTATACGAGGGGTCTGGTCTAATGTAAAAGCAGTACAAACACACACCCAAGAAGAGTGTTTGTTTTTTAACATTGAGATCATAATTATTTAATTTGCTTGCTACTATTTATGTTGTGTATTTATTCCTACTATATAATTAGTTCAGGTAGGGTTGTTGTGATAGGTATATTTTTTTTTTTTTTTTTTTTAATCTCCTTTTCTTCCTGCAATCTGTCTTGTCGACATTAAGCTGGATTTTATGTATATAAAATGTGGCGTGCATGGTACAGTATCCAATGATATGTCCATCTAGTATGACTTCTTTATATTTGTGTTAGAGAAGATCTTGAGGGGCACGTCTCTTTAGCCTTCTAAATGTGCGATTCGGTTGCTGTTCCATTAAACTTCTTGCCAATTGGTTTGGATGGTTTACAATTCTCTTGCAGTAGGGTAGTAAAGAGTCCTTTATTTCATTTTTGACCGTCTTGACTTTTAGATCTCGGTGTAGGTGATTATTTGTAACATACCATGGTGCTCCAGTTATCATACGTATGGTTTTTGACTGGAAGCGTTGTAAAATATCTATGTTTGATTTGGATGCAGTGCCCCATAGCTGCAAAGCATAAGTCCAGACAGGTTTGAGAATACACTTATATAGAAGGAGTTTATTTTCCAGTGTAACTTGGGATTTTCTACTCATGAGCCAATACAGTTTTCTTAGTTGTAAGTCAAGCGCCTTTCTTTTAGTTGTTATATGTTTTTTCCATGTCAGTCGTCTGTCTAAATAGACTCCTAAGTATCGAACCTCATCGGCCTGGGGTATCTTTATATGGTTAAGTTCGACTTCTGGACACGTTTCTCGTCTTAAAGAGAAGGTTATTTGCACTGATTTAGCTTCATTTGCCTTTATACGCCAGTCTTTCAGCCAGTTCGAGATATCATTGAGGTTTCGTTGTAGCTTCGCCGACGCTCCATCTGCGGTTTCATCAATGGCAAGAACCGCTGTATCGTCAGCAAATGTTCCTGTCACTGTTTCTTGTCTGTTCGGTAAGTCTGACGTATATATAAGATAGAGCATTGGGCCCATTACACTGCCCTGCGGGACCCCTGCTTTTATTTCGTGTAACTTTGTGGTAATGTCGCCGTATTTAACATAAAAGTGTCTGTCACTGAGATATGACTTGATGAGAAGGTAGAAATTTATGGATAAGCCTTTGCGGATTTTGTACAAAAGTCCATCATGCCAAACACGGTCGAACGCTTGCGAAATGTCCAGGAAGGCGGCAGAGCAGAGTTGTTTGCTTTCAAATGTGTAATTGATCTTTTCTACTAGCCTATGTACTTGCTCTATTGTACCATGGGATTGTCTGAAGCCGAACTGATGGTCGGGGATAAGCTTGTTGGCTGTAATTTCCGGTGTAAGGCGTTTCAGTATCAGTATTTCCATGACTTTAGATGGAACTGGAAGGAGACTGATCGGGCGGTAAGATTTGACATCAGTAGGGTCTTTGCCAGGTTTAGGAATAATGATAATTTCTGCAACCTTCCATTGTGGTGGAACAAAGTTTTTCCAGAGACATGCGTTGTATAGATAGGTAAGGAATGTAATGCCGACGTCAGGTAGCTCTCGCAAGATCTTGGCCGTAATAAGATCGTACCCCGGTGCCTTATGGATGTTGATTTTTTGGATTGCTGTTAGTACTTCCTGCTTAGTGAACTTTTTTATGGGTTTATCCAGTTGATGTGGTTTATCTAGTTCAGATTTGATTAAACTGGTTTTGCTAGATCCATGGTCAGTGTTTGGGGTAAAAACTTCAGAAAGGTGTTGTGCGAATACATTCGCCTTATCTTTGTCGCTTTTCGCCCATGTGCCATCTGGCTTCATAACAGGAGATCGATGTATTATTGGTTGTTTAAGTTTTGCCGTAGCTTTCCAAAGAGAGTAATCGGTAGCTTTGGTCGCATCAAGACTTCTGAGGTAGTTTTCCATTTCTTTGTTTGTGGTTGTTTTTAGGGCTCTTTTCAGTTTGCTTGTAATATGATTAAATGCGGTTTTATGTGCCGGATATTTTGTTTCATGCCATAGTTTCCTGGCCTTGCGCTTCGAATTTACTAGTTCCAAGATATATTTGGAATACGAACTGTTGGGTTTGTCGTTTCCAAGTTGATGCGGAGTTGCGGCCCATGCGGCTTCCTGTATATTTTTATTAAAATACTCGACTGCTTCAATAATATCCTCATCCGTTTTAAGAGGTATCTGGCAGTCAAGGGATTGCTCGATAAGGTCGCGGAATACTGACCAGTTTGTCTTTTTAGTGTGAAGCTTACATGTTTTGGTGACATTTGTGGCGTTACAGTTGACTAGCGCAATTACTGGTGAGTGATCTGACGACATTTCAAAACAAGAACAACACTTTATTTATGACTGAGGTAGTCCTTTGCAGATGAAAAAGTCTATGAGGTCAGGTTTTTTACTAACATCGGCGGGCCAGTATGTTGGTTCCCCCGTTGACGTGACAGTCAGTTGTAAAGCCCTTATAGCTTCCATAAGTTGGCGCCCTTTAGGTGTAGTTAGTCGTGAACCCCATTCAGTATGCTTCGCGTTGTAATCACCGCCAGCTATAAACCGATGCCCTAGTGTTTTGAAAAAGGCATTATATTTTTCGGTTTTCATGTTATGTTTGGGTGGAATGTATATTGCAGACAATGCTATCTCGCCCTTGGAGTCTTCGATTACTATGTTAGTGGATTGTATTTCCTCTGTGCAGTACGGAGCGGCAGCATAATGCCTTATTTTTTCTTTGATTATTATGGCTGAGCCACCGTGAGCCGTTCCGTCTGGGTGCATTGTATGGTATAATTTGTATTTTGGTATATTTAAATATGATTTGCTTGTAAAATGTGTTTCAGTTACTAACATAACATCTACATCATGTGTTTCGAGAAATAGTTTGACTTCATAGAAGTGTTGGGACAGCCCATTGGCATTCCATAGTACTATATATTATAGTAGATAGGTATATAAAGTAATAATCTGTTTAAAATTACCTTTGTCGTTTAGTAATGGATTCACTAATTAAAAATGTTTTTTTACCGTTAAGTTTTAACAACGTAGGTCAAAAATTTCTTTATACTCATCAGTGCTGAGGACCGTAACCAATCCTATACGTTAAGACAAATAATTCACACGGTGTGCTTAGCGACATGTGTCGATTCTGGACAATTCTGAGTCGATTCTTGGCCATTCTGTGTCAGTCTTGAGGTTTTCTACAAAAATTGGGGACGTTTTAGCGTTTTGTTAGTTGACCCCGTGGTATTCAGGGGTCTTAGATAAAGTAATCATGTTTTGACACTGCAATGTGTCAAAAAGGGTTTGCATGTGTGGCTTGCGTTCTTAGGTCGGTTTTTTTAATAATAATTGTATTGTCATTATTTTTAATCTTTCAGCTAATGCGGTGTTCACAACAACTAAAAGAGGAGCCCGTGCACTCGATTTGTATGAGCACACATTCAAGCGACATTTCGACAGAGGGTCCAAGACGCGCTGGCGGTGCGCTCGTCATAAAAGCGGGTGCCGAGCGGCAATATTCACCGTTCAAAACAAGATCATTAAAATTAATAATCGGCATAATCATATCCCAAAACATAAATGATAATAAATATAACGAGATTTTCCTCAGAAATTGTTATTGCTTTAGATATTTTTCTCAATAAACCGTATACCGTGTATATGTTACCGGAAATGTATGAAACCTAGGAATTGTATACAATTTCTAGGAAATACATACCCTTCCGAACCTACTTAGGAAATGTGTAACATAATGTTTCAAAGATTCTTTAATAAGTACACACATTTCCTGTGAAATGTATGTATTTCCTAGGAATTGTATGCAATTCCGGAAATATATAAAAAAGTAACTAAAATAAATAAAACACGTCTGTAAACTGAAATCAGACTTTTTATTAAGGCTCTCGTTGACATAATAAGCTGTAACAATCGCACCGTAAAATATAAATTATTCATATAGAGTAAGAACCCGTCACAGACGTCACATATTTTCTGACGAAGGAAATGTGAACGATTGAGTAGTGTTAGTATGTACACTTACGAACGCACGACGACCAGCTCGCTTGCTTAGACGGCCAATTTTCAGGTATCAGGCTATCAAGGTACACACGGCTACACATCAAGCTATACATTTCCAGTATAGGCTGGTCTGCCATTGTAGAGGATTTCCGTACAGTGCGAGATCAGCGTAAACTGGAAATGTATAGCTTGATGTGTAGCCGTGTGTACCTACATAAAAACATTACTAACCTCACGTATTTTCTGAAAGCTGATTTTAACGTATACTGTAGGCAATATCCTTAAAAATAAGTCGCCAATACTCCCAGACACTTTCCAGCGGCCGTATTGCTTAACAGACGCTTTAAAGCTCCCAAAAAGTGGAGGCTTAAACGTATTGTGGCTGTTTACCCGAGAACGCATGGCATCGCTCGTGTGGCTGACATACAGACCATATGTTCGCCAATACTCCCAGACACTTTCCGTCGGCCGTATTGCTTAACAGACGCTTTAAAGAAAACTAAACCCCATACGATTTAATACTTAAAGTGCGTGAAGTAAGTATTTTTTTGATGTACCTTGAGTAGCTGATACCTGAAAATTGGCCTTCTTAGCATGCTAGCAGGTAGGCATGCGATCTTAGTACATACTAACGCTACCCAATCGTCCACATTTCCTTCGTCAGAAAATACGTGACGTCTGGCGGCCCTGGGATCTTGGACTAATAGGGCTGTAATAAGGTTTCAGTTTGCGATTTTTTTATTGTACAAACTTTCATCCCCTTCGGAATCAATATTAAACCTTCTTTCTTGTTCCTGGTTCAGTGGCTCACCTTCGTTATTGTGACACAAAAATGTGTGGATCGCTTGTTATTCTTTAAAAGATTTTTTTTTTTGTTAACTGCTTTTGTCTACAAAATTCACAACAGATTGGGGGGCTAATTCACAAATTATTTACACAGAATTTATTAAAAAGAATACCCTAATTGGATTTGGATCAGACGCAGCGTGCAACGGAACTACTTATACTTGACAAAATATCAACAATAAAACATGTGGCGTTTTCATTAATTAGTTATTAATATTATACTATATATATATTTTCATTAATTAGTTATTAATGGTATTACTTTAGTGAACTTATTATGCAAATAGTATTATAAGTTAACTGTAAAGTACCGCTAGCTTTAGGTTCTCACGCAAGCCCACAGATGTTTTATTGCAGGCTAATTTCTTTCCTTGGCTATCCAAGTTTAACAATAGTTTATTGTTTGTATTAGCTTTAAGAATTTAGAATAATGCCAATAGGATCTTTATTGAAATGCCGAGGGGTCTTTTGTATATGTTTAACTGCGTTATTTTCATTGTATAACTTTGTTGTAAAAACCTTTGTCAATCTGTGTGTTAACACGCCGCCCGACCGTACCCAAGTTATCGATAATTGCTCAAATGTAAATATTATATTCAGTCACTTCTCATCTCCCGGTTCGGTCGGTCGGCATTCTTGCTCTTTGTAATTTATATTAATAAACTTACTCCATCACTCAGTAAATCAAGTACTTATTTTGCAATTCCCATAACGCCGACACTAGTTAACCGACCTACGTGCGCAAAAGTGGTGACCCCGACGTGATCTCTATCGCTGAGAGAACAGGTTACCTAGTGCTTCGGTTAGTGCGCGGAATCGCGAAACCTGTGCGCGAACGAGTGTTAGTTTTTCGTTCACGGAAGAAGTAAATATATTATAACAAAATGGCCGGCGAGGACCAACCACAGCCCGCTGCAAATACACGTCAAGTGGTGTTAAAGCCTTTTAATCCCGCCAAGCCAGAAATATGGTTTGGCGGATCAGAGTGTTTAATGGCATTGGCAGGAGTAACGTGCCCGCGCTTGAAGGCTGAATGTGTTGTACGAGCCCTAGACACGGAAGCAATGGAAGAGCTCACCGACATATTAACCGAGTTGCCGACTTTTCCAGGAGATGCATACCAACATGTCAAACAGACAATGCTGACAAGGTTTGGTGATTCAACAGCAAAAAAAACACGGATTTTGCTCGAGGACCAGGCGATCGGTGACCGCACGCCATCACAATTTCTGCGGCACCTAAAGACTCTTGCTGGGTCTACAGTAACGGACGACGTCCTGCAAGCAATCTGGATTAAAGGTTTGTCTCACGACATGCAGAACGCAGTGATAACAAAGACAGATGCCTCGCTGAATCACCTTGCGGATATGGCAGACCTCATCCACGAAAACCACCAGCTACGATCTAGCCGAAATATCTGCGCCACTGTAGCAGCTGCGCAACAAGAGCCCGCAGTGCCACCTGAAGGACAAATAAGGCTAATACTAGCTCAGATGCAAGCACAGTTAGACGAGTTACGGGTGTCCCGACCACGCAGCCGCTCCAGACCGAGGTCAAGTCGCAGCCACTCAAGAAACCGATCAAGGTCGAGACCAGAAGGGTGGAATTGTTGGTACCACCATAAATTCGGCCCTGCAGCAGATAAGTGTGTGCAACCCTGCGCATATAAATCACCGTCGGCGGGAAACGCGAGCGGGGGTCATTAGTGGCGGATGACGCAAACTCCCAGCCAACCACACGCCGCATTTTTATAAAGGACAAAAGCAGCAAGGTAAATTTTCTCGTAGATACCGGTGCAGACCTATGCGTTTATCCAAAATCACTGATCCATACGGCTCGCCAAATGTCTGCTTATGGGTTAGTGGCCGCTAATGGCACACAGATCGCTACATATGGAACGATCCCACTCACGCTTAACCTAGGCCTACGCAGAGATTTCCCGTGGATGTTCGTGGTGGCAGAGGTATCTAAACCAATAATTGGAATCGATTTTTTAGCGCATTATAATATAATGGTCGATGCGCGTAACCGACGACTTGTAGATGCAACCACCCAGCTTACCGTTAATGGACAGGTAGTTGGGTGCAAAACAGAATCAGTCAAAACCGTTAACGGTGAAACGCCGTACCACCATCTGTTAGCACAGTATGTCGACATTACTCGCCTTGATGGGACTATGCAGAAAACGGTCAAACACAACACTCAACATCACATAATTGTTACACCCGGTCAACCGGTTGCACAGAAGCCTAGGCGTCTAGCCCCAGACCGCCTGACAGCAGCGAAGAAAGAGTTCGAGTCGATGTTAAAATTAGGCATCGCTCGGCCGTCAAAAAGTTCGTGGGCTTCGCCACTACATATGGTTCCAAAGTGTGAAGACGAGTGGAGGCCTTGCGGCGACTATCGTAGATTGAATGAAAGAACAGTGCCCGACCAATACCCAGTGCGACATATTGAAGACTTCGCCCAGTGCTTAAGTGAAAAAAAAGTGTTTTCAAAACTAGATTTAGTGCGTGCGTTTAACCAAATCCCTATCGCCGAAGAGGACGTTCCAAAGACAGCAATAACTACGCCCTTCGGTTTATTCGAGTTTAAGTTTATGACTTTTGGCTTGCGTAATGCAGCACAAACTTTTCAACGATTTATGGACGAAGTGTTATGTGAACTTGATTTTGTGTACTGCTACATAGACGATATTTTAATCGCATCTAGTGACGAAACGGAACATTTAAAACACATAGAGACTGTATTTGATAGGTTAACTAAATACGGAGTAGTTATAAACCCCGCAAAGTTCGTGTTCGGGAAGTCTGAAGTTGAGTTTCTAGGTTACCAAGAGTCAGCAGCAGGTACGCGTCCACTCCCCGAAAGGGTTGAAGCAATACGTAATTACCCCTTACCAAACACCGCAAAGCAGCTACGCCAATTCCTAGGTATGTTGAACTTTTACAGAAGGTGCATACCTAATGCAGCGCGTAGCCAAGCTAGTTTACATGAATTGCTGTGTGGCAACAAAAAAGGAAAAACAACTATTACTTGGAACGACCAAGCTAAGCGCGACTTTGAGACGTGCAAGGACAACTTAGCTGAAGCAACGTTGTTAGTGCATCCAAAGCCCGATGCCGAAGTTGCTATTTTTAGTGACGCATCTAACATGTCCATAGGCGCGGCTTTACAACAGAAAAACAATAATTAATGGCAACCAATTGCTTTCTTTTCTAAGAAACTTACGCCGGCTGAACAGAAATATTCAGCCTATGACCGCGAATTACTCGCAATCTACGCTGCGGTCAAACATTTCAGACATCACGTTGAGGCGCGAAATTTTACAATTTTTATAGACCACAAACCAATAACTTACGCTTTTAAAAAGAAAAATCAGCAATGTTCCCCTAGCCAATTTCGATATCTAGACTTTATTGGACAATTCACTACAGACATACGTCACGTCAAAGGAGAGGACAACATTACGGCCGACCTACTATCTCGAATAGAGTCAGTAAGTACTGAGATAGACTGGAAAGCTCTTGCATCCTTGCAACAAAATGACGCGGAGCTTAAAAGCTTAATTGACAATAGAAACTCGTCCCTTAAATTACGTCTTGTTCATTTGCCAGAGTCAGACAAACAAATTTTTTGTGATTTCTCTACCCTAACAGTTAGGCCTATTATTACGGAACCATTCAGAAAGTCCGTTTTTAATATGCTTTATAATACCTCCCATCCAGGTAGTAGGGCTACGACTAAGCTTATCACTAAACGATTTATTTATATTTTTAAAAAACTACGCTACTCAGCTGACACTAGTACTCTCCGAGATGTCTACGTGTCGCTCTGTCAATCACTTCTTGCATACTGCCTGCCAGCATGGGGTGGAGCCTGTAAGACCTATTTTCTGAAATTAGAAAGGGCACAAATAGCGGTTCTTAAAGTAATGCATTGCAAGCCCTACAGATACCCTACAGAGAGCCTTTACAAGGACTGCGATGTGCTTTCAGTGAGAAAATTGTTTGTGCTACAGTGTATACTAAAAAAACATCGTGTGCCTATAAAAACCACCAAAAAACGTCGGGCTGATATTGTTTTTCCACCTGTAAGACACCATACCACCTTTGCTGAGCACCAGTTCTCTTTTCTCAGCCAAAAGATATACAATACCGTCAACAAATCGCTCGCGATACGCAACCTTAATTCGCACCAATGCAAGAGCGTGGTGAAAAAGTGGTTAATGGAAAAAAGCTACGACGAAATAGAAAATGCACTATTCTCCCCTACTCGATAGCCGCTAGCCCAACACGAAACACAAAAGTTTTACATCCCTTTACAAGCACTTTACACTCCATAAAGGTATACACACACTTACACCGACGCACAGGCGCACACACACACACACACACACACACACAGCACAAGATTGCGAATGTTTTTATTGGTTGTGAAATCTAATGGAATTATTTGTATTTTAATTTTAATTTGAATCTTGTTTTTGTTTAAGTTTTGATTTAATTTTTGATTCTGTTCGAATGTTTTTTTTTAATAGTTGTTAAATCTATGGAATTATTTTAATTTTAATCTTGATTTTATTTTAGTTTTGATTCTGATTTAATTTTGATTTTGGTCTGAATTTTGATTTGTTTTTGATTTTTTATGTTGTTTTAAATTCTGATTTTATTTCTTATATTATTTTTAATTTTGATTTTAATTTATTAAATTGATTAATTTTTATGTAGTACTTGTACCTACTTACTATTAGTTTTGATTCTGATTTAATTTTGATTTTGGTCTGGATTTTGATTTGTTTTTGATTTTTTATGTTGTTTTAAATTCTGATTTTATTTCTTATATTATTTTTAATTTTGATTTTAATTTATTAAATTGATTAATTTTAATGTAGTACTTGTACTTACTATTCATGCACTCTTTTTGTCAGCTTATCTTACTGTTTTCTTTTCGGTATATTTTTGGATAACTATGAGTCTATGACATAGTATACATTATGTAGTTTGTAACGACGAAACACTGTCTCCCAAGTCACAGGTGGAAACCTAGTTTGCGAGCCAGGGGATCTAACTCTATAACATGTTACTGTATGTTGTATTAAAGATATCTGTAAAATATTGTCACTATATTGAAATAAAGAATTATTATTATTATTTGTTTGGCCCTCAATAAATTCTGATTGTAAGTTATGGGCCAGAGCATGCGTTGATTGTCAACGATCAAAAGTGTCTCGTCACGTCGTTACAACGCCGGGAACGTTTACACTTTCGTCATCTCGATTTGAGCATGTACATATTGACATTGTAGTAATGCCCTATTCTGAGGGATACCGTTATTGTCTTACTGCTGTAGACCGATTTACCAGATGGCCGGAAGCGATTCCCATTGTCAATCAAGAAGCCGACACAGTAGCGCGTGCATTTTATTCCAATTGGATTGCTCGTTTCGGCATACCACTTAGAATCACAACAGATAGAGGAAAACAGTTTGAGTCACACCTATTCAGAGATCTCAATGCCCTGATCGGTACGGCTCATTTTTCGTTAGTGGTGCACCACACATCACCGTAAAGGGTGGAAGGCTGACATTTTGACCATCGAATATGATATTGTAAAAGTCAATAGTGAACACTCCTATGAGAATGTAAACGAGAGAAACTGTTAATCACGTTTTTTGACAAAGTAAAGTTGCTTTAGAAAAGATAGAAACGATCTGATGAACCATTCAAAAACGCCCCGCATAAATTATCATCATAAGCCTATAATGTTCCCACTGCAGGTACTCAAACCTCTTCTCTTTGAGAGGGGAGGGCTATAATAACCACGCGAGCCCAGTGCGGGTTGGTAGCCGGTTTCCTCACGATGTTTTACTTAACCGTTTTGAGAGCAGCGGTGATGATATAAATTACACAAAGTAATGCGCCTGCCTGGATTCGAACCTGCGACTTACTGATCGTAAGTCGGGGCCGCCACCACCGGGCCACCGCTGCTAAATTATAAAATTGTCACTGGTATCACATAGAATAAATAACACACAAGAAACTGATCATCATCTGCCTAGCCTTTTCCCAACTAGGTTGGGGTCGGCTTCCAGTCTAACCGGATGCAGCTGAATACCAGTATTTTACATGGAGCGACTGCCTATCTGACCCCCACAACCCAGTTAATACTAGGTAATACGATACCCTTTGGTAAGACTGGATGTCAGAATTTCAGGTCACTGACTACCTGTAACGACTGCCAAAGATGTATATATATGGCAGCCGGGACCAACTGCTTAACGTGCTTTCCGAGGCACGGAGGAAACTCGGTATGTCGGGCGGTCACCCATCCACAGACCGACCTAGGCAAGCACAGCTTTACCTAAAGATCGACCCGAGTGGCAGTTCTTATTAAGCCACGAGCTCCTCTCCTCACGAGAAACTGATACAGACGAATTTCAGACTGACTGCGAATATCGGACTCAGACAGATACTTAGACATGGTATGGTGTGGTGTGGTGGTGGTGACATGGTGGTATATGAATATATGATATACGTAGTTTGAAATTATGAAATTTGTAACTAATAATAATAATATTCCACAACTATCACACAACGCCATCTAGTCCCAAGCTAAGCAGAGCTTGTGTTATGGGTACTAGACAACTGATAAACATACTTATATATTTCTAAATACATACATATTATAGATAAATTACACCCAGACACAGAACAAATGATCGTGCTCATCACACAAACATTTGTCCTGGGTGGGAATCGAACCCACGACCTGCGGCATAGCAGTTAGGGTCACTAACCACTAGACCAACAGGCCAGTAACAGGCAACTATAAATATACGCTACTCTTTCAGATGCAGTGTACGCGACATCTAGAAGGGGCGCCCGTGTCATCATACTACAGGGATACTCTTTCTACCACCATCGTACCATAGGACTGAAGGCTCGATGGTTCTGTGCTAGCCATCATGCCAAAGGCTGCAAAGCTGCTCTCTATACTTTTCAAGATGTAATCGTTAAAGCAAATAATGTACATTATCATACGGCAACCGACCGACGTGTAGTGCAATGGCTGTAGCATTAACTGAAATCATATTGTACAGTGAGTAGCACCAATATGTCATACTTAGCAACGTTTAGTAGCAATTTTGGCTTTCTGTATTGATTTAATTTGTATGTTACGTAATTAAACTGTAAACATATTCCCGAAATGTGTTCTTTTAATGAAAGTGTCATCGGCCACACAGCAAGTACTATTGAAAATTCTAGTGTTTACTCTATCCAAATGATTGACAATAAATTGTTGTTCGAAGATAATGATGTTTTAAATTTTATGAAGTTGAAGATTTAAATGTCATACTTAGCAACGTTTAGTAGCAATTTTGGCTTTCTGTATTGATTTAATTTGTACGTTACGTAATTAAACTGTAAAAATATTCCCGAAATGTGTTCTTTTAATGAAAGTGTCATCGGCCACACAGCAAGTACTATTGAAAATTTTAGTGTTTACTCTATCCAAATGATTGACAATAAATTGTTGTTCGAAGATAATGATGTTTTAAATTTTATGAAGTTGAAGATTTAAATGTCATACTTAGCAACGTTTAGTAGCAATTTTGGCTTTCTGTATTGATTTAATTTGTATGTTACGTAATTAAACTGTAAAAATATTCCCGAAATGTGTTCTTTTAATGAAAGTGTCATCGGCCACACAGCAAGTACTATTGAAAATTCTAGTGTTTACTCTATCCAAATGATTGACAATAAATTGTTGTTCGAAGATAATGATGTTTTAAATTTTATGAAGTTGAAGATTTAAATGTCATACTTAGCAACGTTTAGTAGCAATTTTGGCTTTCTGTATTGATTTAATTTGTACGTTACGTAATTAAACTGTAAAAATATTCCCGAAATGTGTTCTTTTAATGAAAGTGTCATCGGCCACACAACAAGTACTATTGAAAATTTTAGTGTTTACTCTATCCAAATGATTGACAATAAATTGTTGTTCGAAGATAATGATGTTTTAAATTTTATGAAGTTGAAGATTTAATTTGCATTCTTTGTTCAACGGTATATGGTATGTTACAGAGACGGCAATTCTTTACACAATTTCTAACCGTGGTGCACTACAATTATTGCTGAACCAGTTCATGTATTCCTGTCATCATACTGCTTCTGAGGGTTACATGCGGCGGTGGCGATGTGTGGATTACAGAAGGATGCAATGCCCAGGTTTAATTGACACATACAACGGCGATATCTTCAACAGGTTTGAACACCACAATCATACACACCATAAGATGAAAATAATGAAGAAATTATTGAATACTAAGAAAGTATTTGGTTCGATATCGGAAGCAGAACGCTATGCCGAAAAAAACTCCCGCAACTGGAATTAAAAAAGAATTTGCGAATCAACATGATTAAATTGAGTCAATCTCACGATTTTATGTGAAAATCGGACAGAAAGATTACCATACCTGTATGACAAAAGGTGGTAATGACACCAACGCTAAAATGGTCTATGTAATATAGTTCATCATCTAAACTAAACCCTGTGGAAATGAAACACCGCAACCGTAAATAGAATAGTTAAAATAAACTTTTTATTGCACATAGAAATTTTTGATCGGTAAAAAATAACTCTGTTCCATAAACTTTGACCCATTACATCCTGTACAATGTCTATTGAAATCTTTGTGTCTGATTGATGTTAAATTGATAGTAATAAGTAGTTATGATAATAAACAAATTGATCTCAAAATGACTAATGAGGAAGTCTTAAAAAATATTGAAATTGTAGCGAACTTAAAGTGTCGATTATAATCGTATTTGTTAGATTTTTGGAAACTAAATAATAGACGTAAAATATTCTTTTGTTCTTCAAGTAGTAAAAATAGAACCTATTTTGTTTGAAAGGTGTAGCCGATAGATTTGAGATTTGTCACTTTGTATGTGTATCTGTTTAAATATTACTCTACTTTTTTCATTACAATTTTACTTGTGTCATTATCTGTAACCTTTCATCGCATAGTTAGCTAAGGTTTAAAAAAACAGATACCTAAATAAATTGTAATCTTATTACCATTCGCCTTGTTTTACTTCGCAAACTATATGATAGACCCTTCCTTGCGAACGTGGAATAATATTTGTTTATTTATTTGTTTAATTTATGTACAAACAGTCCATAGTTTGTTAGTATTTTAGTGTTAGTAACAATAATCCTTTTAGTATTGACACTAGCTAATAACACTCCCCGTAGAAAATGTATGTTCTGGATAGCAAGATTACAGCATAATAAACTGCTCTGAATACCGACGTTTGTTATAGAAAACTTGAAAACTAACTTGGTGGTTTTAATGGTTATCCCTATGTGCAGAACCCTGTAGGTGTGTGTGGTGTAGGTATGACGATTATGATAACAGTCCAAAGTTTTTTTTTTTTTTTTTTCATTAAAAAGGGCTTTGTCGCACATGAAAAAAGAAGCTGTACATTACCACAGACTAAAAATGATGACATAAAATATAAAACGGCCGGAATATCGTAGAATCATTAGGCTCGAAGATATGCAATATGCACTATCCCGCATTGGTGTTGAAGCTTATAGTCTCCTCTCGCAGGGAGGAGGATCGCAGCAGTCCCGGTGCTTGCCTCGTAGGTTATTTAAACTAATATTTTGTATTTTTCTATGTTTTAGGGGCGGTGTTCTCGCGGACTAAACGAGGAGCTCTCGTTATAACTATAGGAGGGTACGTCTTCTATCGACAGACTGACATTGGTATTAAAACTCGGTGGTACTGCGCCACAAACCACGGCAAAGGGTGCCGAGCATCAATACTCTCCATCAGTGGGACTTATGACATCATTAAAATAAATAATCAGCATAACCATTAATTGCTGATGAGAATCCTTGCGCAGCTCTTCAATGTAGACTTAACTTATTTGACTCTGCCAAAAAATGGTTTTACTATTGATAGTAAATAAAACTAATTTAAATGACAAGTAGTCTAGGTGATTACAACGTAATGTAATGCTTGATTTTGATTGGAAGAAATAAATTGATTATAACCATCATCTGCCTTTTCATAACTTTATTGGGGTCAGATTCCAGTCTTATCGGATACAGCTAAATACTTATTATATTTAGTTGCTACCAGTAAAGATGTCAATAGCGGTCATTGACCCATTAGGGAGTGTCGTTAGACTTTACTGAAAAAGAAGAATTTACCCATCTACATTTATTAAAGTTCTTAACTTTGAAATCCAAAAACAAGCCTGTTCATGTCTTGAATCCTCATCTATCGTGATCTTAAACATTTTTTCTAATGAAAAACTATATATGGTTTATTTGGATTGGTTCGTACGAAGAGATATTGAGGAAAGGGTTATGTCCGCTATTGATATCGTTAACTGGCAGCAACTATATACATGGAGCAACTGCCTGTCTGACCTCCACAACCCAGTGAGCGATACGATATCCCGTGGTAAGATTGACTGTCAGAATTTTGGGCCTCTGTCTACCTGTAGCGACTGCCAAAGAACAGGTCTACAAATAACACTTGGGGACAACGACTTCTTCTTTTCGAGTCGATGACTAAACGCTGTCCGTCCAGTATGTGGCAACCTGGACGGCTCTATCATTTGCTTCATACGGGTCTTTAAGGGGACGGTGAACGAACATTTCTCCATACAAACGTAATACCAAAATCATTCGCGATACGAACATATTACATTTACTATTATATAAACATAAACATATATATAAACATTTACTATTTACGAAATGCAAGCGAATTGCATTTCGTCAATAGTAAATAGCAATTCGCTTGCATTTCGTAAATAGTAAATGTTTTAAAAAAAAAGTTTAATAGGAACCTAGACAAATATCGTCTGTATCCGAATAACATAATTTTAAGTTGGTAATATGTTTGTATCGCGAATGATTTTGGTATTACGTTTGTATGGAGAATGTTCGTTCACCGTCCCCTTAAGCGTGCAATTTGTTGTGCAAGCCGGGCACGAGAGGAGATGTGGCACATACTGTGTTGGGGCACCACACTCACACTCTGTTCGAGATGGGTCAATTATACCCCATCTGGCTAAATTGGATCGGGTAAATTGATTGATATTAAAAAAATATACTTATCCATGTTTCTTTTTTTTTGTTCCCAGTCATTGGTAAACAGTTGATAGACGAGACTTACCTACTTTTCAGAATTTGTGATTACTACATCAGCTAAAGGCAGAAGAATGTTATCGCGCGGTGGCTATAACTACAGTTTGCAAATAAAGAACGGTGACAAATCCCGATGGTACTGTTCTACTCACAATAACAAGGGCTGCAGAGCGAACATACATACATATCAAGGACACGTTATTAAGATACATGATGTTCACAACCACGCGCCAAAAGATTGTCACTCGCAAGATTATCACGGGGTAGACTATTAGGATTAATTAATATTTGAGTGATCAAATATTCGTTATTCTGCTTGTAGACACTATTTCGTAGTCACTGTTTTGTAAAGCTTTTTGAGATAACTCTTGGATAACACTTGCACTTGGGTATTGGACTTCGTGAATTTAAGTTACTTAGGCAAGTGATATTGACGTGGGATCGGCTTGAACTAGAAAAAATTACGCTTTGCATCTAAATATTTTGTAGTAGATACATTAGTGTTAAAACTTTACGTACTTGTTTATTGTTTTATGCCTTGCAATAAATAAGCCTTAAAAACTGTCCAAACTCGTTTTGTGTTACTAGTTCATCATCATAACTGTCCTGACCTTATCCTAATTTATTTGGGGTCAACGCACCATGGTGCTTTCTCCCTACCTCTCTTTTACTCGTCACCTCCTTTATTTCCTTTATTTTGCATTACCTACTAGGTAATGATTCAGAAAATAAGATTCTGTATTAAACTTTAGTGATTTCCTCGGTTACTTTTACACCTCTTTTCACTATAATAAACTGGTATTTTTTTCTGCTTTCACTATCATCAATTTTTTCTAGAAGTCCAGTTCATCACAACGTCGCGCGGGGCTCAGACGATTCTTGTAAGGGGGTACAAGTTTCTTCGGCACAGAACCACGGGGATCAAAGTGCGGTGGTACTGTGGAACCCATGGGACTAAAGGATGCAGAGCCTTCATGTACACCATCCGTGGAACCAATGAGATTATCAACTGTGTCAACGAGCATTCCCATCCAACGCCGGTTAGGTTGAACTTGTAGTTATTTTTTGTTGAGGTTATTTTTAGAAACGGCAACTACGATTGCTCTTCTAAGTTTTTTTTTTTACGCATTTATTCAAAATCTGTTTCACAATACAATAAAAAAAGTCTGCCAAACTGTAAAACAGTTTGTCGGCAGTAAGTAATACCTGTTATACCACCATACCATATCATACACATACGGACAAACTTAATAATTGATATAATGTAGATGTTACCGGCCAAACCCGATTTCAGGACAAATTAGTTTTGCCTAGGCTAAACTGTCTGCAGGGTTTAAAGGAACCTAACTAACCGAACCTCGGGGTGCCCCTGACGTCGACCGTCAGCAGGCCCACGTTCTTCCTTCACTATCGTGTATAGTAAGAACTAGTTGAGCCTAGCGAAACTAATTTTTCCCAAAATCGGGTTTGGCCGGTAACATGGATACATAATTATACACATATTTAAATACATTTTTTTAATACTTTATAATAAAATTATCGAATTGCTATTCCTCTTCCCCTCTTCTAATGTTGCTGTGCCCGTCAGGGTCCATATAAACCTTTTACTTTCTATAACACGTATGTAATACATATGGAACGCAATAAATAATTGAGTATTAAATTGTTCCTGTTTTAAAATATATATGGAAGAATGTGTAACTAATATAATCCTGTTTGTTTTTAATTTGCAATATCAGACGAAGAATTATCAATTTAACTTCTTAGAAAACGTATTCCTTCTACCAAGAAACTAAGTACCAAACTACATTACCAACAAAGCTTATAGATGTATTAACCAAATAGCTAATAATTATATAATATTTATTTCAGACGCAATCTTCACGACGTCTTCAAGGGGAGCTCACATGATCATCCTGCAAGGTTTCAAGTTCCTGAAGCAGCGTAGATCAGGTCGCGATGGAACCAGATGGTGGTGTGGCAGCCATAGGAAGAAAGGATGCACTGCCTCGATAATAATTAAAAATGGTGTGATTACAATGGCGAAAAATATACACGACCATGACCCTCCATTTTTTAATAATGATGGAAATTATTGTGATACGGGTTTATAAACTACGACAGTGGTTGTTTGTTACATTTAAATAATAGATACAAGGATTTTTGTTATTTATTATTAAAAATATTATATTACTAGCGACCCGCCCCCGCTTCGCACGGGTGGAATATGCTACTTATAAACCTTCCACTTGAATCACTGTGTCTATTAAAAAAACCCGCATCAAAATCCGTTGCGTAGTTTTAAAGATCTAAGCATACATAGGGACACACAACGGGACAGACTGTTTTATACTATGTAGTGATAGTGATGTAGTGATTTATAATTTCAATTCAATCCTTATAAAGAGCGTAAAATAATAATGCCATCTATAGAGATCTTTATATCTATGTTTAGATATTTAGAGATGGCATTATTCTTTCTTTCTTCTTTCTTTCTTTTTTTAAAAAACGATTAACGACTATTATTTTAAGCTTTTTGATTTGGAGGTAAATAGTGGATGCTTTGTCATCTTTGTTTCTGTTTGGTGTCTGACCCCCGTCCTTTCGTATTGTGATATAGTTAAGTAAGTATTATGAAACCAAGTTTCAGACTTAAGTATGTATTTCAAGTTGTGAACTTATTAAAATTCTATTTACCAGGAATCTCAAGTGATTCCTTCGAAATTGTAAGCTACATTAAGGGAGTTCTACCTCAGACTCACATTGAGAAATACTAAAGTAGTTTGACAAGTTTTCAGCTTCAAGACTTTATTAGAAACCGGTTGTCAGTCATCGTTCTTGTCATCGTTCATGTACCGATACTGTAAGAATATTTGAAAATAAATAAATACAAAACTATAACTGTGTGCTAATTTTTTATCTTTTTGTGTGCCTTAGTTGATTTTAGTATAATAACAAATAAAAAAATCGAAGACTTTCATGACTGGGCTGCTCTGGCCCCACGTGGTGGATTAACCCTAAACAGCATACTTCCACTCACAGAGAAGGCCTCTTCTCTGTGTTGTAGACCCAAGTCTATGAGTTTCATCATTTATAAGTAACTTTTTTTAGCTTGCACTACCCACTGCTGGGCAAAGGTCTCCCACAATTCCATCCAACAGCTCTTTTCCTGTGCCGCCTCGAACCAGCCCTCGTGGTACGTGTCTAGATCGTCACGCCACCTCTTTCTTGGCCGGCCTCAAAGCGGCGCCGTCCATCTTCCGGCAACCATAGTGTGGAGACTTTTGCCCAGCGGTAACGGCAGTAACGTTAGATTGATTAAATGAAGTATACTTAAGACAAAAGTAAATTAGTCTAGGTACTTAATTGTTTTTCTTTAACAGGTATTCCGAAGCCAGTTTTCATAAAAGGATCTCGAGGAGCTATGATCATCTCAATTGGTGGTTACAAATTTTACAAGCAACGGACACATGATGGGAGGAGTCGCTGGCGGTGCCAGAATGTGAACCGAGGGTGTACCGCGTCCGTGTGCACCGTTGGAAATCTTATCGTTCGGTGGAATAACGGTCACAACCATCCAGTTGAAAATCCGCAGACATATTAGTATAAACTATAAACATACAGTATTTCAACGAGGAACCAAAGCTCGGAATCGGCTCACACTCGGAAAGCGTTTTCACGAATTCTTAGCATGATCCTGGTAACATATTACACGTGAAAACAAAATAAAAATATAATTGAAAAATTCTACTTAAGGCGACATTAACTGCCCGCGTCCTTGAACGCGCGTTTAACTCATCGCCTAAACAAATAAGGTTGAAAATGGGGATGCGTTTGATTCTCGTGACTGCCAATATGAACGATAGTTCGCAGATTTAATTTATTAAAAAAAAAAATACGCTGTAATGTTAAAATATTTTTACATATGTCTTTAGTTGGTTAAATTTCCTTTCTGATAGTAAAAAAAAAATAACAGTTATCGCTCAAAATATTGAGCATTTCGAGACGAAAAAGTTTTTTCGTGTGATTTTTTTGTGATTTTGTGATTTTTTTTTTCGAGGTTCTTGATTAATTTTAGAAAATATTTTTGCATAAGTCTTTTACCTATACATTTGACTATACACTGTATTTTTTTTGGAATTGTAATAATTAGCAATACGGCTAACTCTGCAACGAAAAACAGGTAGTTTTTACGGTGCCCCTCTTATCTGCGCCTTAAGCCAGTTGAATGTTAATCTCATTCATACCCTAGAGTTGGGATATCGCGGATTTTAGTACTAGATGACGTGGTCTCGGCACAAGGGCAAAGAAGGAACATGGGTTCGGTTTTTAGTCAGTAGAAGTCTGACACTCCCCTTCGCTCTGCCCAAGAGCGGGGGGGGGGTCATTTGATGATTTTCCACCCACCAAAAAAAAAAAAGAGTTGGGATATGAAAATTAAAATCTTTAAAAAAATACCTTTACCTTGTATAACTGTAAGCATTTCTCATGCCTGTAGCACACCTCCGCTGCGAAACTCAAAGGGCTAAACCGCATTAGTTTCGCTGTGAGTTGTAAGTTCTTTGGCGGCGAAACAGGAGCGAAATTCCCTGCTCTAACGTACAAAACTGTCTATGATGTTGTCTCTTTCTAACACGATTTCGCTCATTTGCTCAGGATCCGTCTACATCTCCGCCCGTTGACTGTAGTACCGTTGTACAGCGAAACTCGCGCAGCGGTCTCGCAGTTGTTGTTTCGCAGCGGAGGTGTGCTACAGGCATCAAGGCTCGCTTGCACAACAAATCACTAAAAAATCGTATTGTTTCTGTAATGATTGGTTTAAACGTTTGAGCTTTGATTTATATTTTAGAAAATTATTAATAATTTAATAATTAATTATTAAAATATTTTTACTATCTTTGTAGTTCATGAAACTGTGTTTGTAAATAGATATAACAGAACTGTGTATTTAAGTAGTTATAAATATTTATTTATAAACATATATAAGGTCCCATTAAAATAGGTGGACAAAATTTCAGAAATCATTCAGTCCACCAAAATAAGGACGATGGTAAAAAAAAAATAAGAAAAACGCATTTAAGTACCTACTCATAAAGGATGAGTTTGTTTGTTCTAGAGTGCCGGCAATTTATTATTTTAAGTAAAAAAAAACACTGTATTTAATGTTTCTTTTTGTTTAGATAATATATTTGGTTAGACCTACTGAACGGTGTGTTAAAATTTGTCCACCTATTTTAACGGGACCTTATATATTTGACTCGTCAACTGCCTCGCTGGTCGAGTGGTCGCTCGTGTACTGTTGAAGATGACGTCTTGGGTTCGATTCCCAGGTCGGGCATAGTGCTATTGGGTTTACCCATCAGGAATCTCTCAGTAGTAACCACGGAGTCCCGGTTGATGGCAATACGCTCGCCCTCTATAACGTGGGACTTAAAAAACATAACTGGCGAAATGTGTGGATATAAAATCTCTAAACATTTGAAGTCAGATCATGGTAAAACCCGTTGGCTGTACTTGAAGTCAGGTAGGTATAACCCATCAGGGCTGCGGGTTGTTCGCAAGAGATACCGCGGCCTTGACGTAAAGGGCTAAGAAGGAACATGGGTGGTTTTTAGTCAGTAGAAGCACAGATTACGTAGAAGTCTGACTCCCTTTCGCTCTGCCCGAGAGCGGGAGGGGTTATTTGATGATTTCCCACCTGCATAATGCGGGTGGGGGGGACAACAGGTTCTATAATATTCATAACCACCCACCGTCAGCATAATCAGCTTCACCTTCTGATGCTCCAACTGCGGAGGACGTCCGCTCGATGAGAAGTGCCGCAATACAGTACTAAGACCGCCCCCGTCGATGCTGCGGATTGTGGAAAGAGATACCGCGGCCTCGGCACAAGGGCGAAGAAGGAACATGGGTGGTTTTTAGTCAGTAGAAGTCTGACACTCCCTTTCGCTCTGCCCACGAGCGGAGGGGGGGGGGGGGGTCATTTGATGATTTTCCACCCACCCAAAAAAAAAAAGACCTCAGTGTGAGTGTACAGTGCAGTGCACATTTGCACAAACATGCTTGCAAAGTGTTTTCTCTTAAGAGGGAATCCCCAGGCTAGCTTAGGTTAGACTAAGGTGTTTTGCAATTTGCAGTCATTTGTTGAATAAAATTATAATATGATTCACGACCTAATTATCTCCAAGTATCAAATCAGAACATCGTCTCAGTTTACTACTAAAATGTATAAAAATAATATGGTCTCGAACGGATTATCCGACACAGCACTTTAGCCCGTGCTGTGTGAGTACCTCAACAAAAGCAGCAATCTACTTTTTCAATCAATCAAAATAGTATTAGTTAGTAGCAGAGGAGTGTGGTGGTATGTAGTGTAGTGTGTAGTACTAGTAGTAGGTAGTAGTGTATTTTATAGTCATTGTAAGGTTATTTTCACAAACACAACAAAGATTGTAACATATTATGTATGTTAGTGTGTATACATCTATGGGTCAAAGTTACCTGAAAATAAATTAATGTTACTGTTAGCCTGTGGCATCCCACTGCTAAGCAAAGGCCTCCCCCCATGATGTCCAAATTTTGCAATCCAGGGCCAATGTGGACCACTGGTCGTTGGTTCTGTCCAGCATGTCCCGCTATCTCCTATGTCCTATGAGGTCTACCACGTCGCCTTCTGGCTGTGTCAGGGTTCCACAACGTGGTTGTTTGTGATGTTAAAAGTCGCTTACAGAGTGTTTAAAACATAGGCAGTCTTGCACGTTCGTATTTCTTGACCTCCTTCAAACAATTAATACTCGAATGTCCATTTCGAATGAACATTCGAGTATAGTCTTCAAGTAGTTCGAGTGTAGAATGACAAGTTTACATTCTATATTCTAGATGGCGTTACTATAGTCACTGTTCGTTTTGATACACATGTCAATAACACTGCAGTCCTTACGAAAAGTACAATAACTAGGTTAAACCTGATTTCGAGAAAAACGCAGTTAAAGATTTTATGTTTGTTTTATTTGTATCTCCATACCTACACAATCTACATGGTATCATGGGGTCACAACTCGAACAAATTATAATTAATCTTGAAAAAAACACAATAGATGGCAGCATAGGTAGCAGTAATGAAATTAACAATCGCTTAAATGCGTTTACAGTAGATTTCGGCCGAAATAAGATTTGCAAAAATCAAAAGTTCCATGTTTAACGCTTATTTATCTATTTACACTCATTTATCACGTTATTTCAACAAAAAAGGTTAAAGGAGGACTTTTACTTCAATTCGTACCCATGGATTGATAAAGTTGTCAAAAGTAAGCCATCTGTAAATCATTTTCTCTAGAGCTGTTTGCAATAGATGGCGTTTTATTCAATTTGCCACATACAATAATCGTAACTGTTGTATAATTTTAATTAAATTTAACCATTAAAAAGCATATGTATTACTGTTTATAGAAATATAACACATCTTTTAACATTTCTAAGCGAAATAATTACATATTTTTCTCATTTTACTGAACCCGAAAGTTCCGGAACTACATGACACGAAACGTGAACTCCTAGATGGCGTTGTAAAACTCCAGTCTGTGGCAATTAGTGCGACGCTGGTGCTGCCATCTGTTGAAATAATGGAGGAAAGAATATAAAACGAGCAATAAGATGACTTAGGGAGGTGTCATTTCTTTGTATGGGATTGGGTATCTGTACGAAGTATTATAATATCTGTGATGGTATCGAGTTGAAACTTTCAATACATAATTTAATAACAATAGAATATTATGGGGTACTTAATGTTTTTTCCGGCATTTAAACTTGCTCTAAAATCAATAAATACTAGAATGTTAAGTATTATTACTATACTAGTCATAACCGCAATAAGTAACCTATTTACGGCATTAATGGTTAGGAAACCAACAAGTTGTATTTTTGAGTAGCAATTAATATTTTTTATGAAGTGTTTCCTAACCAAAGGTTCATTAAGTTTCTAAATTGTTGCGGTTTTCATTAGTAAGAGACAAGTTTAATAAAAAAAGAAAGTAAGATAAAGTTGTTACTATTACAAAACCAGTGATGTTACATTTTCAAGAAAAACATGAATAAATAGAAGTTTGAAAAACTTTCTTTTAAATGACGCTTGGTTATAGTTGATGTCAGGCACAGTCACTTTTGGTACCCAGTAAAAATATTGATGTTCTGGTTACAAACGGGGAAGCTATGAGTGTTACTGTAAAAGCCCATATACTGGTAAATATTACTTCTTCTTCTTAACGTGTCGATGGCAATCTAAATAGTGTGGGCCCAGAATTGGGCTACAAGTTTGGCGCTTTCGGTAGCGTCCATCAGTTTCTGCAGTGAACAACCAGCAAAAATTAACAAAAAATATTACTTATTAGGTTCTAATGGTCAATCCTAAGATTTACCAATACGGGCTGGTAAATACAAAAAAGAGACGATTTTCGAGTTTTTAACATCAAAATTTGGTAGGTACTTGTTAGCTTTTGTCAATTATGGTAAAACTTCGTATACGGTCCTAGATTACATCCCTATCTATGACATTTTGGCGTCTGTGTAATCCTCGTTTGTCTTTTTGATCACCAAGTTCCCTACTGAGTGCCGTATAAATATGCGAGTCATTATGTGGATTGTAACCAAGTGTCGTTAGAAAAAAAGTTTTGCAAACTTGAATTTTTTCACGTTTGACTTGAAAATGATAGTAATACGAAACATCCCTTCTATTCTTACATCGACCTTCCTTAGTGGTTCTTGTTTTTATTTCAGTCTGTTCAACCATTCCCTTAATGAATAAACCTCTAGACTCCCAATTTAAATTTATGTATTGATCATTTATTTCTCTTCTTATTTCTTCAGAAATCTTAAGTGTGCATTTTTTACGACATTTATCATCACACGGTGGTTTCAGTGACCGCTTTTTAACAGCATTTAGTTTTTTCTGTCTTTGTCGATCCGCGAGAGGTACATCAAATTTACGTCTTTTCCTTGGCAAGCCCGCTTTAGTCAGTCCTTTTTTATTCTCAGGCATAGCGCACTCCTCTTCTTCACTATGTTCACCTTCAGCCTCCTCACTTTCAGTCTCTTCATGTTCAGTATTGCCTATTGGATCCCTGTTATATAGATCTCGTTCTGTAAATTTCGAATATGTACTTAACTCAATTCGGCGAAAAACTTGACTTATTGCACTTTACGTAAGGCTGGCAGAATATTAAAACTATTTTTTTATGAGGGTTTTTAGTAAGCAGAAAATAAAACACTATTTATTTATGTTTACTCGATTTATTTGAACAATAATCACAATAACACCGTACACACCACACCACCACACCACACTTTGTATATACAAATAATAATATAAAACTGCATAATATATTTTAACAGAAACAATAAAAAGCCTAAATAAAAATTACGTAAAATTAAATTACATTATTTTTGGCTATCAGTTTGTTTTCCGCAAACGTATAACCGTCCGACAGTAGAGGGCGTTAAAGTTAGAAATGTACGATGGTAGTCACACTTGAAGGTTAGTTAATTTTTCTTGTGAAAAGCTCTACAATTATGTGTTTTTCGTCAACAATAGGTACTGCACCCTCAATTTATTATTTGACCGGTCTTAGTAAATGTGTTTTCTCGAACTACCCTCGAATTCAATATGAGTACACGTCATAAAGTCCATTTCACGAAAGAAGTCCCGCAGACGCAGCGCTGTATTCGCGCGACATAATGTTGCTATCTCTCACTCTCTCTCCATATCTCCCCATCTGACAAATTTAGTTCCACAATTGTCCGCGGGACTTCTTTCGTGAAATGGACTATATCTAGCCCCAGTATTTTTTTGATCTTTCTACCGATCAGTCGTTATAAATGGGTTAAATTGAGTACATAATATGCCTTGTTGGCTACTTTCTTTCGTGTTCAGTTGACATATCTGTGTCTTTCGTGTGTAAACAATTATAGTTATTGAAAAGAGACGTCAAACTACAATCTAGCAAACATAATGATACACTTTATCTTACAAAAAAATTAAAACTACAACTTATTTTCTACAAAGATTAGATACCCAATTAGTTACACAATATCAATTCTGGGTCTGGTCTGGGTAAAACGGTAACCTTTCCTTTATATTTCAGCACCTTTAAACAGGGTGTAAACGTACCCTTCACGTAGCCGTTAACCAATCATTATGTACATTAAACTAAGTAACCCTACGCAAAAATTGCTAAGAAACAAGTTTTTATTTTTGGGGTTAAAATTTTTTTTTTCAGGTTTTACGGTAAAAATCAATGTAGCACACTCAACACATTTTGCTAATGGGTGCTTTGAATAGTAAACAGATCATGGAGGCAATTAAAGTAAAAATATTACCATAAAAACTGATATTTAAAAAACACTTGAAATTCGGAACTTTGACCTCGAAGGTTCCCAAGTTTTTTTTTCTGGACTACCAGACAAAAAACTGATTGCAACGATGCGACGGGAAGAACAAGTACCTTTCGGCTTCGTTAAGAGTACCTTTAACACCCTTTAAACATTGTCATGCAGAGGAGGCCCAGCCATATTCATAGATAGAATTAGATTAGCTAAACATAGAACTTCTTCGTAGTCGTTCACACTTGACAGCCTTGGGGGTCGCCCACAACAGCTTCGCGATCCTTTTGCACCGATCTCTATTGGACGCATGTCGAGCACATTCTACCAGAGGCATCTTGGTGACAAATTTGATGGAGTCAGTCTATCGACCACGTGGTCTCGTGCCTTCGATGATACGCTGAATCATCAAACGCTCCATATAGTTGTGGGTAACGTGTCCAAAGAATCTGAGGATTCGTAATTGCACAAGCGACGACAGTCTTTATTTAATTCAGCAGTCTTTGTTTTCGTCTTCAACACCACATCTCAAGGGTGCCTCAGCCCTGCATTCGCAATGTCCATGTCTCCGCGCCATAGAGGAACATCGGGAAAACCAGGGTATTCATAAGATAAATATTGGTATTTTTCGGCGGTGTCTTCAGGTTGTGTCCATTGTTTGGGCAGCCGATCAAGTTATGAAGTCACGTCAGCAATTATCAGTATCCCAGCCCCCACAATTGGAAGTAGTTAGTAGAGCCCAGATAGATGTAGCTGTTGACGACTTCATAGTTGGCAACTAATGTGATATCGGGGTTGTTTTCGTAAGCTCTATCTACTGTCATCATTTTGGTTTTTTCACGGTTCAGGACGAGTCCAAACTTATGACGAATGGTTTCGAGTATCCGCAACAATTTACTGATATCCTCCTTAGATGACGCTAGGAGGCCGATCTAGCCCATAATGTCAGCTATTCTAGAGTATTCCAGACCTTGGAGCACATGTAGTGCATTATATCGACACCAAAATCTCCCACAGCAATGATCTCTGTGGGTATATCGACGGCTTTCACTGCTTTTGAGATGATTAATAGCGGCTCTTATCTCATCTTTCAGTATAGAAGGTTCGCGGTTGTATGAGAAAGTAAAACTGGAGGATGTTCCGTTATTACCCTCACCAACGATTTTGGTTTTAACCAATTTTTATTTATTTCGCTCTGCTCTGAAACAAATGAAAAAGACTATTATTGTAATACTTTACTACACATCAAATTATTTGTGCATTAAAACAGTTTCGTCAAACAAGACCAAAGGTGAAATCATGTAATCTAAATCTTACCTTCTCTTTATTCTATCAATTGCTTGATTCAGCTAATCATTAATGATTTTCTCGAGTCCATTATTTTTCAGTCGCATCTCCATAGACTTTTCTGCCCATTTCTGAAACAATATCATAAAATTAAATTGCGTATCTAGTAGCTATATAATAATAAAAAAATGGTGTATGTGTTACCGTAAAAGCCCGCATATTAGTAAATCTTAGGGTTTTCCAGTATATCTTCTGATTTACCAACATGGGTTATTATTTGAAAGTATTTCATAACAACGGCGGGCAAGAGCTCCGTCCAAGATGGATCCTTATTTTCAAGTCACCGTCTTCACGGTTTCTAGTCACTCACAAAATGTACCGTGTTTATGAGGTAAAACCTAACATTAACCGAGTTTGGTGGGAAAAATTAGAAGTGAAAGATGATTACTAAACGATTCGGACTTTTATCATCAAGAGTTGTTAAATCTTGGGCTTTACTGATAAATCTAAGCATAACCGTAGTTGGCTGTTACAGTAAGATATATGTAATTACTAGCTGACCCACGCAACTTCGTCTGCGTCACATAAATATAGCATACAACCTTTCTCGATATATCGACTATTCGACATAAATTAAGCTAAATCGTAACAAACAAAAAATCTTATCTTTCTTCTTTATTATAATATAGTTTAGATGGTTTAGATTAGCTTAGATTATATTAAAGTGTGAATTACTATAGGTATCTCTTACTGTTAAATACATATACGATAACACTCTATACTTGTAAACATTATGATGCAGTAAATATTTTGAATTTGAATTTCCCGGAAAGAATCTCCCTACATTGCGACGCGCGAATTATTTTGCCGCGCGGATATTTTTACATTGCGATATCTTCTAAGATATTTGTTTAAACTGTTTAGAGTAAAGGGCACAAATATTCTATATTAAATTTTCCTTCTAACAAACACATTTATTTAGATATAGATTGATACCGTATGGGTTAAATAAGCTTCGCAAAAAATAATTATTTTTAACCTAACAGTTTAATAGTAAAAAAAGGTTACAGTGAGTCAATCTTAAAAGATAGATACATGTTGTCGCGGACTTTTTTTTAGAAATTTTAAAGAGGAACAATTCCATCATACATGATATTTGCGTAACTTAAACCGTTTTCGCAGCGCACGCAGCGGAAGCTCTCAAAAAGGAAATACCTTTTCCCGTTTTTGTAACATTTTTCATTTATGCTCCGCTCCTATTAGCCGTAGCGTGATGTTATATAGCCTATAGCCTTCCTCGATAAATGGACTATCCAACACAAAAAGAATTTTAAAATTCCAACCAGCAGTTCCTGAGTTTACCGCGTTCAAACAAACAAACAAACAAACAAACAAACAAACTCTTCAGCTTTATAATATTAGTATAGATTATGGATGGCAAGTTATAAAATATACTTACGAAATACTGACTTAAACGTTTCTGTTTTTTTCCATTTGTTTCCCAGTTAAGGAATATTCCGCCACGTTGTCCTGTAATATTCTTCTCAATATATTAGTTGTGAGGCTTCGGACGTTTCTACTACCAGTACCGGCCGAAAATGTCATCTGAAAAAGGTTTTTAATTTCATTCTAACAACAATAAAATTTTACATGGTTGAACTATTAAAAACTTTCTACTTACGATTCCGTTTATTCTAAATATTTTTTAATTAGTTGTTTAATTGATCAAAATTTGCCTCATACTAAACTGGAAGGCTTGTAAATTACTCTGAAATTGCAGCAAGCTGCTTTCATGTAATGCATTCTGTAAGAGAACAATCAAAGGTAGTTAGTAGTCCCACAATGATGTATTATTTTAATACACAACCCTTACCAGATTGGCAGTTTGTAGCTTCACTAGAATAGAGTTGATGTTTCTTCGCTTCTTTGGATTTTATTTCTACATCTGGGCTGACCTGACCCTGATTGAAGTTTATTTATTTTTTATTAAAATATTAGACTTAAATATTTACCTTTGAGATCTCTATTGTCGGGTAATTTCTATTATGTTTTTCTATATTTAAAGGTAAAATAAAAATGCATTTATTCCGTATACGTGGTTTTATTTCCAAAAACATCGCTGCTGGTAATACAATAATGACTTGACTATTACTAGTTGACTAGGTTTGATTTTTGACTTGATTTTAAAACTGACTTCTGACTAGATTTTATGTAATATTTCTTAAGATAAATAAACACGGTGAGATTGCCAGGTTACACAAATGGCCTAATAGACATCGAGTTGTTTAATTTATAATATACCCTAAATAACAAAACAAAAAAACAAAAACAAACTAAGACTAGAAAGCTTACGGCCTGTATCACAAACCCAGTATTATTTTTGGCAAACTACATTACAATCATTAAAATTTTCCAAAAATCGCTGCTGGTAAAAAATAATGACTATTATTACTAATTTATTGTAATATTTCTTAAGATAAATAAACACGGTAAGATTGCCAAGTTACACAAATGGCCTAATAGACATCGATTTGTTTAATTTATAATATACCTTAGAAAGCACTGCCTTACGGCCTGTATCACAAATCCCAGTGATATTTTATGGCAAACTATATTACAATCATATAAATTTTCATACAAATTTTATTTGACATAGGTACATTCATATGACATCTAGAAGACTGTGAATTAGGCAAGTAGCGTGTACAAATAACCTAGGTAATTACTTTTTTTTCAGCTGAACGTCCGATTATCTACACTTCGGAGATTGGCGCGAAACTTATGAAGTTTCGCGGCTACAGATATACACGTCATTCTGTCTGCTCATCTCGAGTGAGATGGTTGTGTGCAGACAGCAGGTCACGGGAGTGTCACGCCATCGTGGTCACTATAGGACACACAATGGTGGACAAACAGTACAAACATACACATCCTCCTAATTAAATAATTCCTATGTATATATACCCGTATTCAAAGATAAACTTACTAGCAATATCCTTAATGTTCAGTAAACGTTAACAAAGAGTGCCTATATACATAATTATGAATGTATTTTTATTAATATTTGATGTATGTTCTACATTATGTATTTAAATGGGAATACATAAATTGTTGCAGTGCGAAATTTCCTAGTTATAAATTGATTACTATTCACATAAATAAATACTTATTATATTTAAATTACTTATTGTTATTATAGTTATTATCTACAATACATAATCAAACATACATAATCAAGCCTCGAATAAAATTAGCACTTCATTTATTAATACATCGATTTTCAATTTTTTTATTTTTTATTTTATTGGAATCCATTTAGTATAGTTACATTTATCATAATCAAAGCCTCGGATAAAATGACTACTTAATTTATTAATAAGTACATTGATTTACTAAAGTATAATGTTTTTTTTAACCACTCGCTTGCTTCTGGCAACGATTGTTTCCAAAACCAAAACTCTCTCGCTTGCTTTCGGCAACGATCGTTGCCAAAATATATTTTTTGTTAAACAACTCTAAACTCTATTTTAAAGACTGTAAAGTCCTTTCAAAACGCCTTTAAACCATAGATTATTAGATTGTTTATCATTTAGACGCAAGTTTGCAACATCACCCGACGAATTTTTTTTTACAATTAATAAGTGAAGTTTGAGGCCGACATTTTGTGTTTCTTTGTGCTTTGTGTCCTTTTATTTTTAATGACGATTTTTTACCACAATCGTTATTGTTTCTTGTTCAATAGTACAAATAACTAGTCTAGTTTATAAAAATGACGAAAAACTATATACCTTTCGCGCAAACTTTTTCACAATTTCACGTTATTCGACAAACCGGCAAAATATACTCGACCTTAACTTTAGCCTCTTATAAAATATTTTACACTCAACTTTTGTCAAAATAACAAACGTTACTCTTTTCCTTATCTTTTTGTCTACACAAAACAATAAACAAAATTACGCTAGGTCTCTCGTATCGATTGTAAATCAAGTTTTAATGAGGGGCGGCTGCGCCGAGTGTTTAGGTCAAATGTCACGAGCAAAGCTCGACGGTTTTCTTGAAATCGAAAGCAAGCGAGCGGTTAATAAGAATTCATTTCATGGCCTACATAATTATATCATTAATACATCGATTTACTTTCTACCGCTCGCTTGCTTTCGATTTCAAGAAAACCGTCGAGCTTTGCTCGTGACATTTGACCTAAACACTCGGCGGAGCCGCCCCTCATTAAAACTTGATTTACAATCGATACGAGAGACCTAGCGTAATTTTGTTTATTGTTTTGTGTAGACAAAAAGATAAGGAAAAGAGTAACGTTTGTTATTTTGACAAAAGTTGAGTGTAAAATATTTTATAAGAGGCTAAAGTTAAGGTCGAGCATATTTTGCCGGTTTGTCGAATAACGTGAAATTGTGAAAAAGTTTGCGCGATAGGTATATAGTTTTACGTCATTTTTATAAACTAGACTAGTTATCTGTACTATTGAACAAGAAACAATAACGATTGTCGTTAAAAATCGTCATTAAAAATAAAAGGACACAAATCACAAAGAAACACAAAATGTCGGCCTCAAACTTCAATAATTAATTGTAAAAAAAAATTCGTCGGGTGATGTTGCAAACTTGCGTCTAAATGATAAACAATCTAATAATCTATGGCTTAAAGGCGTTTTGAAAGGACTTTATAGTCTTTAAAATAGAGTTTAGAGTTGTTTAACAAAAAATATATTTTGGCAACGATCGTTGCCGAGAGCAAGCGAGAGAGTTTTGGTTTTGGAAACAATCGTTGCCAAAAGCAAGCGAGTGGTTAATGTTATTTTTATTCACAATATTTAACAATCACGAAATAGGTACACTACTGCTGATAAAACTACACATAAAAGGCTTATTAAAAGGACATGAAAAACATGATCCAAATCGAAAAGGGTTTATTAAAATATTGATTGATTAAATGTGAAATAAGGCTGGAATACACATGCTACGTAAGCACGAAATCGTGCTAGTTTCGAGCAGCTGTCACCTAGTAGCATACAAGTAGCACGTGTATACGAAAAGAGCATGCTTGTTTCAAAGTATGCTACCTAATCGCAAGCCGGTCTATTTTTCGTGCTAACTAGCACGACGCATAAAACCTCTTTTTTGATATTTTTTGGTTTTACAATTTATATGTTTTTTTATCGAGCTGCCACCTTCTTGTTGTTTCCTGTCAGTGTATCCAATAAAATACTGTAAAGCCGCGTCCCCACTAACATCACCCGAAACGTTCCTGTTAGGCACGCGGCTCGGCCTCACGGAGCCGCGCGGCCTCAGTGAGGATGCCGCTAATTGTTCCTGTTAGACCACGCGACTTAGGCCTCGCTCACGTCCACAATCACGAGGCTCTGCCGCGTGGCTCTTGTGGGGACGCGGCTTAAGATAATGTCACTCAGATGTTCTAAAAAAAAGTATTCTCGTAAAAAGTATGCTTTTGAGGTCTGTGCTTTAGAGCAAATGTGCACACTCCGAAAGCATGCTACAAATGACAATACTACCTAGTAGCAAACAAGCATGCTTTTCTAGTAGCATGTGTATTCCAGGCTTTAACATACAATTTATTGGTAACACTACTACAGTGACATATATTATCAAAAATAAACATTTATATAGGAAATAAAAGGGGAAAAATGTCGTTAGTTTGAAATCATGAGGTTTATTTATTGTTTATAAGAATAATTAATATAAGGTATTTATTTTAATAATTCCTAATCCATCTTAATCATATGCATAACTACCAGGCTTGTTTAATTTCGTTAATAAAGTTTGACCTAAATGAGACCTTGTATTTGTTTGTTGTTTAATTTGGTATCTTATATTTAAGAACAATATTCAGATTACATGGGTTTCTTCAAAATCAACAACATATTAGAGGTAAATTTTATTCCATGATGGTAAAACCAACCATTAATATGCTATATTTTAATTTAGCGACATGAATTACAGCCATCTTAGCTGTTTTCGCATAAATGCTGTTGTGTGTTGCTCCCGAATTCCCGATGGATTACTCTACGTTGCCTATCGGTAGTAATTGTTGTGGTACATGTCTCACATTCCCATATTATCCTATTGCTATATAGAGACTTCAATTTATATCTGATGCCGGTTTCCGAGTCTGTTTTCTAGTCTATCAGTAGGAATTATAGGTATGTTCCCTGGAATAGGTCGATTGGTTAAGGGGCCAGGAAATGTATTTAAATTTACATTTAGAGGGCGAGAACTAGGTTGAGTGGTTAAGGGTATAGGCGACACATTTTGACTGTTATTAACATATCGTGAATTAGAAGGGCTGATACAGGGGATAGGAGACATATTTTCATTTATAGGTTCGTTGTTTGTGTAGCGGGCCTGAGATATATCTTGTCCATCATTAACTGGTAGTAAACTAGAAGGGTTTGTGTTGTGGTCAGCAGCAATATTTTGCCCACTATTTATTGGTGGTATACTAGGTCGATTTGTATAGCGCCCAGGAGCAATATTTTGACCATCATTTACTGGTAGTAAACTAGGTCGGTTTATATAGCGCTCAGAAACAATATCTTGACCATCATTTACTGATGGTATACTAGGTCGATTTGTATAGCGCTCAGAAGCAATATTTTGACGATCATTTGCTGATGGTAAACTAGGTCGGTTTGAATAGCACTCAGAAGCAATATTTTGACCATCACTTACTGATGGTATACTAAGTCGATTTGTATAGCGCTCAGAAGCAATATTTTGACGATCATTTACTGCTGGTAAACTAGATCGATTTGTATAGCGCTCAGAAGCAATATTTTGACGATCATTTGCTGATGGTAAACTAGGTCGGTTTGTATAGCGCTCAGGAGCAGTATCTTGACCATCATTTACTGCTGGTAAACTAGGTCGGTTTGTATAGCGCTCAGAAGCAATATTTTGACGATCATTTGCTGATGGTAAACTAGGTCGGTTTGTATAGCGCTCTGGAGCAATATTTTGACCATCATTTACTGGTGGTAAACTAGGTCGATTTGTATAGCGCTCAGCAGCAATGTTTTGACGATCAGTTGCTGATGGTAAACTAGGTCGATTTGTATAGCGCTCAGGAACAATATCTTGACCATCATGTATTGATGGTAAACTAGGTCGATTTGTATAGCGCTCAGCAGCAATGTTTTGACGATCAGTTGCTGATGGTAAACTAGGTCGGTTTGTAATGCGCTCAGGAGAAATATATTGACCATCATTTACTGATGGTAAACTAGGTCGATTTGCATAGCGGGCATGATATATATCTTCATAATTGTAAACAGAACTGAACAAAGGTTGACTGGTTAAAGGGATTCCCATAGTAATCGGATTATAAATGTCATTTCCGGTATTTGTTTGGTTTGTCGAAGAGACAACTGATATATTCCCATTTTCATGAGTAGGAATGTCATTGTTTAACATACGAGACGAAATTTGATTCTGACGTCCAGCCATGGGATTAAGTCTGTGATTTAATGCTACTCTCATTAAATTTCCATTTGCATTGAGAGGTCTGCCATAAGGAGTAGGTCGATTGGTTACGGGGGGAGGAGACGTGTTAACATTTCTATTTGCACGTCGGTTAGAATAGTTGGTTAAAAAGCCAGAGTACATTTCCCGATGTCCATTAACAAGCAGGTAATCAGATATAATATTTACACGATTTCCATTTGTACTTCGGTTACTAGGTTCCGTGTTTTCATGGTCAGAAATCATGTTTCGAATTTCATTTGGATGACGAAATAAAGGTTCATTGTCTACACCACTAGGCAACATATTCACATTGCCGTTAATTGGTCGGTAATTAGGTTCATTATGAATGTTGCTGTTCAAAATATACGGATTGTTTCTTACAGGTTCGTAATTAGGAACGGTAGCATCATCTTCAGACTGATCATCATCAATCTGTTCTTGTTCATCAGTCGAATCTTGTACAGACTGATCATCATCATCCTGATCTTCATCAGCATTATCAGCATCAGATGGTGCTAAATTATTACGGTAACTATGTTCATTGTTCGCACGTACAGGATCTCTAGTAAGCTCTCTGTATAAAGCTCGGTAATGTAAAATTTCACTATAACTAAGGTCACCGCCCGAATATAAGTTGACAGTTTGGAAATTCGGCTCATTAAAATTTACGCCAGGAGGCATATACAGATTGCGAACTAAATATCTGTAATTAAGCCAATTACGAATTAAAGGTAGATAATTAGAATTGTAGCTAGGATACATATTCTGACTTACATTTGGATATCGAAATTGAGCTGCATTGCTTGCGTGGACAGGGGTCCTTAAAATGTCATCTATTGATAGGAAAGTAGATTCATTGTCAACGCGTCTAGAAGAAGACACAATATTATTTTCATTTAATGGCTTGCAATTCAGTCCAGGGCTAGGATCATTGTTGACGACAGGAGACGTAGGACCGCTATCTTCATTTTCTGTCGCGTAACTAAGTCTAGGACTTGGTTTATTGTCTACGCTATCAAGAGAGACATTAACATTTTCATTTAAAGGCCCGGAATTAAGTTCAGAACTAGGTACATTATTTGAAGGGACGGGAAACAAAACATTTAGAATATCATTTATAGATTGGTTAGTAAGTTCATTGTTTGAGAGGACAGGAAACATAATATTTAGAAAATCATCTATAGATGGGTTGGTTGGTTCATAGCTAATGGATTCAAGCGATGATTCGGCATCAGGTCCGTAAAAAGGATCTCTGTCTATGAGTAAAGTGGACCAAAACTTATATCTGTATTTTTGTAAAAATAATGATTCATTGTTTCCAGAAAAATAAACATTATTTACGGTGACAGAATCATTATTTACGGGGACAAGCGATATTTGCGGATTGTCAGCTGACTTCGTCTCGACACTTGCTCCTCTCTTTTCTTCATTATCCTTTCCCACCTCATTGACTTTGCCATTGTCGTTTTTACCCACTTCGTTATTCTTCATAGTACGTACTGTTATACCATGCTTCCTCAAGTTTCTAATTAGCTTCACTTTCGTTGTTTTTTGTTCTGTCTCATTTTCTCTCTCTTTGACGCTAGCCTCTTTTTTCTCAATCTCGCTATCAGAAGATTTTCCTAAAATCGACCATTATTTGTAGAAATTGTTTGGAGATACCATTTCATTTTTCTATGCATATCTATTTTCTACAGCCTGACAATAAGTAGAAGCGGACAATTAACGAAAACGTAGCCATATTTTGAACCCTGCCGTACTTACTAGGTATGCGACGAAAATAGGTTAGGTCATAAATGTGACAGTGACAAGTACCTAGCTAACAAGTTAAATATGGCAATGTCCAAAATTGATATTAGTTTTCATAAGGGTTCGTACTTCAAAAGTAAAGAAACATTTTACTTGATGCATACTTTTTTTTTGTTGTGTCTGTTATTTAACAACTTTGATATTTTAACTAATATTACACACAAAACTGATATTTTAACTGTTACTAACAAAAAAATAATTTGAATTTCTTCAATATGTTGCTCTTCGTTGTCATGACATCTACGCCAAATACATCTTTCGGTGATCTTTATGAAAGCCGAATCACCGATTTATCTTGACAGAAATTACAATTACTATTTCATAGCTAACCTAACCCAGCCTCTACCTATTGGTTGCCCAAACTTGGAATCCATCGCTTATTTTTAAATATTGAGATGGTAATTGTTGTGAAATTAAATGGTTGTATTCTGTCAAAATTCATTTTTTATTTATTTTTGTGAAAATATAAGAATTCGGGAGCAAATGTTAAATGGTCAATATTGAGGTAGTGATTATATGAATAACACTAAGAACTCAAATTAATGTTATTTTGTATCTAACTTCTATGCTTATTAAATACAATAAAGTTCATTGAATGTAGTTGTTTTTCTCATTTATGCAATAAACTAGAGTAAGACCAATCTCTTTGACATTGACCATTTCAAAGCGCTTCACCACATTTAGTAAAATACGGAGTGATAACACTTGCCTGCTCTATATTTCACTATACGGAATTGGTATCATGGTAAAAGATAGAGAAAGCAAGTCTTGAGACTTGGACAACCAAATCTACTGACAGCCGAAGAATTGACGTCTTTGAAATGTGGTGCTGGCACCGTCAATCACGGATAACATTGACACTGCAATATTACTGATGATGTACACTAGTCACATCTAGCAGCTAGTGTACATCCATCATTAAATCGACACAGGTCGTAGAGCAAGCGATGGACACTGAGGCTGGACAGCTTCTATACAGTACTGCGCGGCAAAATTGTAATATTATATTTCATCAAAACAAAGGTGACCAGTGTATCTTAATTTGGACTGTTGTCTAATCACAATAGTGTTGTGTTTATCGTTAATTTCTGCGTTATATTCAGATGCGAACGAGTTAACATGGTCGCACACATTGGTTATTGTGTATCTTTCTTCTTTTATTTTCCTTCTAGTTAGTTCTTAAGCAGCCCTTTGTCATCAGTTGTCGTTATTAGTAGTTATAATGAATTTTCAATAAGGACAGCCGATTTATTTTGACATTTATATTTATTATAATGTGTACATGAAGTCCTATGAAACCTATAGACATGAGGACGATTGAGGATAAATAAAACTACATTGTTTCACAAAGCAAATTATTTACTCATTATGCATAGCTAGGCCATCACAATATTCCTCAAAATTATCTCTTTATCTAGACCATCACAATATTCCTCAAAAAGGGTAATAATATAATTAGTAAACTTAACGTTAATATATTCGTTTACATAATTAGGAGTATTTTTTTTTCTATCCTATTTTAACATTTTTTGAGACATTTAAAGATTTAAATCATTAGCAACAGACATACTCTAAGCGTATACGCCAACATGAACAGTTGAATGAAAAAATCTCGATTTTCCACACTAAAAATTCTTATGTGTGAACTCACTCTTCTCAATGTGGACACTTTTCCGTGCGACCTTAGTACAGTGAGAGCCCATCTCACGGTTTGAACATTTGGCGCCAATAATGTAACTTGATCTACACGTGATTAGCAGAATACAATTAAGTCGAGGTCAATTTCAATACAAGAAAAAAATAACTACTTTTCCTTCGACTGCTTTATTTTACGAGATTTTCGCATTTGAATCATTTTCAATTCTTTTGAAGTATTTCTCTATTGTTTCGTTGTGTTTTTTTTGGATGTTCTATTGCGTAACTGATTTTAATATAAAACTACCAGTAACCTGAAACCATCTACTTCCACATTGGTCTTACAGCAAAAGCTAAAAATTAAAAGATGCTAAAGATGAATAAAATGTTTGATGAAGTGCAAGCGTCATTAAAACTTAGGGTGGTTTCAGTTTCCGGGTTGTGTGACAAAAACTTGATCATATTACTGACTAAAATTTAATAATATTCTCTACAATATTCTCAATCACTTTCAGTATTTGAATCCTAGTATTACCATTGTATTTGAGTCAACAAAGCGGTAACCATCGCCAACCATATTCAGTCCATCCTTTTCAGAAGGATTGGTTTGAATCTTCTTGCGTTGTAGTTCTACTACGTTGACTTCGTTTCTGATTCCGCCATCTTTCCCTTAGTTCTTCTTTTTGAGCATCATCTAACTCTACCTTAACCTTAGGTTTTTCACGTTGTTTTTGCTTATAATATCTCTGTTGTTCTCTGAGTTTCTCTTTTTCTGCCTCATCTAACTCTGCGACTCTCTTTGGGGGGTTTTTCACGCGTTGTTTTCGTTTTTCATTCCGCCACCGTTCCCTTAATTTGTTTTTCTGGGCATTATCTAACTCTGCGACACTCCGTCGCTTTTGCCTAGCTCGTTCTATATCCTTCCTGCGTTGCATTTTGTATTTTTCTGGTTCATACAGTCTTATTCGCTCCTTATACAAGCGCGATCTCTCTGCGGCAGTGAGAAGCGAAAAAGGCATCTGAACAGGTACCTCAATAGGTATGTCTACAGGTATTTTGATAGATATCCCTAGAAATATAAACAATTAAATTGTAGATGTTTTTTGTTAAAAAAATAAAACACCTTGACATTGGAAACACTTTTATTTAAAACATGAATCTGTTTAATATCAACAGTAATCTCAAACTCGTGTGTACCAGAAAAGAGAAAAAAATACCGATATATTCAAAAATAATTTTATTTTACATTTAACATAATCTTGACAAGTAAATGAACAACAACAACATTTTGCTACAATATTTTCTATATGTAGACACATATTAAAAACAAAGACGTTTTCCGTATCCTGTGTGACCGCTTACATCTTCTAACTTCACAATGGATTTTGATGCGGTTTCTATCACTTAGAGCATTTATAATATACTTATAATATGAATTCAGCACCGGCCATCTAGATATTTTGCCATGCCATCTTTGCACCATGTGACGAAAGAACGGATCGCTAGTTGCAGGTAATACTTACTTACCAGCATTCATTTTAGTACAGACCCGAGCAAAGTTTTGCGATTAAAAATATAAACACACTTTATTCCACGTTCCAGTCATAAGACTTCAAAATAATTTCGTACCTATAGTATAATTACACAACAGTTTATATCAGTAACAAAAGTATTTCCAGACTTTACAAAAATAATATCATCTACAGTAATACTTACTTAAATATACATACATATAACTTAACACATATAACATTGTTGGACTTATTTCTACAGGTAACAATCTGGAATGTAAGTAACAAAAATAATGTACAGTCGACCTTTGGAAACCTTAGTATTGACCAGTACCTAACGAGCTTAATCAGTTTTAGTCCAACCAAATGACACCTACGATTTTCTACGGTCGATTAATGTAGCATTTAAAAACAAACAAATATCTTTATCATGTCATACGTCTTAAAATGGTAAACATAGCTTAATAATAAAATAATAATCATGATTTAATAAAAACGTATATTTGGTCAATATCTATTAAAAACTACTGTACTAAAGGTGAAACTGTAATAAAATTAGAATTTAAATGGTACGTAAAGTCTTTGATGTAAAACCCTTTTAATGTCATACTACAGTCTAAATATGTTAATTTGTAACGCTTAACACCTAACAACCTAGTAAAGACATTTCCTTGTTGTTAAAGCTAATAAATTATATAGGTATATAGACATATTATTTAAGAAAATATTGTAATATAAACTATGAACAATGTCAACGCTGAAAATATACAAATCGAGCTTCGCAAAGGCTTGTGCATGTCTTTTAAGGCACTAGGTAAAGGTTACAGCCCCAAAGACAAATCGACTAAACCGAATATTAGCACCAAGCTTCTCGAACAAAAATAAAATTTAACGCAAGTCAAGTGAAGCGATTGGTTGTTGGTAAATAAATCTACCAATCACAGTAGTTTACGCACACATGACAGTTTTGTAAGCAAATTTTTGGGTATCATTTGATACACAAGAAACCGGACATCAGACTCTCGAGGTACTCTCTTTTGGTACTTAAAAACTTAAGAGTGCAGTTTGATCCAAAACGTTGTTTTACTACGCTAAAAAACTTTTTGCTAAAAACGTGACTTAAATTAAAAATCAAAGCTAAATATCATTTGGCTTTTCGTAAGCCTCCGTGGTCATGTATATTGTACATTTTAATAATAGCATCTTTTAACGTGGTCAGTTTAGCTTTGCATCCTTTATCGCATTTGTTACAAACCCAATGCGTTTCATGTTTCTGGTTTATATGTTTTGAGCGCTTCTTAAATCTATGCTCTCCTAGTATTATGATTGCATTTCCTTGCCTCGACCAGCTGTATCGTGGGATTATTCCTTCTGAAAACAAAACATCGTATTAGAAAGCAATATATTAAATGGATTAGGAAGGTATAAAATAGTATACCATTTTCCGAGATGACAATTTATTACGCAGTCCATTTTCAAGCTGCTGTAAGGATAAATTAGATGATACCTACTAATTTTAATCTGATAAATAGTTACTACATCATATTATATGCTTCTCGACTGATGATATATTTTTTAATCTTTTCGTAACCTCTTGACACAAAGGAAATAAAAACATTTTTCATGTTCTTTTTAATGGTATTTTGCTCGAAAAAATGACAATAAAACCATAATTTGATTAAAATTATTTATTTAAATATCTTAAACGCACATAGATCTGAATATTAATTAACAAATAAAACTTAAATGAAATTGCCAAAGTTTTCTACCTGACTGTCTGGGTGAGAAGGGTTATGTTTTTCGCGAGTAATATATAGGTACGTAGTTTCTATAGAGATTTACAAAACATTGTTTGTCTAAAAAACCAAACCTATCGAGTTGAGTATCAAAATGAAGCTTTTGAAAGGAGATCACGAAAATATAGACGACTTACGTCTTTGAGTCTTAAAATTACTTTTAAGTATTAATCAGAAAAAACACATAACCCTCCTTTTGGGCTTCGCCGCAGTCGGGTAAAAAGATAGATAGATAGATTCATTTATTTGCCTGAAATATGGTATTTTACAGATTTTATAACACACATTAGTTCTTCATATTCCGCCTACTAAATAAGGCATGCAAATTTTGTGACAATAATAAATGATTAAAATATAAACAAATTAAACAAAAGTACTACATCAATAATTGTCTCAATATCAAATTACTTACACATGTCAAATAATAATTAAATTACAAATGTCCTTTATCTAATAAATCAATTACAATTTTCTAAAATTTATACAACAAAAACCAATGAAAAATAAATTACAAATGTCAATAGTCCTTATCCTTACATAGTATAAAACAAAGTCGCTATTTTTGTCTGTTTGTTTGTCTGTATGCTTAAATCTTTAAAACTACGCAACGGATTTCGATGCGGTTTTTTTTAATAGATAGAGTGATTCAAGAGGAAGGTTTTAGTATATAATTTGAACGACATCCACGCGGGTGAAGCCGCGGGCATCAGCTAGTATCAAATAAAATAAAAAGGTCAAATTAAATTCTCATGTCATGCAACTTTTCCATTTGTCCTATATTTCATAAAAAAATCCTTAATAGAATAAAAACAGTTTTCAATAAGCCAAGCTTTGAGATGTTTTTGAAATAAGTTGGTTCGGAGTTCTCTAATAATCTTCGGTATATGATTAAATATGTCTATTGCCATTCTACCAGTGTTTTTATGGCAGTACGCTGTTCTACATCTTGGCATTGCCAATTTTGTTGGATCCCTCGATATTTTGCCCACCTTATAAACATTGACACTATCGGCCGTAGTGAATAGGTGAGGATGTTTTTTCACAAATAATCCTATTTGTAGTATATATATGCATGCTAAAGTTAATATTTTTTGGTTTTTAAAAATAGGTCTGCACGATTCTAAAGGATCTGCACCAAACACAGCACGTAAACACTTCTTTTGCACAATGAATGCCTTTTTGCTGTCAGTAGAATTACCCCATATGATTAAGCCGTATCTCAGCACAGATGCGACATATCCATGATAAGCCAATAGCGCGGCATTACGTCCAACAGTCTTCCTGAGATTTCATAATGCAAATGCAAAACTGTTTAGCTTATTACATAGATTTTCAATAAGTTCTTTCCAATTGCAATTTTTATCAATAACTATGCCTAAAAATTTTGTATGGTCAACTTCTTCAAGACGTTACCTAACATCTGGGGCCCTACTACAACGTCTTAAAACAGTCCTGTTTTAATATTACTTTGCGCTTTCGTACCATCACGTCCTTAAAACAATCTTAATGTAGGACTGCAAAAAATATCAGTTTTGATAAAGTTTTGATGACGTCACCTCAAATAGTTCATTATATTGGTACCACGACGTGCCTTTTGACAGCCAGCAGGATTTCTATTACGTCAAATAGCAGGAATGTTTGACATTATAAAAAAGTTGTTCCATGACGACGAATATATTACATTATTAATTTATAAATTATACAAAAGAAATGTATTGTCGTGATTTATTTGGTAATAAAAATGCATTTATATATATAGGGGTGTATTAAACGCCTCTGCCCAATTCTTCGGCAGTTACAAGCATAATTTTATGGTGTCGCAAAAGTAGTCGATTGAATTGTATTTCCAGTAATTTCAGTGCAACATCATTATCATTATCAGTGAGAAATTGTCTACTGCTAGACGTAGGCATCTTCCAAGCATTGCCACATCGACTGATCGTGTGTTTCTCGCATTCAGAACAAGAGGAAGAGCACATCATGACATGACCAGGCTGATAATGATTTTGTGATGGTTTTGAGGAGGAAGCGCCGTCAGTGTACCATCAAAAACCGCTGCGGCACGGCTCCATCGGAGCCCAACGTCTCTATTCGTGCAGCGAAGCCGAACACTCCGGTGTACATCTCCCGCCACCACTACACAACTATGGCAGAGGACGGGTGCCAGAAGACCAAGTACGTGGCAAGAGTATAGTTGCTTGTGTTTATTTATTATAACTTTTAAGTATGTATTGCTGTTGGTGTACACCAACAGCAATACATACTTAAAAGTTACATATAAAATATTATAATACAAAAGTGCTGGTATGTAAGCCCATAATAGGTATACACAGCATTCACCATAATGACAACAAAATATAATAAAAAAATTCTTAATAATAATATATAAAATAATACAATTTAATTTCACAAGAATTTTACTTAAAACTAAATGAAATTAATGATAATTATGAATAATGATGATACTTGTATACTAACTACATACTAATGCTTCTAGCAAATACAGGATTGAATTTACAAATTGTTTTATGGTAAATTAGTGCACTCCCGTACCTCAGAGACTGATCTTCTAAACTTGTTGAGAGAAACACCGAATAAATCGGTTTCTGATGTGCAAGATCTATTGTAGTTTGTACATATTCGTACCAGAGGAGCGTTGAGACCAAGGTTTGATCTGCGGAAAGGAATATAAAACAGTCTGGTGATGGGATATCTGGGGGGTTTTGAAGGGACTGAATACGGAATACGCTCGACTAGATCACTGCATTTTGTGATTCCGTTGACGATTTTGTACAGAAAAATCAGATCGCGCGAACGGCGACGGTCTCGCAGCGTCTTTATGTGGAAAAATTGTAGGCGTTGGTCGTATGGACAGCGATGGCTAATTTTTCTGGATGTAAAAGCAAGATGTTTTGTGAAGGCTCGTTGAATTCCCTCAAGTTTCTGCGAGTGAATAAGTAGCGTAGAACGGATTCCATGCAACGCTAGCATATTCTAACCGACTACGCACAAGAGTATTGAACAAAACAATTCTGGTCTTTGGAAGTTGAAAGCCTCGGGTATTGCGTTTAACGAATCCCAGCATCTGTGCTGACTTCTTGACAACATCGTTGATGCGTGGTTTAAAACTCAATTCGCCGTCGACTAGAACACCAAGATCACGTATTTGACGTACCTACCTTCGACAATGTAGAATTACACAGTGTGTATGAGGTGGGGAAAGATGTTTTTTTTTCTAGAAAAACGTATGAAAAAGCATTTTTGAGTGTTTAGAGCCATGTCGTTTGCTATGCACCCATTTTCAATATTTTTTAAATCAATTTGAACAAGCCTACTGTCAGCCGGTCCCGTGACCTTTCTATAAATTTTTAAGTCATCGGCAAACAGCAAAGCTTCACAATGTTTAATTTGACTTGTGTTGCGCCGCAACGTCAATGGTGTTCATGGTGCAAGTCTTGTACCAACATGTTATAGATCTGCATCTCGTCTTGGAAGAGGAATTCTGACCACAGGGAGTGGTGTTCCGTGGCTTTCGCGGGCAAGTGATATATGAACGCGCAGTGACTCAGTGCTCAAGTAAAGTGTTACAAACATAGTTTTAAGGCTCTATTTACTAACACAAATAATTGTATTTTGTCATATTTATGTTAGTCAGCCTTACATGACATACTAAGGTATGTAAGGCTGCCAAAGATGCCTGAGAAAAAGTGGATGTTTTTGTCGTTTGTATTTACATCTTAAACAATATTTACTGCATCATAATGTTTACAAGTAGGTACAGAGTGTTATCGTATATGTATTTAACAGTTAGAGATACCTATAGTAATTCACACTTTAATATAATCTAAGCTAATCTAAACCATCTAAACTATTATACTTAATAAAGAAGAAAGATAAGATTTTTTGTTTGTTACGATTTAGCTTAATTTATGTCGGATAGTCGATTTATCGAGAAAGTTTATAAGCTATAATTATGTGATGCAGACGAAGTTGCGTGGGTCAGCTAGTGTTTTCATATGGAAGGATGCGTGCTATGGATGTGTGCTATGGACGCGTGCTATGAATGCCTGCTAAGGGTCGTCGCGAGTGGTGTAGCTATGTGGAGAGCATATTATCTGGAGTAGGCCCGTCTTCGGCTATCGATGCATCGCATAGTTCGAGCTGCGCATTTTCCTCGCGCAGCTACTTTGCGGCGGTGCATCTTCATAGCACATCTTACTCGCACCGCTACATAGCTTAGTAGTATCAGTGGAAACGGTTACATAGTTTCACTGCTTAGCTATTACATCCTTGCAGCATAGCTGCATAGCTCATCTCTGGTGGAAAAGCAGCCATACGTGCCTTCCGAAGCATAGAATGCCTTCCAAACAGTGCTACTGAGAATCGTTCTAGTTTTTCAAACTCGAGGGAACGCACACGCGTGTTTTAGCGAACGCTCTTACATCGTTTGAACATTAGTTACCCTTAAATCATCCACAACTTCTTACACGCAGTTTAGCAGACCTACAAGTACCTACTTACTTGGATACTTAAATAAAACGATCAAAGTTAATAATGGTTTATAAATAGTCAGAATTCTTTATTATACAGTTTGAAATATCGATCATATCGTTTCGTAGATCAGTCCGTATTCGAATTTCCTGGAATTATTTTACGCTAGCTCTATGCTCCATAGTGATAGTGGTTTTTAAGATGCATGTATGCAGCTTTAGTGATATTCTTTCCATTGGTTGCTCTTCATATCTCAAGGGAAAATAAACACTCGCAGTATAGTCCACGTTCACGTTATGGTTTTTATTTCAAGCCAGCTTCAAAATAAGGATATGATGAGTACCTATCGCATCCTATTATGAAGATGGCATTTGGTACATATTAGATAAGTTCATCATAAATATCGGCTGTTGCTAGTCGTCCGCTAAGTGGATGAATAAAATTAATTAGTCGTCCGGTTTGCGGACGAATAAAATTAATTAGTCGTCCGATTATCGGATGAATAAAATTAATTAATCGTCCGCTAAAACGGATTTAGGTGTTTATCACAAGATCAGTACCTTGTCATCTGACACTCCCCTTCGCTCTGCCTAAGAGCGTCCCCCCGCTCTTCATTCATGATTTCATTCATGGTCATTTGATGATTTTCCACACACCAAAAAAAAAAGTACCTTGTCATTTTTAACGAGTTGTTGTTGAATGTTTCATAAGTTTAAACTGTGCATAAACGGCATGGTCAGAAAAATAAATCAAAAAATAATTCTTTTACTTTTGTTTTAGTTTCTGATGACATTCTTCTTGCTTAAGGAAGATGGTCAAATATTTTTTTAGTTGTTTGGTGGTTATGTTGTAAATGTATAAATGAAATAAATAAATGATTCCCGTCGCTGGAAACATTAAGCTTAAAATAGGCCGGGCATTGTTTCTGAAATGTGCTTGATTCTCGTTCTCCTGTTGTTTTAGATTTAAAATTTTTTCCTCCGTGGATACAGCAATATTTAAGTCTGTAGTATTCTAGTTTTGGATTGATAAATTTTTTTACCCCTTGTTTTCTGCATTTTTCTATGGTCACACAATCTCTTTTATAAAAAAAACTATATGAAAGCTTTTGATAATCTTCAATCCTTTTTTTTAAGTCGCTATACGAATTAAATTTTTCATTGACTTGTAAATTTTGTATGCTCCTTATTTCTTCTTGCACGTTTAATGATTCGTCAATATTTTCTTCCGCAGCTTCAATTTCTTCAATGTCTCCACTCACATTAGTATCTGAGAACCAATTCATTATTTGAATAATTTATTATTGGTTAATAATTTAGATTAAGAAATAATAATAATAATTTATAATTACCCATCGTTAATACATTAATTTTTTATTAAAAAAAATTTAATACATTAGTTTTCTTAAAAAATATTTATTAAATTAACTTTCAAGTTTTGACAGCAGTCAAATCCTAAATCGTTTTTGAGGCCGATATCCGTTCCGCAAAGTATCATATTAGACGAGTAATGGGTAATTCCCACTTAAGTTATGAAGAGCTTCAAACTCTTTTCGCTCAGGTAGAAGCTGTTTTAAATAGTAGACCTCTCTGTCCTTTATCTGCCTCTCCTGACGATTTCCATTGCCTCACTCCTGGGCATTTTCTCATTGGTCGGGCGCTCACCGCTGTGCCTGAACCAGCTTTGGAAGACTGCCTCTCAACCTGAAGCGCTATGCCAGGCTGCAGCAAATACACCAACAATTTTGGCAACGCTGGCAACGTGAATACATTGCTGAGTTGCAATTGCGCCGTAAGTGGAAGACTAACGCCGCCGCATCCAAAATTGGAGACATGTCCTATTGCAAGAAGATGGCGTTCCACCTCTGTGTTGCTGGGAATGCTGTGTGTGAGACTGGGAAGCATTACAAGGCTCTTCCCAGGATAAGATGGAGTCCCTCGTGTGACCGACATCAACACGAATAGAGAAATCATACGGCGCCCTCTGGTTCGCCTCTGCCCCTTACCAACCGACGAGGACCTACTGAAGAGTTGAAACGTCAAGAGTTTCAACGTGGGGAGGATGTTTACGCCTGTGCTAAACTGCTGGGACGTGTGTTAGTGATTGTGTGTCGTGTTGCCCTTCATAAAAGACTAGGCGCACCGTACTACCTGACTTTAGTTTATTAAACTGCAACCTACATATTTTTCATTTTTCTGTTGAAAATCTCTCATCGTCGCGATAACTTTGCCCCGCATATTATAATTGTTAAAATATAGTTTTAATATCGAATTACACCATCAAACCTCAAAAGGGAGTTTCATTGAGAAATCTGAAGCCCCAACATCACAAATTCATTTCTAAAAAAACGTTTAATTTTATATCATTTTAATGTATTTAAGTGCCATTGTAATTGTTTTGTTTTAAATAGCGTAGAGGGGGTGACGTGTTGCTCCGGAATTTTCGGACATCTAGCTTTAGCGCTAATCGGACGACTAATTAATTTTACTAATCCGCTAATCGGACAACTTATTAATTTTATTCATCCGCTAATCGGACAACTAATTAATTTTATTCATCCGCTAATCGGACGACTAGTAAATTTTATTCATCCTCTAATCGGACGACTGTGATTGTGAATATGAACCGTTTCGACAAATTAGTTTTTTGTGATATTCACAATTACAGCACACAAGAAAAGTAAATACCATTATTTAATTTCGAATTTAAACTTATGGTGTAATTTTATTGAATTTTGTTGACAACCACTCACTGACAAGTATAATGACATAATGCATTGACATGGATGCCACTTTATTATAAAACGATAATAATAGGTACCAGCCAGTTATAAAAACACTGGTCCGATTCCTATTATGTTACAATGAAGGGCTTAACCTTATTTGAAACATTTTCTTACTTTGTCAAAGAAAATCCTCAATTTTTTTAAGAATTTTAGATTTAAATTATATTTGTCGCAGATTCAACACCGAGGCACAATATTTGGAGTTGACAATTTAGAATAACGCCATCTATCATCGTTTTTCGGAACTATCATCGTTTTTCGGAAACGTCAAGCAGTGAGCTTGGGTGAGGTCGATACAGAGCGTGGCAGGTCTGGTTTGACAGCTGTCAGTTGTCATATGTCAGGGGTCTGTTGTCAGTGGTCGGTTGACGTTGACATTGGACGCATTTGACTTGAGGGACGTTACTTTTTGGAGAGACACGAGCGCGAACGGTTGTTCTGCCCGTCTGTATCGAACTTACCGCGTTTCCGTACTTTAATCCATTTCCATCGGCTTGATCAGTTGAGATTTTGTTAATTTGTTATCGGAAGTAAATAAATAGGCGGTTGTAATCAGTGTTGAGACTATTATTTCGTACCTCCGCCATGCCGAACTTGGACTCTGACAACGATGTACCCGAAATAGTTGTGCTACCTTCGTTATATTTATTTTATTTTACTACCCTAAAAATAGAAATTTCTAGTTTTTCAACAACCGACCACCTACACCAACTTCCAGAAAAATACACCGAATTCAATAAACCACTATACTTGGCCTTCGTAGATTATGCGAAAGCCTTCGATAGCATCAAGCACTCTGAAATATTTAAATCTTATCAAATCAGGAACTGTAACAACAATACATAGACCTTTTAAAAAACATCTACCATAACAGCACAGCAAACATCAAATTGAATACTGCTGGACCTTCATTCAGCATTCAGAAAGGTGTTAAACAGGGTGACCCGCTCTCTCCGAAGTTATTCACCAGCACTCTTGAGGAGATATTTAGATCGCTAGCAGCCTCATGGACAACCAAAGGCATTGAAGTCGGCAGTAAGAGGTTGACGAACCTCCGATTTGCCGACGACATAGTCCTTTTTGCCCCCACAGCCCTGGAACTACAGATTATGCTCCAAGAACTGAGTACGGCCAGCTCTAGGGTGGGACTAACTATGAATCGGTCAAAAACCAAGCTGATGACCAACAGCACTAAGCGTAGGGTCGAGGTAGATGGGCAGGAAATACATTATGTCGATGAGTATATCTACTTGGGCCAGTTAGTATCTTTCGAAAACAGGCAAGAAAGAGAAATCGATCGCAGAGTCGAAAACGCCTGGAAAAGCTACTGGTCCATGAAGACGCTAATGAAGGGCGATCTTCCGGTTTCCCTGAAGCGCAAACTCATCGACATGTGCATTCTGCCCGTCCTAACCTACGGTGCTCAGACATGGTCTCTCACCGAGACTCAGAAGTTCCGCCTTGGAGTATGCCAAAGGGCAATGGAACGTAGCATTTTGGGTGTCAAAAGACAAGATCGAATACGAAACACCACGCTGCGCTCCAAAACGGGCATAGTGGATGTTGGCAAGAAGGCTGCTAGGCTAAAATGGGATTGGGCGGGTCACGTCAGCCGCATGCACGAAGACCGCTGGGCAAAAGCCTCAACACGATGGTTGCCGGAAGACGGACGGCGCCGCCGAGGCCGGCCCAGAAAGAGGTGGCGAGATGATCTGGACGCACACCACGAGGGCTGGTTCGAGGTGGCTCAGGAAAAGAGCACTTGGAAGGAGTTGGGGGAGGCCTTTGCTCAGCAGTGGGACAGTACAGGCTATTAAAAAAAAAAAAAAAGGTTTAGGTTTAATAACAACTTTATTTCTCATAAGAATTACATAGTTAATTCACTTACTGAGAAACACACTAAAATTAAAATTTATGATTAGAGCACACAGATTATGTGGGTACACCGATAAAAATAACTTAAACTCGACCATAAGTTTAACAAAACATTAACATGAATGTAGATTGATTTTTACTGGATGTGGCTTTGATGGCTTATTCTGTTATGAGCAGGTTTGTTACCATTTTGTTTTTAGTTTATTGTCTTTTAAATAAGTTTTTAGTACATATAATATACATATATATATTTATATTTTGATGGGATATAATATTTTTATGTTCAATAAAGTTATAATTTGTTTCAAGACTATGATTTCGGAATACGATTCGGATCGGATTTTTGTGAAAGAGATAGCGCTATATAGTTTACATTGCTAGTTGCTTCTTTCATGTTAAAGCAGGGAATAGACAAATCTTACAAATCGTTCGTTCTTTCCCCGCACTAAGCAGGAGTAAAACAGTATTGTTTTGTAGAGGTCATGGTACCAAACAAAGTGTTATTGTTTTAAGCCTAAATCAAAACGTTCCTGCATTAGGATTGTTTTGTTAAAGGTGGTAGTAGGGCCCCCTGATTTGATTAAATTTTACGAAACAATATTTTTTTCAATACTTTTAAAATGAGAATCTAAATAATGTGCCGCTGTTTATTCATAATACCTTTTAAATGTGAAATGCAAAGCTTTTGGCGTCATCATGAAACCTAAATCTTCTGACATAAGTTTGAAGATGGGGTCATTGCTCTTGATATTAGGTTTCTGTAACTCTGTAGCATATTTTTTAAATAATTCAGCTTGCTTTTTTCTAGCTACTCCCGGTTTTCGACCCCTCTTTAGCTGTCTTGGTCTCCTAGCCCTGCTTACTGTAAAATAATGAAATTAGAAGAATTAAAGATCACAAAAGTCATCATCCTGCTCAGATGTTGGTCGAGGGTTCTGGCTATTAAGGCATTGTCTGCCATGAGTATAGCCACTCAAGCGTTAAGCAAAATTTTCGCAAAATGGTTTAACTGTCACGGCCATCCGGTGACGTCACGTGACAGTCACGTGACGTCACGCGGCGCGTGATTAAAACGCCGATAACTCTTGTTTTGTAAGAGAACTTGTTTAAAACTTATGTTTATTTACATGAATAGACCCTATTTCACACAAATCAATTAAAATAACACAGCTTTCCATACATATTTTACATACTGCAAGCTAAACAAAAAGCTCGGCTCAGGTAGCCGACCCGTGTTGCTTATTTTTCTCGGCTTTCACTAAGTTGAAAATCATTACACTATTGCTCCAATCGAGCATGTATAGTGCGATCAAATTATCTTGGCAGCTCTGAACATAGGCTTTGCGAAATTTTACGCATGTAAACTTGGGAATAAAACTGTTATTGCCAGCTAAACCAATACTTAAACGATCAGAAAATATCTAATTTAAACAGTGAGAAATACAAATAAAATAAATATCATAACACTTTTATCATTCGTTGTAACAAAATGACCTGCACGAAGTTCGGAGCTGCCAAGATAATTTGATCGCACTGTATGTTTTTATTCAAGATAACAATTACGCAGTCCATTTCTAAGTTATTACAATTAATATGCGTAAGGATTAACAAGATGATACCTACTGAATAACTACTCATTCTCATCTCGAATGAAAGCATTTTTTTTTAATTTTTGCGAAACCCTTTGAAACTTCAAAATAAAAACATTTATAATTTTATTTTTATATGCCTTTGGTTATAAGAATTCAAAATATAAGCATAGTTGAACAAAAAAAAATTTATAAATACTTTAAACTAGTGCAAAAATCTTTCACGTTACTATCTATATAGACCAGTGCTTTTACCTTCAAAAAAATTATAGTAGGATGAAACCCAATGGAAAAGGTAGAGAATATAACAAAAATTAAAGGAAAAATAAATTACGGTCGATCTGAGGTCGGGAAGCTGGGTACTTGTAGTTTTGCCGGAAATCAAAATAAACCGTTTTTCCCCCTTAAAACTCCCCACCCCCACTTCACGACCTCAGATCGACCGTAATTTATTTTTCCTTTAATTTTTGTTATATTTTCTACCTTTTCCATTGGGTTTCATCCTACAATAATTTTATTTGTTTTCAAAAATTATATAGGTACTCTGGTCTAATACTAATAAGCTGGAAATAAAAAAATAACGTCAAAACTAAAAATCAGCTGTTAATCAAATTATTTTTAACTGTTTAATCTGTTAAGTAAAGTGTTTTGATCAGTTAGGTACTATAAGTTGGAAGCAGGTGGAGCCCATTACATTTACATAATTTTATATTCAAACTTCTCTCGCAACTTCGTCCTCAAAAGTAAAATAATAGCTCGGTTTTTTAGTTTTTCAGCTACTCTTTTATGTGTCATTATTAAAAAAAAACACACATAAAATGTTAAGTAACAGATGATTTGATAAAATTCATTAAAGGTCAAAATCCATGTTTTTTTCTTCATCTTCATAATCAGAATCTATATAATGAGCTGCTGTTAATCGATTTTTTCTTTTAAACGCGGTACACAAAGCTTACGGCGACATCATGGCACATAACTCTTTGGACATAAGTGTGAAGATGGGGTCATTATACTTGATATTAGGTTTTTGTAACTCTCTAGCATATTTTTTAAATAATTCAGCTTGCTTTTCCCTAGCAACTAGCGGTTTTCGACCCCTCTTTAGCATTCTTGGTCTCCTAGCTCTGCTTACTGTAAAATAATTAAATAACAAGAATTAAAGATCGAAAAATTCACCATCCTGCTCAGATGTTGGTCGAAGGTTCTGGCTATCAAGATATTGGCTGCCATGAGTATAGGTACAATGACTGCTGTCACACCCATGTCGACGACCTCGTGAGCCAGATCAAGATACTTGAATTGCTCATTTTTCTCGGTTTTCACGAAGTTAGAAATCGATGCTCGCATCGAGCATGTATGTTTTTTTCAAGATGACAATTACGCAGTTCATTTCCAAGTTAATAATTAACAAGATGATACCTACTGAATAACTACTCATTTTCATCTCGAATGAAAGCATTTTTTTTTTAATTTTTGCGAAACCCTTTGTACTTATAAGGGAATAAAAACATTTATCATTTTAACTTTATATGTCTTTGGTTAGAAGAATTCAAAATACAAGCATAATTGAAACTAAAATAATTTATTTGTAGGTACTTTAAACTCGCGCAAAAATCTTTCACACGGAACTCATTACATTTACATAACTTTATATTCAAACTAGCACTTCACTCGCGATTTCCTCCTCAAAAATTAAATAAACTAGCTCGGTCTTTTTAGTTCTTCAGCTACTCTTCTATGTGTAACTATTTCAAAAAGATTAATCAGAAAAAAACTGTTAAGGAACAGATGATTTGATAAAATTCATAAAAAAACTTGGTCAAATTCCATGTATTTTTCTTCATCTTCATAATCAGAATCTATATTATAATGAGCTGCTGTTAATCGATTTTTTCTTTTAAACGCGAGATACAAAGCTATTGGCGACATCATGGCACCTAGATCATTGGACATACGTGTGAATATGGGGTCATTATACTTGATATTAGGTTTCTGTAACTCAGTAGCATATTTTTGAAATAATTCAGCTTGCTTTTCCCTAGCTACTCCCGGTTTTCGACCCCTCTTTAAGTCTCTTGGTCTCCTAGCTCTGCTTACTGTAAAATAATTAAATAACAAGAATGAATGATCGCAAAAGTCACCATCCTGCTCAGATGTTCATCGAGGGTTCTGGCTATTAAGTCATTGGCTGCCACGAGTATAGGCACAATGACTGCGGTACTCACATCCTTGTCGACGACCTCGTGACCCAGATCAAGATACTTGAATTGCTTATTTTTCTCGGCTTTCACGAAGTTGATACCTACTGATAATACCCACTGAATAACTATTCATTTTCATCTCGAATGAAAGCAATTTTTAAACAAGGGAATAAAAACGTTTAGCATTTCATTTTTTAAATGCCTTTGGTTAGAAGAATTCAAACTACAAACATAGTTTTGAAATTATAATAATTTATTTATGTCTTAAACTCGCGCAAAATCTTTCACGTTACTATACTAATAAGCTGGAAACAAAAAAAGTTAACTAAAAATTAAATTAATTAAACCAAAAATCAGCTGTTAATCAAATTATTTTTAACAGTTTAATCTGTTAAGTAAAGTGTTTCAATCTGTTAATAGAAGTTGGAAGCAGGCGGAGCCCATCACATTTTTACATAACTATAGATTCAAACTAGCACTTCACTCGCGACTTCGTCCTCAAAAGTTATACTAGCTCGGTTTTTTTAGTTTTACAGCTACTCTTTTATTAAAAACTAGCTGACGCAACTTCGTCTGCGTCACATAAATATAGCTTTATAACCTTTCTCGACAAATCGCCTATCCATAATAAATTAAGTTAAATCGTAACAAACAAAAACTCTTACCTTTCCTCTTTATAATATAGTTTATAATCTAAACTAATATTATAAAGAGGAAACATAAGATTTATCGTGCTTAGATTATAATTAACTAGCTGATGCCCGCGGCTTCACCCGAGTGGATGTCGTTCAAATTATATACTAAAACCTTCCTCTTGAATCACTCTATCTATTAAAAAAAACCGCATCAAAATCCGTTGCGTAGTTTTAAAGATTTAAGCATACAGACAAACAAACAGACAAAAATAGCGACTTTGTTTTATACTATGTAAGGATAAGGAAGTGAGAATTACTATAGGTATCTCTTACTGTTAAATATACGATAACACCCTGTACTTGTAAACATTATGGTGCTGTTAATATTTTTCCAGCCAGAATCCCCGTATCTACATTGCGACATTTGCGATGCAACGCGCATCATCCGGCCGCACCGGACCGAATGACTGCCGCGCGCGTAATTATTTTCCGCGCGGATATTTTTACATTGCGATATCTTTTGATATTTGTTTAAACTGTATAGAGTAAAGGGCACAAATATTCAATATTACATTTCCTCATACATTATATTTGCGTAAGTTTTCGCAGCACACGCTACGGACGCTTTCAAAAAGGAATTATGTTTTCCCGGTTTTGCAGCACTTTTTTTATGCTCTGCTTATATTGGTAGTAGCGTGATGTTATATAGCCTATAACAGGGATGGCGAACCATTGGCACGAGTGCCATTGATGGTACATTACATAATATTTTAGGCATACCACCGAATTTTTTAACCATATTTTCACATTCAGAGATGGACAACAAAAGATTCGATTAGAAACCGTTTGGTAGAGGAGTCCAGTTCAACATGCAATCTACTAACAGTAACCTCTTATAACCCTTTTACTATATACATATATATATGTTACTTATCATCTAATCTGCAACAACAGAAGTTACAATAATGTTACTTTAATTTGAATAACACGTAGAATTATATATAGGTCAAGTTTAATCTTTTTGGTAGTAAATAAAGAGTTTGATGAAATATGTAATTATTATATGTCAATAAAGACTAAGCACGTGTAAGGTCTCAATAAATATTTCTTTAGAAAAAAATGGCACGTTGATCCTTAAAGGTTCGCCATCCCTGGCCTTTAATAACCTTCCTCGATGAAATTAACTATCCAACACAAAATGATTTTTTCAATTCCAACCAGTAGTTCCCGAGTTTAACGCTTTCAAACAAACAAACTTTTCAGCTTTACAATAATAGAACACATTATTGTAACAATTTTAATCAGAAAAAATGTGAAGTAACAGATGATTTGATAAAATTCATAAAAAGACTTGGTCAAATTCCACATTTTTTTCTTTATCTTCATTATCAGAATCTATATAACGAACTGCTGTTGTTAATCCATATTTTTTTTTCCAAGCGAGATACATAGCTTTTCGCGACATCATGGCACCTACATCTTTGGACATAAGTGTGAAGATGGGGTCAGTGCTCTTGATATTAGGTTTCTGTAACTCACTAGCATATTTTTTAAACAATTCTGCTTGCTTTTCCCTAGCTACTAGCGGTTTTCGACCCCTCTTTAGCATTCTTGGTCTCCTAGCCCTGCTTACTGTAAAATAATGAAATTAAAAGAATTATTTTATTGAATTATTTTTTTTTTTATAAAGAAAAAAGAAAAATTAATGTTCGCAAAAGTCGCCATCCTGCTCAGATGTTGGTCGAGGGTTCTGGCTATTAAGACATTGGCTGCCACGAGTATAGGCAGAATGACTGCGGTACTCACGATCGTGTTGACGACCTCTTGAGCCAGATCATGGTACTTCCATGATAATTGCTTATTTTTCTCGGCTTTCACGAAGTTAAAAATCATTACACGGTGCACCAATCGAGCACGTATGTTTTTTTCAAAATGACACTTACGCAGTTGATTTCCAAGTTATTACAATTAATTACTAATAAGGATTAACAAGATGATACATACCTACTGAAAAAGTACTCATTTTCATCACTAATGATGGCATTATTTTTAAACCCTTGCGAAACCCATTGACACTTATAATGGAAAAAAAAACATTTATCTTTTTTTATATGCCTTTGGTTAGAAGAATTCAAAATGCAAGCATAGTTAAAACTAAATTAATTAATGTATACTTAATAAATTATACTAATACTTATACTTAAACTCGTGCAAAAATATTTCATGTTACTATACTTACTAATAAGCTGGAAATAAAAAAAACCGGCCAAGTGCGAGTCGGACTCGCGCACCGAGGGTTCCGTACAAACAAAGTTTAAAATTACTTAGAATATTTTTATTATGTGATGTAACTAAAAATTTATGGTTTTCGTAATTTTTCCTTTATCTATGCTATAAGACGTTGCTTCGTACCAAATTTCAAGATTCTGAGTTCACGGGAAGCACCCTGTAGGTTTTGATTCCCTTGCAAGTGTCGAAAATTTGCGGCATAAACGGCTGTATCTTTTGATTGCGTTGGCTTAGAAGTTTGATTTTTTCACAGCTTCAAGGGACAGTAGACCTGAGTAATTGATATAAATTTCAGCTTCATACCTCCACGCGTTCCTGAGAAAAAGGGTCTTGACAGACGGACGGACGGACAGACGGACAACAAAGTGATCCTATAAGGGTTCCGTTTTTTCCTTTTGAGGTACGGAACCCTAAAAAGTAACTTAATCTCAGCTGTTAATAAAATTATTGTTAACTGTTTAATCTATTAAGTAAAGTGTTTCAATCTGTTGTAGAAGTTGGAAGCAGGCGGAGCCCATTACATTTACATAACTTTATATTCAAACTAGCATTTCACTCGCAACTTCGTCCTCAAAAGTTATACTAGCTCGGTTTTTTAGTTTTACAGCTACTCTTTTATTTAAAACTAGCTTTTGCCAGCGGCTTCGCCCGCGTGAAAATGACGATTTTCCAAACAAACTTTCATCCCCTATTTAACTCCCTTAGGGGTTGAGTTTCGAAAAATCCTTTCTTATTCCTTGTCTACGTTACAGAGGGAACCTCTGTGCAAAATTTCAGCTTTCTAGGTCCAAGGGTTTGGGCTGGGCGTTGATGAGTCAGTCAGTCAGTCAGTCAGTCAGGACTTCTCTTTTTATATATATAGATAGATTAAATTTCTGTTCTAACAAACACATTTATTTAGATATAGATTAAAACAGGGTTTAATCTATATCTACATTTTAATAGTAACAAATAAAATTAACTATCCAACACAAAATGATTTTTTTAATTCCAACCAGTAGTTCCTGAGTTTAACGCGTTCAAGCAAACAAACTTTTCAGCTTTATAATAATAGAATAGATTATTGTAACAATTTTAATCAGAAAAAATGTTAAGTAACAGATGTTATGATAAAATTCATAAAAAAACTTGGTCAAATTCCACGTTTTTTTCTTTATCTTCATTATCAGAATCTTTATAATAAGCTGCTTTTGTTAATCCATATTTTCTTTTATAAGCGAGATACAAAGCTTTTGGCGACATCATGGCACCTAGATCTTTGGACATAAGTGTGAAGACGGGGTCAGTGCTCTTGATATTAGGTTTCTGTAACTCTGTAGCATATTTTTGAAATATTTCAGCTTGCTTTTCCCTAGCTACTAGCGGTTTCCAACCACCCCTGTTTAGCATTCTTGCCCTGCTTACTGTAAAATAATGAAATAAAAAAGAATTAATGATCGCAAAAGTTGTTTAATCTGTCAAGTAATGTGTTTTAATCGGGTGCTAATTAAACCGGCTTCTTTTTAATAGCATTATTTGCATCTAAAAATCTAACTTGCCTTCTAAATTACTAAGTCAGCCACAGTTAACGAGCATCTAAATAATACTATCTTAGCCACAAGTTATCTTTTTTAAAGCCACTCTAAATACAACTCAGCATCGTGATTATTTTTTAGCATCTAAATTTGTAACATGAATTCAAACAGTAAACTTCTAAAATATTATTAAATGGCATCAAAAAAATATTCAATTAGCTTCTAATTTATTAACTCAGTACGTTTAAATTATAACTCATGCCACATTAACTGAGCATCAAAATTTAATTAAAATTGTCATCAAATATTATATTATAGCCACTATTAGTATGTATAAACTCCTGTCGTGTCATCAAAAGGCTTAATTACAGAAGTTCAGAGTACTTAATGACCTAAATATTGAAGTTCAGAGTATCGAATGTCCTAAAGATCGATTTTATTTACATGTTGTGCTACAAAAATTATCGACAGAATCGCTTCAGAACTTCATTTTTATCGGAAAACTAGACAATAAATTGTGAAAACATTTCTGCAAGCAACTCGGAAGTAGCGCTAGCCGGCCGCTGCCGCGGCACCGTTCGCTTCGCTCGCTCGGCTCGCGCGCGTTTGGTCACAGTTTTAACCTAACCTATTTCCCTCAGTTTACAATAACGAATCATACAGTCTGCCTGTGACTAGTCAATAGACAATGGTAAAAACATTTCTGTAACTAATAGGTATTTTTAACGTAAATATAATAATCTAAAGTATATCAAAAGTTGACATTTCATATATAATATACGTTGGCGCTCTCTGATTGGTGCAAATGGCCGGTCGCTGTCGTCTCGCGCGCTCGCGCCAAATCTTTCTGTTGCTATTTTCACGATAAAAGAATGTGATGTATTATTTTACATGCGAAGTTATAATAAATGATGTTGACTACGGTCGCTTCATTTATATTTTTTTGAGGGCCTTGTGTTGAAGCTGTTAAATGTAAAATGGTGGTGAGATATAAATTCCGTGGCTGAGTTAGTAAATTAGGTGCCTATGTATAAATAACAAGGACAAGTTAATATAAATGTTGATCGTCACTTGATGCTTTCTATAGAATATTTAGTAGGCGTTGTAAAGAAGACGAATTAGTATATTAGAGGCTATATAATTTTCCCGTGGCTGAGTTATAAAATTAGAAGTTTGATCCTGTGGCCAATTAAAAAAACTGTTGCTCGATTAATTATTTCTCGTTTTAATCTGTTAATAAAAGTTGGAAACAGGCGGAGCCCATTACATTTACATAATTTTAGATTCAAACTTCACCCGAGATTTCGTCCTCAAAAGTTATAAGTAATAGCTCGGTATTTTAGTTTTTCAGCTATTATCTTATGTATAATTATTTAAACAATTATAATTACAAAAACATGTAAAGTATCAGATGATAAAATTCATAAAAAAACTTGGTCAAATTCCATATTTTTTTCTTTACCTTCATTATCAGAATCTTTACAATGAACTGCTGTTGTTAATCCATATTTTCTTTTATAAGCGTTATATAAAGCTTTTGGCGTCATCATGGCACCTAGATCTTTGGACATAAGTGTGAAGATGGGGTCAGTGCTCTTGATATTAGGTTTCAGTAACTCTGTAGCATATTTTTGAAATAATTCAGCTTGCTTTTCCTTAGCTACTAGCGATTTTCGACCGCCCCTTTTTAGCATTCTTGGTCTCCTTGCCCTGCTTACTGTAAAATAATGAAATTACAAGAATGAATGATCGCAAAAGTCACCATCCTGCTCAGATGTTGGTCGTGGCTTTTGGATATAAAGTCATTGGCTGCCAATAGTATAGGCACAATGACTGCGGTACTCACGACCATGTCGACGACCTTATGAGCCAGATCAAGATACTTGAATTGCTTATTTTTCTCGGCTTTCACGAATTTGATACCTACTGAATCTATCTATATAAATAAAAAGAGAAGTCCTGACTGACTGACTGACTGACTGACTGATTGACTGACTCATCAACGCCCAGCCCAAACCCTTGGACCTAGAATCTGAAATTTTGCACAGAGGTTCCCTTATAATGTAGACAAGGAATAAGGAAGGATTTTTCGAAATTCAACCCCTAAGTGAGTTAAATAGGGGATGAAAGATTGTATGGAAAATCGTCATTTTCACGCGGGCGAAGCCGCTGGCAAAAGCTAGTAACTAATAATTTTCATCTCGAATAAAAGCAATTTTATTTTATTTTTTGCGAAACCCTTTGAAAATTACAAGAGAATAAAAACATTTAGGTATCACTTTATTTTTATATGCTTTTGGTAAGAAGAATTCAAAATACAAGCATAGTTGAAACTAAAATAATTTATTTATACTTTAAACTCGTGCAAAAATCTTTCACGTTACTATACTAATAAGCTGGAAATAAAAAAGTAACGTATAAACTAAAAACAGCTGTTAATAAAATTATTTTTAGCTGTTTAATCTGCTAAGTAAAGTGTTTTAATCATTTACTAAAGGTTGGAAGCAGGCGGAGCCCATTACATTTACAAAATTTTACTTTACTCGCGACTTCGTCCTCAAAAGTTATAATAGCTCGGTTTTTAAGTTTTTCAGCTAATCTTTTATTTAAAACTAACTGACGCAACTTCGTCTGCGTCACATAAATATAGCTTATAACCTTTCTCGACAAATCGCCTATCTATATCTATACTTCTATACTAATATTATAAAGAAGTAAAGTTTGTGTGTTTGTATATTTGTTAAATTGTAAGGGGTAATCTCGGGATCTACTGAACCGATTTTAAAAATTCTTTCACCAATAGAAAGCCACATTATTGCTGAGTGTCATAGGTTATAAAAAACCGAAAAATAAAAAGGCTTTTACGTGGTAGTCCGTTTTGCAAAGTGAATCGGAGAAAAAACGGTCGAATGAAAGCGTTTCATCACGTTTTATGAAAAAAAGGATTATTAACATTATGCCCAACGAAGTGGGCACGGGTCAGCTAGTCCAAAATAAATTAAGTTAAATCGTCACAAACAAAAACTCTAATCTTTCCTCTCATTAATATTAGTTTATAATGTAAGTATAGAGTCTTTGGTCAACTGGACCCGTTTACTACTGGACCCGCGGATTCACAGAACAAATCAAAACGTGATTTGGTCGACTGATCACCTGGGTCCATTTTGAGTGGGTCTAGTTGACCAAATACTCATAATTGTTGAAACAATTTTTATCACAAAAAACTGTAAAGTACAGGTTATTTGATTAAATTCATAAAAAAACTTGGTCAAATTCCATGTTTTTTTCTTTATCACATCTTTTTTTTTTAAACGCGAGATACAAAGCTATTGGCGACATCATGGCACTTAGATCATTGGACATACGTGTGAATATGGGGTCATTATACTTGATATTAGGTTTCTGTAACTCTGTAGCATATTTTTTAAATAATTCAGCTTGCTTTTCCCTTGCAACTAGCGGTTTTCGACCCCTCTTTAGCATTCTTGGTCTCCTAACTCTGCTTACTGTAAAATAATGAAATAACAAGAATTAATTATCGCAAAAGTCACCATCCTGCTCAGATGTTGGTCGAGAATTCTGGCTATTAAGGCGAGGTTGCAGTACTTTGTTTTTATGTACGCACGACCTCACCCCCCGCCCTGCCGCGCGAGCGATATAATGCCTAAATTTTGACTGTTTTTTGCTTCTTGGAGAAAAACTATAAAGAAATTATACAATATGTTTTCAACATTTACTTCAGAATAAAAAGTTCTATCTATTGATATAACTTTTATATAAATTCATGATGAAATGTCTTAGCAGTACACGTTTGAAATTGTGATTTAGAGTCATGTTTGATAAAAAAAAGTATCGAGCCGATCATTCTAAATCGCGTTTCTATCTTTACGATTTACTAGAGAGTATGTTCAATTTTTATGTAATGATTTTTATTTGTTAAAAAACTCGTATTTAGTTCGATTTTTATAGGTTCAAAAATCTTAAAAAGTACTGCAACCCCGCCTTAAGTCATTGGCTGCCACGACTATAAACACAATGACTGCGGTACTCACGTCCATATCGACGATCTCGTGAGCCAGATACCTACATGTATTGCTATTTTACCCAGCTATCATGAAATAAAAAATCATTACACAATGCTCCAATCGAGCACGTACGTTGACAATAGGGGATCGGACTGGGTCAAAATAATATGATTTGTTTTATCAAATCAATAAAAAATGACGAAGATAAAACGCGTCAAAGATCTTGGAGTGGGGCTTGAAACGTCACTTGTGTCGTCAAAATGTACTATCATATGACGTCACACGAGTTCGAAGCACTGTATCGTCTTCATTTTAAGTTTGCGTGAAAAAAGAAAAAATACGTGTCCAATAATTTTTGGAAATCTATCTGACGGACTAATTAGTTTTTTTTTGTCCGATCCCCTATTCTAAGCAGTCCAGCAGTCCATTCCTAAGCTATAAAGCAGTCAATTTCATTAAGTAAGAATAAATAAAATTAGATGATACCTAAAGAATAACCACAAACAATCAGTTACTGCCTTACTCGTAGCTTTAATGATTAGGTACTTAGGCCATCACTTAGTAAGGTTTTGAAAGTTTTGTCATACAAAAACTGTCAAAACCTTTACTTAGTGATGGCCTAAGTAATCATTAAAGCTCTCTGAGTGCGGCAGTTAGATAGGTACTAGGTACATGCATTAGTGTGCATCTCGACTGATGATATTTTTTTTTAAATCTTGTCGTATCCAAGGCATTGAAAACATTTATCATTTTCTTTTTTATAGGTCTTTGACTAGAACAATTAAAAATAAAAGCATGGTTGAAAATAAAATTATTTATTTAGGTAGGTATATCTTAAACTCGCACAAAAATCTTTCACGTTACTATTCTAATAAGTTGGAAATAAAATAGTAAGTACCTAATTGAGAAACTAAAAATGATCTGTTAACAAAACTTGTTCAATATGTTACTAAAACTTGGAAAAATGGAATGTTCCCCACCTAGGAAAATTCCATTTTTATTATAATTTTATATTGAATTGTTTAAAAATTGTTAACAAATGATAAATTAATAAAAAAAAACCTGGTTAAAATTCCATATTTTTTCTTGATCTTCAGAAATCAGATTAGTCTAAATAATCAGCTGCTGTTTTTACCCGTCTGCGGGGAAACCCGAAAGGAGGGTTATTTAAAAAATCTTTTATACTACACTTGCCTAATAAGTGTACCAATACTACCCCACTAAAAGGCTTGAAAGCTGTTCATTACTGCCCTGAAAATCAGGGTAGTAATGCGTTCATTACTAACGCGTTTTGTTTTTTTTTTAAAGTCTTGATGACGTTGGCAATCAAACAATTTAATTTATGCAGTGGAAAAGTGAAAAACAAGCTAAGTATAGTATAAAGCAGTATATTTCACTCGAGGGTAAGTACAGATTACTAAACTCGTGTGGTTCACGGCCCTCCGCTTCGCGTCGGGCCTCAAATGCACACTCGATTAGTAATCTGTGCCTTACTCCCCTTGGTGAATAAATAGTTATTAAATGCGACAGACTATGCACCATCCCATATCTTCCCGTGGGTGTCGTAAGAGGCGACTAAGGGATGTACCAGAGAATGGGCACCAGCGTTCTCTGTGTCTTTGTAACAACCATACTGCGATCGCCAACCCGCCTGCCAAGCGTGGCGATTATGGCAAACCCCCCCAAAAATGCCTGGGGGAGGCCTATGTCCAGCAGTGGACGTCTTATGGCTGAAATGATGATGATGATGAAATGCGACACACAAAGCCGGTGATGTGACATCATGCCACCTAAATCTTTGGACATAAGTGTAAAGATGGGGTCATTAAACTTTATATTAGGTCTCCGTAACTCACTATCATACTTTTAAAATAATTCAGCTTGCTTTCCCTTGCTACAGCGGTTTTCAACCGACCCTCTTTAGCATTATTGGTCTGCTAGCTCTGCTTACTGTAAAATAAGTATTGGCTAACCTAAATAAATAAATAACGAAATGCAAAAATGAAATTACAAGAATTAATGATCGCAAAAGCTGTTTTTAAAAATCATTGCGCGATGCTCCAATCGAACACGTACCCATTGAAGAAGATTAATTTTTAAGGAATTAACTACCTACCGTATGTAAATAAAATCAACATTATTAAGTGTAAAAATTTAATAATAAATCTAAAACAATATATATACCTATAACAGTTATGTTTCTATACATACGTACCTACGTCTTCCTTGTAAATAAACTAAAATAGACATAATATTAAAAAGGTTGATTGCACTGAATTGATTGCGTTTACGCCTTAATCGAATAAGAGCTACCACCAAATTACACAAAAAATAATCTTAAAAAATGGATACTATTACGGTATTTATTTATAATTATTTTGTACCGAAGTACTCAAAAGTTAAATATTGATAATATTAACAAAACATGTACCTAAGCAGGTATCTTCAAGTCAAATATTTTGTTGTTGGCAATAATTATGTCCTGCATAATTGATTTGTCTAATTGTAAAAGAAAATAGTTTGCTAAATAATTTTCACATCTCAAGAACCGTCTTTTAAACTTAACATTACATTGATTGATTTAAATACAACGATAGAAATATTTTCAGCTAAATATAAACCAGTAGAAATATATTTTTTGCATCCATATTGCACTAAAGTAATGCGCATTTAGCTACACGATTCCCAAAATCCTTTGGATTTTATTAAGTATTAGTAAATTAGGTCGGCATAGTTATCTATGTTATATTTATTACATACCTTAATCCATAAGTAAAAAACCTTAAAAAGAACATTTATTTTATTTTTATCTTAGCCGCTTAAATCCTTACATTGTTATTTTCTAAGACGCTGCCTTTATTACGATAGGCGTCATTTCAACAAAATGAAAACCTATAAGACACTCCCATTAAGAAAACTTGACAACGGTTAGTTGTTAAAAACATATTTATAACATAAAAGCATTGATATAAAATTTATTACATCAGTCATCATTTTATCAAAAACATCAATAACCATGGGATCTTTGCATTCAAGCTTATTTTTACAACTTTTCTACAACAGTATTCTTGTCTTTTGCAGAATACGTTCTCTAAAATACCACGATAAAAGACGATTCCTTGCCTTTGACAAACATAACCATCCGAATCTGACAAAATCTTCCAAAAAATTGGCCCTCGCAGAAACTTTGGAATAATCAACAATTAAATAAGGGTGGTAAGCGGTTCTTAGTTTTGTGGACCATTCCAACTTTCATGCCTGAAGTTAAACACTTATTGAACCTGCACAGTTTGCACCAGGCCCGGGTTTGAACATTGACCACGCATTGCCTACGTCCCGCGCACATGTAACTGTTCTCCCTATGAAGCTGGACGGTCCTCTTGAAGAACAGCTTGCAAGATTCGCAGGTCTTCACTCCGTAGTGTAGACCTGATGTCACATCGGCACAGACAGGACAGAATTGGTAAACTGAAAATACAAAATGTATTATTTTATTGTTTTTCTTCAAGTATCACTGACCTTATCTCGACCTTCTGGAAAAATCTAAAGATTTACGCAAGTATTCGATTTTTCTAAACCTGTGACACGTGCTCAGTTTGCCACGTCTTTAAGACGAAACTAAGCACGACGCTTATTTTATCATTTCAAAATGTTATATTCATATTTCATAAAAAAGTAACAAAAGATTCAGTATGTTAGGTAGAACCTTAACAAAGTAAGTGACACACACTCTAACATTGCTACAGTTATGAAAATCCTTGCTACTAGCTCAACACCGACGTATAAAGCTTGCAGCAGTGATTCACACATAGGCTTAAACCTTTATTTCTCATCTTAAAAAACAGGTAAATAACAGGTAAATTAATAATAACATCTTTACTACCTACCTACCTGCAAAAACAGCATTTAATTAATTTACAATGAACTTCGAGCTGTTAATCATTACCGTAATTTGGATCATAGTAAAGACACATTTATATAACAGATCATTTATTTTAAACTTTTACCTAAACAACACGTTGAAATACAATTTACTGCAAAGTATAATTTATACATTAGAAAAAAATTAGAAAAAAATTATCAATCGGTCTTAAATGAACACATTTCGTTATTAAAAAACCAAATTTAATTTTATAATCAGTGCATTGGTAAGCTTGAAAACTATCATTAAGTATAAGAGAATATTACAGTTTTTTTTTTGTTAACCTAATTTTTATTGCTCAATAGCGTTCCAATGTGAATACGTAGGTATAGATATTTATTCAATTTAATTTTACTGTCAAGATGCATAGAATTATGTACCTACATATTGTTTTTTTTTTCCGATACTCGTTTATCTTAAAATAATAATAAAAAACACAATCACCACATTAAATACTAATTCTATGAACACCGTGGGTAGTAGAGACAACAGAGCATAGTAAAATATTCTTAGAAATATTTTTCTTACATTTAACAATACCTACCAACTACCTACACAATAATAATATTACAGAATGATAACTCACATTTGTGGTAATATTGATCAGATTTAACAATGTCGGTGCCAAGCACCCAGCATATGGGTCGAACAATAATTCGTTTGTGTGACCACAACCCGCCTCCGAGTTTGTGTCCGAGTCGCTATACCTAACTATAGAAGACTTGTGCTCACGCACAAATAAAAGTGTATAATTTAAACTTGGCAGTGAGTTTTAACAAGATTCCCCGAACATAACTAAACTAATTTAATTCATCATCATTCATCATCAGCCTATAATGTTCCCACTGCAGGGACTCAGGCCTCCTCTCAAGGAGAGGGACGGGCTATAATCCACCACGCGGGCCCAGTGCGGATTGGCAGATGTCACATGTCTTCGAATTTTTGGTTCTAAGACATGCCGGTTTCCTCACGATGTTTTCCTTCACCGTTTTGAGAGCTGTGGTGATGAAATAAATTACACAAAGTAATGCGCCTGCCTGGGTTCGAACCCACGACTCACTGTTTGTAAGTCGGGGCCGCAACCACTGGGCCACCACTGCAACCCCTACTTTTTCACTAATTTAATAGATGCCGTAAAACCCAAATAGGGTAGTTAACAAAAAAAAAATAATTAGTCCGTCAGATAGATTTCCAAAAAAATATTGGACACGTATTTTTTTTCAAGTAAACAATAAATGAAGACGTTACAGTGCTTTGAAAAGTAGTGCGACGTCACAGTTTGGTACATTTTTACCAGTGAGTGACGTCACCAACCCCCACTCACGATCTTTGACACGTTTTATTTTCGTCAATTTTTATTCATGTGATAAAACAAAAAAAACGTATCCAATATTTTTGACGAACTAAACAGATTTTTTTTTTAATCAGTCAACTACCCTATTTTGCGAGAATTCTGTGTGCATCTTTTTGTGATAATAGTTATTCCTAAGGTCCAAAAATCTATCCTTTACAAACGTTTGGACCAACAAAACAAAATATAACATTTAAAAGACTCAAATATGTACTATGTAACTTAGAGCTGCTCGTCTCCTGGTTTCAGAAATTCGTATTATAACATCATTTTATTTCTTTTCAAAGAAAAAACTATCTTATGCATACAGAAATCAATTGCATTGGCATTGCAAAGATTTAATTTATCTAATCGCGTCAAAACCTCCATCAAAGTCTTGCCCCCTATGATTATGCACAATGTCATGGTTTAAAAAGATAGTAAGCTGCCTGCGCGTTTATCTATTATGCCATTTTTATTTTAGTAGTTTTTAATATTCAGTAATTAAGAAAATTCGTATATTCGTAAATTCTTGGAAATGCAAAGATTTAAGTAACCATATTTCGTCAAAAGCTACATTAAAATCACACCTTGTTAGTAAGCTTCCTGTGCGTTTATATATTATGCCGTCTTGCTTCTTCTTCATCCCTTTTTCTATTATTTGTAGCATTAGCAGTTTCAGCATTCAGTAAGGCTAAAGGCACTTCTACATTCCTTACTACACTGGCACTTCCTTAGTCTCATGAAACTTACATATAATACAAGTCTATCACTTGCTTTCATGACCCTTCTTTCCTTTTTACTTTCCTAAATTGATTTAGCTAAAATAAGTCTTTAGTCGTGTTTATTGATTTACATTTTTAATCTTTTTATTTACCAATTTACAGCATGGTACTTAACAATTTATATTGTAACTTAAATTACTGGCAGTGAATTGCGAAAGTAAGTATATATCATTAGTTTCTAAAAAGAGAGGCTCACTTGGACAACTAATCGCCAAATGTATTTTAGTCATATGGATTGATTTAATTGTTTAAAAACGTTGTGTTAAATTCGTTAATGATAAAATATATTTGTCGAGTTGTGGTAGAAGTGGGCTTCGTAAATAAAGTAGCTAGTAGTTAGTTATATACACCTCAAAAGAGAATTTCAAAGAGAAGTTCGTTTAAGAAGTTCCTTCTTCAAATACAATGCGGCTCTGCCCCCGCGTTCCTTCTTTAATCTGACCAAAGTTGGTAACATACCGACTCTAATGCATTTCTGATATCTGCAAAGCTTGCAGGATCGTTTATAAGGAGTCAGACGGCATCTACCAGATCGCTTCACGCAGTTAAATGTTAGAGACTTGTCGAAACTGATGGCTCTCTTGAAAAACGACTTGCAGGATTCACAAGTATGGACACCGTAATGTATGCCGCTCACGAAGTCGCCGCAAACTGGACACAACATCTCTAACGCAGATTTTCCTGATGAAAAGCAAAAACATCACGTTTATTGTTGTTTTTGAGCATTGTTTTAAATTAAAATAAGATGTGTTAGTGTCTCTATTTGAGTTCAAAATATGATCACACTTCGAGTAGTCTTGCAAGATTAGTCATGCTCATGGCCTATCACAAAATAAAAACAAATATATGTAATAAATACAACAAAGGTAAATAATTTCTTATCTTTAATTACCTAAAACTAAAGATAGGAAATTATTTACCTTTAAATACCTTTTTCTATTTTAGGAAAACAAAAAAACTAAAACGTGTTTTCTTTACTATTTTTATTTAATTATCAATATTGCGGTTAAAATAAAAATAAAATATCACAACAGGGCAAAAACGCACAAAAAATGTGTTTTAAAAATAAAACCGTATAATTCACAACTTTAGATCAAATTATACAGCTAACAACTAAATGGTGTCTTTTAAGTAGTTTTACTATCGTTTATTTATAAAATCTTCAAGCCTCATATTATGGTCAAGATATGTACCTATTATCTAGGTTTTTTCTATACCCACGGTCATGATTATGAAGATTATTTTTATAAGTCACAGTCCCATCGACCTTGTGTAAGACCGCTTTGCAGCCAAAATAACTCCTTCGGCTGCATTGCCATCGCTCTTTGCAGTTTCTAGTGTAATGCAGTGAAAACTTGTAACCATCTACGACCATAACCATTCGCTTGTTTTTTGACCACTCATAATGAACTGCAAAAATAATTAACATGAAATATATTACTGTTTTTGATACTTTAGAGCAGCGTGATTTGTGTAACAAGTACAAAATTATACTTACTTGACATGGATCTATTGAAGAATTAGGTACTAAGTGTAGAATTGAAGTATTTGATAGAAGTCACTAGGGACCATCACCCCTTTTAGCAGTAGGTATACATATTATTTTTCCTTATTAAATATTCCTGCTTTATCATGGTTACCCCAGGCCCTGATGTTTTTTTCTTAACTGCTAGGCAAAAGCCTCCTCCCCCAGCCTTCCACTATTCTCTCTGTTCGGTTTTCTCTGTCTAATTTGTCACAGAAGTCGGTGATCGTCGCCGGGAGAGGCCTGGGATAATCAACCGCTGGTGTGAGGACTTAGAAGCGTTTGTGATAAATTAGATATGAAATATTAATAAAATAATATTCTCTTCAGTCAGAACAAAGCGGTTGATTGCTCGAGAATAATGCTTAAAGCAAATTAAACTTCAATTAGATCTCACTCATCTGTATTATTTAAGGATTAACGTAATAAAATGACTAATTCACAAAAACGCAAAGTACTAAATGAATAAAAGTATTTAAGTACTCTGGCAAAAATATAATGAGATCTAGGTTTACATTCTACTTATCTAAGTTACATAGGTACTAAAAAAAATGTAAAGAAAATTGACTTATAAAACATAACATCACGCCTTTTTATCCCCGAAGGATTAGGCAGAGGTATGTATGTTTAAGACCCATGTAAAAAGAGGCGAGCCTTTTGACATCAACTGGGCAAAATACCAGACTTCGAGACTTAAAAGTTATGGGGAATAATAAACCGAGCCACAGTTTTTTTAATTGGCCACGAGATTAAACTTCTAATTTTATAACTAAGCCACGGGAAAATGATATAGCCTCTAATATACTAATTCGCCTTTTTTACAACGCCCACTAAATATTCTATAGAAAGCGTCAAGTGAAGATCAACAATTATATTAACTTGTCCTTGTTATTTATACATAGGCACCTAATATACTAACTCAGCCACGGAATTTATATCTCAGCACCATTTTACATTTTACAGCTTCAACACAAGGCCCTCAAAAAAATTTAATTGAAGCGACCATACACAACATCATTTATTATAACTTAGCATGTAAAATAATACATCACATTCTTTTATCGTGAAAATAGCAACAGCAAGACCTGGCGCGAGCGCGCGAGACGACAGCGACCGGCCATTTGCACCAATCAGAGAGTGCCATTCGATTCATGTATTGACGAGTTGCATGTGTGTATAAAAAGTCAACTTTTAATACACTTTAGATTATTATATTTAGGTACATAAAAATACCTACTAGTTACAGAAATATTTTTAACATTGTATAATTGACTAGTCACAGGCAGATTGTATGATTCGTCATTGTAAACTGAGAGAAATAGGTTAGGTTAGGTTAAAACTGTGACCAAAAGCGCGCGAGCCGAGCGAGCGAAGCGAGCGGTGCCGCGGCAGCGGCCGGCGAGCGCTACTTCCAAGTTGCTTGCAGAAATGTTTTCACAATTGTATAGTTATCCGATAAAAATAAAGTTCTTCAGCGATTCTGTCGATAACTTTTGAAGCACAACGTGTAAATAAATATCGATCTTTAGGACATTCGATACTCTGAACTTCGATATTTAGGTCAGTAAATACTCTGAACTTCTATATTTAAGCCTTTCGATGACACGACAGTGGTTTCTACGTTGTACTATTTATTTATTAGTGGCTATAATATAATATTTGATGTCAATTTTAGTTAAATTTTGATGCCCAATTAATGTGGCATGAGTTACAATTTAAGCGTACTGAGTTAATAAATTAGAAGCTAATTGAATATTTTTTTGATGCCATATAATAATATTTTAGAAGTTTACTGTTTGAATCCATGTTACAAATTTAGGTGCTAAAAAATAACCACGATGCTGAGTTGTATTTAGAGTGGCTTCAGAAAAGATAACTTGTGGCCAAGATAGTATTATTTAGATGCTCGTTAATTGTGGCTGACTTAGTAATTTAGAAGGCAATGTAGATTTTTAGATGCAAATAATGCTATTAAAAAGAAGCCGGTTTAATTAGCACCCAAAAGTTATTATGCATACTTAGCTACCTACATTTAAGGATATTATCTTAAAACATATATGTGTATGTTTTAACAAATGCTATTTATTCAGCTACGTTTGTTTTGACACTAAACAAAAATAAATAACTAATATAAAAAAAGGATTCCTTTTGTTCTTGTATAATTATTATAAATAGACAACAGAAATATGGATGGATTGCACATAAAACTATTGAGTAGACGTCATAATGTATTGCATAAGGGCCGTCCATTAAACACATGATGTTTTTTAGCATTTTTAACACCCCCTCCCCTTTGGTGATACGTGGTGACACGGTAATATTATCATACAGTAGTTCGACTTCATACAAACGGACGAAGCGCGAGCTATGCCTACGCGCCTCGATTGCGGCATGCGCCTGGCATGCCGACAGTCGCGACTGTGCCGCAGTGACGAACGGACGGTGTGTTGTTTTTAACAATAAATGCGCGATGTTTTCTCTAAAAATAAGACAAGTACATATTTAATATGACGAGTGGGATATTATTGTGTTGTTTTTGGTTTTATGAATTCGTTAATAACGTATCCAGAGATAACTTTTTTTTAATTACCTGGAAACTTTGAAAGATAAGACTATAAAATAATTTCACTTACTAGTAGGTAGGCATATAATATTTGTCTTTATAATGGATAAATATTTATTTATATGTCCCGAAAAAAAACATTTACGATCACAAAACTAAATGGAAACACAAAGTAGGCACATGTAATTAAAATACTGGAGGCGGCAGCCCTTTCGCATGTTTACGTACCGCGCGGCTGTAGGCATTTATTTCAAGGACACGGCCGAGTCACACTACTGTACGATATTTATACTGTGGTGGTGAGGTTTAAGGATTCAAGGCACACTACACGCCGCTTTTCAGTTTAAAGATCGCGCGTTTGACGAAAACATAAATGGGTACACGTGATATCTTACTACATATCGTCAGCTCTTGTGATATTTAGTGTGTAACAAGACTTATCTATGCGAGGGTAGATTGATATTATAGTTAACAGTCCATAGATAAGCTTGCTATAGTCAAGTGACGTTTATGTCATTTTTAAATATTTCAAAGTGTCACTGTCAGTTATAAAATCATTTTGACATTGAAGTGAATTGTCAGTTATCAAGTTCCCGACATGAGTCAGTCTTGAACGAGGCACCGTAGTGACAAGTTGTAAGGTTAGTAAAATGATGTGATTGTGATTTATATTATGTACTGATCTAGGCTGAATAATTTATAATAAACATTGTTATTGCGTTGATTTATCCGTTGTTTCAATTCTATGATTCCCTTCTGAGGTCTGGTTATATCTCAGAAGTGGGATGAACGAAACACTTTTTGTGTTGCGGTAAACCACCCCACGAGCTCGACCGCCGATAAATAAAACTATATTCATTTTAAAACGGGAAATCAACGCAAATACAAGAAGAAAATTAAGGAAATGTGTGAATTAACATGACATGATAGTATTGTGAACCCCGATTTAACCAAATAAAGCAGATTGGTTCAACAGTTTATTTTCGAAAAATATTTTTGTCAATGGTCGTAATGGATCAGGTAGATAGATATTATAGAAATATTGGTTTAAGCTGATATTTGAGTGTGATTAACGTCAAGAAATGATATTATTTTAATAAAAATATTTAACATTTTTCGTGATGAATACAGATTAAAAACAATAAATGAATACCTTGTTAACTATAATCTTTCCTGTAGTCTATTAATCTTTGTCCCATCATTGGAGGTAGTTTAGTGGGAGTAGAAATACAAATTAAATAGAGAAATTTAGTCAACAAAATGCTTGGAAACTGACAAAGAACCCCAAAATGCATCGCCATTCTTGTGATGAATACAGATTAAAAACATAAATTCCGAAAACATGTAAGAGAATTAAATATAGTGAACATACAGTTACAAAATAATGTTCAAATACCCACTACAATTTTAAATTTAGTGTCTTAGTGACTGTGTGTTGTGAAATTTGTACACAATACATTAACAAAATGTTCCGAGTTTCAGAGAAAATGAGCGACAAGGAAAGCAAGGCGGATTATCGACGCACTTGCAACCCTTCCCGCAACTACGAAAGACAGAGGATGCGTAGTGAATCATCACGTAGTCAGAAGCGAGACTCAGGGGAAGTGGAGAGGCGCAGTCGGAGCCGCAGTCGTAGTAGCCGTGGCGATGACCAACAACCAACGCAAGAATCTCGGAGGCGCAGTCCAGGTCGTGATCGTCGGCGCAGCAGCGCGACGCGTAATCAACTGAGAAGCCGCAGCGTCAGCAGCACGCGAACGCTACTCGAGCAAGAACGTGAGCTGTCCAGGGAGAGGGAAAAATTAAGAACCCTTGAAAACCAGGTACGCAAAGAACGAGAGAGATTAACGGAACGGAACCGATCACGTAGGCATTTCGAGACGCCCGAACCTAGACCGGACAATCGTGAGCAGACTAATACTGGCAAAAGTAGCTCAACTCGGTACCGTTCCTTAATCACCCCCACGAAACGACACGCACCCAGTGATGACAAACTTGAAGCACATGACAACAAGAAAACTAAATTTATAACTACAGACTTGTTTGAAGATTTCTTTTTAAAACTTTTTAAGTCTAAAGCAGGGGATCGTGAATCGTTTTCCAGTTCATCATTTAATAATGTTGTACCAGACTTTGACCCTATCTCGAAGGAACAAATCATTCATATCTGGCTCGATCGATAAGCAAACGGTTCACTATGCCCTGCCCAAACTCACCGGATTAGCTGAGACATGGTTTCAGGGTCTGCCCTCTATTAAGCATAGTCGGCTTGAATGGAAGTTGATGCTAAAGAAATCATTTCCTACAACAGAAAATTATGCAGAAGTTTTGACAGATATGCTTAATATACGGGTATGCTTTGGAGAATTTTATGAACTTTATTATTTTGCGAAAATCAATTTACTGAATAGATGTAAAATATTTGGAAAGCAATTGTGATTGAACTTGGAAATTGAACAGTGGATTGTTTATTTTATGGGGTAGACGACAGGGGAGTTCGTGTAGGTGTAGGTGAAGCAGCCAAATTCGATAAACCAGAAGATGTACTTGATTTTTTTTTAAGACCATTAAGTATCACAGCAGAAATTAGTCGGACTCTAATAAAGGTTTTAGTAAGGACAAGCGTCCTAGCAGTACACCGGTAGGTTATAGTCCGGTAAAAAAAAAATATAGATAACACGACGTCAAGCAAAAATAGTGGCGCGAAAGGGCAAATGAAGTGCTTTAACTGTCAGGGTATCGGTCACCCCAGCTTTAAGTGGATTGGAGTGGATTTAAGTGGTTGGTTTTTTATGGGACATGACAGTTCCCACTGTCCTAGATTAAAGGATCAAAAAAAAATCTCCATAGAATAAAGAGGTCCTGTAGATTTCCTTCACTGAAAATATGTAACGACTAATACAAGGTTATGACAAATATTATCGGAATCGCTACAGTATTTAGGTTTTCAAGCAACACTAATTCGTGAAAATAGTGTTCTAAGATTAGGATTTAACTGGAACGGCGTTAATGGCCCATATTGAGAGGACTAAAGAATATACCATACTTACCGCTAGGGTGTACTTTAGTGAGTGACATACAAGGCAATTCGGAAAAGGATGTCGAAGTGCTTAAAGTGGATGACCACTTAGTTAATTATGACGTGTAGCTTGGACATAGTTTTGCTGAAAATCATTTTAGATTATTAAAACTCCAACAGATGTAATATTTGAACTAGATCACTATTCTAAATAACATCAGTCTCTATACAACTTGTGATGTAGACATTGTTGAGATCATATCAGTCCCTGTAAGGACAAACGTTGCTCGTAAGGAGATATATATGTAGGCGGATCGGTTAGGGGCTGCGCGAGTCATGAGTAGGTTCTACCTCTTACCTGGAAAATATGAAGTTCATAAATCTGAATGTCGTTTATTAGTTCTAAATGTTGGGTTGAATCCAATACTAAGTATTATTTTAAAATTTCATTAGATAATATAATTTAGCAATCTAGTATGTATTTATTTGTTGAATAAATAACCTATCGGATAAAAAAAAAAAAAAAAAAAAAAAAAATAGAATATAATTTGATATCAAAATTGCGAGATAAAATCTAGGAAACATTAAAAGTATCATTTAATATTAGTAATTAATTTATTGACAATTTAGAGTACAATCTTTATTTAGAGTACTTAAGACTGCCATTACACTCAGTTGTTGGATCGGAGAATTTAGACTTACATGTATTCAGAATAACTACTGGGTTAAATAATCACGTTTCTATCACTCATAACGCGGTAAATACTTATATTACTATGATGATTGATGACGTAGATAGGACAGATTAGTATTCGAAGTCAAGACGAAATTAGTTCTTAAAGGGAGTGAACGTATTAAGAGAAATCAGGAGAAAAATAAGAATCGGTATGACAAACACAACAAGAAGGCCACGAATTATAAGGGGGGCGATGTGGTTAGGAAATAGGGCTAAGTTTTAATACCCTGCTTGCTCGTCCAGTGATGAACATGACGATGAAAGTGATAGCAATTTTAAGAAATAATGTTGTTAATTAGATGTGAATGATGAGTTTATGAGTTACTTGATTTATCGAATTGATATTTAATCTAATTTATAAATTGTGATGATTATAATAATGATTACATGATGCTAGATGGTGTCTGGCATATGAACTAGCCAGTCGCTAATATTGTTGATTAGATGTGAATGATGAACTTATGAGTTACTTGATTTATTGAATTGATATTCAGTCTAATTTATGATTTGCGATGATTATAATTATTATGATTACATGATGCTAGATGGCGTCTGGCATATGAACTTGCCAGTCGCTAATATTGTTGATTAGATGTGAATGATGAACTTATGAGTTACTTGATTTATTGAATTGATATTCAGTCTAATTTATGATTTGCGATGATTATAATTATGATTACATGATGCTAGATGGCGTCTGGCATATGAACTTGCCAGTTGCTAATATTGTTGATTAGATGTGAATGATGAACTTATGAGTTACTTGATTTATTGAATTAATATTCAGTCTAATTTATGATTTGCGATGATTATAATGATGATTACATGATGCTAGATGGCGTCTGGCATATAAACTTGCCAGTCGCTAATATTGTTGATTAGATGTAAATGATGAACTTATGAGTTAAGTACTTGATTTAGTGAATTGATATTTAGTACAATTTATGATTTGTGATGATTATAATAATATGATGACTACATGATGTTAGATGGCGTCTGCCATATGAACTTGCCAATCGCTTATATTGTTAATTAGATGTCAATGATGAGTTTATGAGTTACTTGATTTATTTAATTGATATTTAGTCTAATTGTGATTTGCGATGATTATATGATGATTACATGATGTTTGATGGCGTCTGGCATATGAACTTGTCAATCGCTAATATTGTTAATTAGATGTCAATGATGAGTTTATGAGTTACTTGATTTATTTAATTGATATTTAGTCTAATCGTGATTTGCGATGATTATATGATGATTACATGATGTTTGATGGCGTCTGGCATATGAACTTGCCAGTCGCTTAGGGATAAGTGAGGGTGTTTGAGTCGGGCAGGATTAGGCGTTGGATTCGCCGCCCAGGATTGGCTCAAAGTACCGCTGCCGATGACGGAGTGATGGTGAAGGAAGTAGCCTCACTTCGCTCGGCAATAGATATGATGTGATATGGCGTCTGGCATATGAACTTGCCAGTCGCTTAGGGATAAGTGAGGGTGTTTGAGTCGGGCAGGATTAGGCGTTGGATTCGCCGCCCAGGATTGGCTCAAAGTACCGCTGCCGATGACGGAGTGATGGTGAAGGAAGTAGCCTCACTTCGCTCGGCAATAGACATGACGATAAGTTGAGTGAGAATGTTTGAACTGGGCAGGATTGGCGTATGAACTCGTCGCCCTTGAATAGTTCAAAACATTGCTGCTGAAGTGTTGTGAGAGTGAAGGAAGTAGCTTTCACAGCACTCAAGCTATAAAATAGATGATAATGATGATCTAGAATTAAGACTGATTATTTTTATTTCTTTATTATTCTTGTTATACATCTAAATATGTACAAGTTATTTTATTTTGTAATTGTTAATGATTGAAAATTGTTTGATAGATAGAAGATACTGATCAAATCTATTCTTATACAATATTTAGGAACGAAGGGACTCGTTCTTGAAGGATGGCCGACTGTAACAAGACTTATCTATGCGAGGGTAGATTGATATTATAGTTAACAGTCCATAGATAAGCTTGCTATAGTCAAGTGACGTTTATGTCATTTTTAAATATTTCAAAGTGTCACTGTCAGTTATAAAATCATTTTGACATTGAAGTGAATTGTCAGTTATCAAGTTCCCGACATGAGTCAGTCTTGAACGAGGCACCGTAGTGACAAGTTGTAAGGTTAGTAAAATGATGTGATTGTGATTTATATTATGTACTGATCTAGGCTGAATAATTTATAATAAACATTGTTATTGCGTTGATTTATCCGTTGTTTCAATTCTATGATTCCCTTCTGAGGTCTGGTTATAAGTGATTTTAGCAAAAAGCCCTTCGCCCCTTTCGAGCCTCACGTGATTAATGGACGGCCCCTTACTTTACGACTCAACAAGACCATTCTCCTAGCGATATCCCAATTTATTTGGGATTGGCTTCTTACTACATTTTACGATTATTTCTATTATAAAAGGTTTTTTTATACAGAAAACTGTTATGGCAAGAACAACGCTTGGGAGACCACTAACGACTCTCCCAGGCTTCAATAGATTGATCACTGTCTTATATTTCTCACAAATGACTAAAGGTTTCAAACTGATACACGTAAGTATAAATTGTGGATGCGAATCCGGACACCGCAGACTGATTGATAGTAAAGCATCAGTCAGTGTCCGGGTTCCGAACCCACACGGCAACTTGTCCGCATTCAGTTTCATTGATCATATCATGCCTTTGCGAGAAAGAGATAGGTAATGCTATTCATTTTTTAACCGACTTCCAAAAAGGAAGAAGTTGTCTATTCGTGTGCATGTATATATTTTTTTATATATCCATCTCGTAGGTAGTCGTTCTGGCATTAGTACAATGATAAACATAAGTACAGGATCAGAATAAAGTTACAACTAAGAGTAGATTTAACAAATATTCAAACACAGAATACAAATTCACAACCAAAATATCGTATTACTACAATACAACACAATTATTTTAATTCTATGGGAGCGCCATTTATTGCATACTAGCTGCGCTCCGCGACTTTCGTCTGCGTGAAATATTACTTCCCTATTTGAATCGTATTTTGTTAACAATTTTATTTTTTCGCTCGGAACACATTTTTTACAAAAAAGTAGCCTATATTCGATCTATCAGATCAGCTATAGGTATGCCATTAAAAGTCGGTCCCGGTAAAAATCGGTCCAGCCGTTTCGAAGATTAGCCGGAACAAACAGACAGATAGATAAACAAAAAATTAAAACGTGTGGTTTTGATTTAAGTAGATACCGTACTTACTTGCATATGCATTCAGTAAAAAGCTTTTATTTTGATAAGTATTACAAACAGACACTTCAATTTTATTTATTTGTATAGAAAATAGATTTACACATCTAATTTGTTGACACATAACCAATAACCTCATAAAATTTGACTAGTCACAATTCCTAATTTGGTAATTATACTAAAGTAATTTAGGTACTTCTAATGTTTTACGTATTCGCCAATTTTTCTGATTCGTTTTTCAGTATCTTCGATCCTTATTATTACAAAACTAGCAGGAATTGTCTATTGATGGATCTCAGTTACCACTAACTACTACGAACTAGAACTGCTCGAAACATCTTATACTAACAGGCTGTCGTTTTGCATCCGCGTCAAATTCAAGGAAATATATTTATAGACTCGAATCAATAATAAAATGGTATTTTTTTTTTCTAATACATATATGGAAATCGGTAAGTGTGAACCCAAACGCGGCCCGTCTGATTCTCACCCTATAGCCGCGCTTTCACATACAAACAAACGCAAACTTTTTTTGTCATTTTCTTATTCCCTAAACAAAGGTGGCGTTACCGGTATTCTGAAATACTGTTAATGTTTAAAAAACAGCGTGTATCATTATTAATTCTATTAAAAGTATAGGTATTAATTTAAATTGCTTGCTCCTGCATTGCCCCATGGCATTGCATTGCTTGCATTGCTCCTGAATCTTGACGAGGATGCAAAAATGCACCTTTTGTATTAAGGACTAAAATGAGCTTAGACATTGCTCTTCTATAGTCATGCCGAGGTATGGTTTTGACCGATTGATCAGAAGTTCAGCAGCGTCATGGTTGTGGGATCCCTTGACTTCAATGATGCGTTTTCCGCGAGTCTTCAGCACACCCTTGCAGCATCTGTATGAATGAGTGGAGCAAGTCCATCTGACCACACCATTCCGAACAGAGTGCCGGCAGTAAGTATAATTTTGATACGATATTAGAGGTTTCCCCCTGAGAGATGGGATGATGTATGCTGTTTCGGTGCCATTGTAGATTAAGTCTGAAATTTCATTTAAAAAAATTAGCGTTAGTCACGCGAAAATGCCACGTTTGGGACATTGCAATAAGCGTTGATCGTTTAAAAAGTTATTTGGGTAAGGATTGAATGGTTCTCCAGGGCCTTATTAATAATGAACCCGGAATCCTGGAAACACAAGGACTTTTACTACAATATTCGAAGGAAGTCTGTCTATGTTCACTTCTGCTTCAAGCAACACAATTATTTTAAATACACATCTGGATTAAATAAATAATAAAGCTTTTGGTACATTTTCAAATATATTTTCATACAAAAATAGAGAGCAATGGAACACAAGTGCACTAATACTGAAAATACATCGAATATCGCCACCACGTTTGTACTACAGCATTCAGTGAAAAATAGGCAAGAATTTACAATTATACACAGAGATCACAAAGTTGAGATTTATCACAATTTAGCACCTTACAGTACAAGATAGTTTTGGGTAAAAATTACTATACTACGGAAAATAAAAGGAACTACAAAGCTATATAAATACATTTAAAAAAACCCTGCTAAGTGACAGTTCGTTAAAATAGACTCTAAGGGTGCTTTTCCGCCAGAGATGTGCTATGCTGCGTTGCTATGGATGCGTTTGATATCCACCAATCATATTCATTGGTGCACATAGATTAGCACTGGTTGAAACGGATTCAACTAAGCTATGTTTTTTTATATGGAAGGATGCATGCTATGGATTGGTGCTATGGATGCGTCCTATGCGTCGTCGCGAGTGGTGTAGCTATGTGCAGAGCAGAGTACGAGCTCGAGCTGCGCATCTTCCTCGCACAGCTACTTTGCGGCGGCGCATCTTCATAGCACATCTTACTCGCACAGCTACATAGCTTAGTATCGGTGGAAATGGTCACATAGCTTCACAGCTTAGCTATTACATCTTTGCAGCATAGCTGCATAGCACATCTCTGGTGGAAAAGTACCCTAAGGCTGATGTACACAAGATCATTATTTATAATGCTTACTACTTGCAGGATACATCAAACAACCAATGCAATGAAAAAAAATGGCAATAAACCAGTGATGCACCAGAGAAGAATAGAGCATTATTAAGTGTTCTTGCGTCAGCCTATACTAAACTTATAGACTACATTTATTTGAGCACCTTGTCTAAAGCAGTAATATCTATCCTAAGCCTCAAAAATACTACAAGGGAGAGCAATGGCTAGATTTTTTCTTTGGCGAGTGCCTGACTGTTGATGTGACATAACGATAACCACTTTTCTCTATATCACCAAATGGCATTTTCAGTCATCACACCCAATACATGAAGGAATCATTTATAAAAAACAATGCAACGAACTTTATTTTAAGGCAAAATGAAGATTAGATAAATTAAATAATATGACACTATGAAAAGGAAGACATCACTATGGTGTGGCCAACTTGACTGACTCGGTTTTATATGTTTTTTAAATGGATAGGGACAGAGCTACCGAATCAGTACTGATTGCAGCACCGTGTAAAATCATGACACAATCTTGGACCGTGGACACAGTAACTAATTCTAACCACCTAAGCTCTGTAATGTTTCATCTGATACTAAAAAAAAAAAAATAGTGTTCCACACAAAATTGCAAAACCAATCTGGAGATTTTAAAATCAGGTACTGGATCCTTTATTATAATATGTCAAGATATTCCACTGTAATATTTTAATTATATTGATCCTAAACCACAGACAATGTCAAACAAAAAACTCCGTAGGTGGATGATTATGAAGATTTTTTGCATACATCAGTCTATTTCGTTCAGTATACACTTTGGCAGGACAACCATGAGTATTGTGGGTGTAACAAGACCAATAGCAGTGGTCTCCTTGGTATTGCACCCTGGTAAATGTGAAATCTCCGAGTTTCATCAGGCGATCCCCTCCTCTTGAGATCATAAATTTTACTGGAAAATAAACGTAGTATGAGGATATTTTATCAACTGTTTAGGTTACAACAGATAGATTGCTCCACAACACAGCTTGCAATCAAATTCAAAGACTTGGTGGCATACAGATTTCACTAAGTTCAGTGATTGTCTCTGGATGGTAATAAAGATGGCTGCGTATGAAGTGGTTACTGACGCTGATTGTCAGTCCAGACACAAAACTGAAATTCGCCAATGCGCTTTTAAATAAATATAATACACACCCATACTAGCATTTCACAAGCTGTTGTGGATTTGCTTCTCTTACGTTGGCAGCCGCATCTGATTCAGAATGATATGAAATCTGACCTTCATTGGTGTGCATTTTCATCATTTGTACATCACAAAGGTGATCAAAATTAATAATACACATAACATTGCTAAAAACATGTACTATAAACTAATTGAGGCCAACAGAAATGATAAGAAATAATTCCTAATTTAAAATAATCTAAACTTATAATGATCTATTAGGTACTTACTGAATCTAGCACAAACAATATCTAAAATAAAAATAGAAAAATATTTTATTTCATTTTCAGTATAAAAAATATTAAAACAGTTGCATTCTGTTGCAGAAAAAGGGATGACAAAATAAAACTACTACCCATTACATTAAAAAATATATTACATACTTAATATAAGAAAAACTAAATTATTGATTTTGCTAAACATAGTTCTTAACTTCTTTGTGAATAAAAAGAATTTCACTTTTTCTCTTTACAAGTTGTACAGCAAGTCAAGTATATTTTAATAACTTCTTTGGAAACATTACAAAACTTAGTTTTTAATTCAGTGTCCATATCATCTTTATTTGCGTGTTTAAACAGTAAATGTATAGTGTGTAATACACCAAATAACTCTTCCATAGGCACATAGAACTTAATACTAGCATTTATATCATTCCGAGGCTGTATGAGCCGTTCTCTACCATTTACATCTATGATATCATAGTTTGCGAGCATTTTGTAATCTTCAAAGTTCTTATTCCTTTTGTTTTTGATTTCATTCACCTCTCTTATAAAGTCCTGGTAGCGTGCTGTGTTGATAAGGTACACGCTGTTACTCTTCTTCCGACCAGCCAGTTTATTAATTTTGTCATTGAATTCTGCTTTTATTGGCTTAACATAGTTTGTAGAGAATTGGTCTAAAGCTGTAATTTAAACACATTAACTTTTATGACATCTTCAATTATTAAATTGCAAAATTTGTTTGCACAGGCCAATTCAATAATGGAAAAAGGAAATTACCATAAAGAAGATAATAAAAACACCAAAATTCCATAGAATGTTTTATTTAAAAAACACAATAAGACCTTCATACATCAATTAAGTTTGAATTACTCAATAAAGCCTATTGTCTCCATTACACAAAACAATGTAAAATACTTATTTCTATAAAGTAATATATTTTCAAAAACACTAACACTATTTAGTTATAATAACTTCAAATATTTCAGAATATTACATGTTTAGAAGGCACAGACAATTACTTACATCAATATTTATTACATATTGCTATCTAAAACCTCATCATCAAACTCAACAGTAAAATAAAAAAAAAAGATAACATGGCTCTCTCTGACCAGTTCCTCAATTAATAGTTTTTTTTTATTTAACAAAAGTGACAGATATTCGCTTCAGCAAAACAATAGCATTTATTAATTATCAGTATCTTAAGTCTTTCGATATACATTTCAATATTTAAAAAAAAACCTTTACAAGAACAAACCAGTTACCTCCGCACATAAAAAGTAGGTCATCTGTGATACACTTGATATTTCCTTAAAAATACTGTAAATTATAGAAAAAACTGATCTATAGACACTTATGAAATGCGAAGGGCATGATACATTGAATAAATTCGCTTTATTTGATACACAACAAACACATAGAAATTAAAAACAGTCAAAATGTAAGTAACTCACTCACCAGAACAAGATGATACAGCGATATTCTATTAAAACAATTGATAAACCAAGTTAAGAGCACACACAAGCACACGTTGAATTTATCACATTTGCACTGTAGTTATAAAATAGGGTCTTAAAACACATAACATTAAAATAATTTTGAAACTCCGCGCACAATTTTAGGTTATTTTTAATACACTGGCAGTTTTATATTGTTCCACCTAAATTAAGGTATATTTTCACAATTATAGTATCATAGTCACTAGAATAAGGTCCTTTTGTGCAATTTACATTAAAACTCGTTGTTTATTTTTGTTATTTTATTGCCCATCATCCGTCACTCTGACACGACTGTCATTGCGTTACGTTTCGATTCACGCAGAATCAATAACTTTTTTTTGTTCTCGCGTTGATAGCAGTGTGCAGCGCCACCCCAAATAAACGACGGCAGATAATAAAAAATGGTATAGTGAATGTCTATTATTGACTCCAAAACTCTAGTGGAGTTGTAAAAAAAACAGTACCTATCTCAAATCAAAATAATTAATTTAGCTTCCTCCTCCGTTCACATTGAGCAATAGGTTGACTTTTGATTTGTTACCTACTCACAAAAAATAGATGAATTACACACATTTGTAACCCTTGTTACTTGTATCACAGATTACCAGATACTACACTCCATACAAAATGTTCAATGCCTACCGCTAGATTAGCCTACACTGTCAAGTCGATAGACGCTGCGAACGAAAATGTACTCTAACGTTACAAACGTAAAGTGAGTTTTGCTTGATATTGTGAATTGCCAGGGCTGCCTCTGTCGACAAAGATGTTAGTAGGGATTTGTAGTATACTATATAAAATAAAACAAGTTTTTTAATGTACCAGAATAGTTAATTTTGCTTAGAGGTGTTTTATTTTGATGTAGGTACCTAATGATTTTTTTTTAAATTCCCGATTGTTAAACTTTTACGTAGAGAATATTCCAAATCGAACAAACAATTTTAATAAGTAATCTTGGGGGAAACAAGGGCAAGGGGAGTTAAATGGTATATTTTTAAAAGTTCAAAAATCGAGCTGCCTGGCTTCTGTCTCATGTTTTGCTCGGAATTTTTAATAAATGTGGCCTCGAGACATTTAACTACATAGTTACAAAAATAATCTGAGGGTACTTTCAACTGTTCGTGGAACGACGACGTTTTGTTCAAAGTTTTAAAATGAATAAAAATTCTCGATTCATTGAAACCGGGAATATGATTTAATTCAGAAATGAATTCGGGACAGGTATGCTTCTTACTACATTTATAATAGATATCCGGATATATATCATACATCCACTGCACATAATACACCAGTTGTAGCCATTTCTTTGGATTTCAAAACTAACATCAAGTCGACCGAAATATAATATGCGTAAATACGCGCCGTGCGGCTGTTGACAACCCACCTGCGCTATGGGCTACCGTAGACCGGCGCCCAGTAGGTAGTTAGCGCACGTAAGTACATGGAGTGTAGTATCTGGTACCTAATCTGTGCTTGTATGACCTTTTAACGGATGCCTAAATAATTTCTCAACTCAAATCTTAACGAATATTACCTATGTAGCACCCACTCACTAATTAGCACCTATCGATTATACAGGCTCATTGATAATAGGTATCTAATTAGGTACCACTGGAATTTGAACAATTAGAAAATAAAAAAGCAGCTGTTACTCAAAAAACTGAGAATATTTTGTTGACATGAGTTTTTACTTTGATTGTTATATTTTAAGTGACGACTCTGAATGTGGCAGTTAAGGTTCGATCATATAAATATGTAGGTACCTACCTAACTACTTACCGGCTGCGGACACCGGAATTCGACAGATTATGTAGGTACTAAAATGTTCACCACTGTCCGGTGTCCGCAATCAGTCCGTACCGGTTTGATCAAACCTTTAGCAGGGTCAATGATTGTGATCAACGTTATATTTCGTAATATTACCATAAATGTCAATGAAGACCCTTGCGGGACACTTGAGCGTCTTCCGTTTGGAGCAGTACCAACACCTGGACTTCCAACTGTTAGAGAAGGTGTAATCTTGGAAGACCATAATTTGTCTGCCGGCTGGTGTGTGTATGATCTCGTAATGTAAACCTGGAAAGAAAAGGCGGTACTTTTTATCAAATAATGTTAGGTATATTTTTTCTTGAACTTCTTAATCTGCGTGTTTCTTTTCTTTTCAGTCTATGAATTCTATTCATTAAAACATAGTGTAACCGTAAAACGAGGTGAATATAAACGCCAGGAGTGAATTGAGACAAAACTTTGAAAGGGATTTCACCTGAATTCTTACGATATTTTTCCGTGGGTTCAAAATAATTCAGTAGATATAACTAAGTAAAAAATAGAGTACCTACTTGTTGGTACCTACAATAATTACCTTAATTCGTTGTTAATATCACTTTCAAAGTTTTATCTCGAATCACTGCTGCGTCTCTATGCACCCTGTTTTACCAACTTTATCACTGAAGCATTAGGTTCAAGGTTGATTGGGAAAATTTGACAGTGTCGGGTAGGTTGATGTAGGTACTAACTGACGTCTGTAGTTCTGTACACACGGCTACACATCAAGCTATACATTTCCAGTGTAAGCTGGTCTCGCATTGTATAGGATTTCCGTACAGTGCGAGACCAGCGTAAACTGGAAATGTATAGCTTGATATGTAGCCGTGTGTACATCAAATTCGTGATATTTAAGTGGAACTGTATGGATAATATACCTGACTACATTATATTGATTACCTCAGCAGAACAGTTACAGGTCACGTAGGTAAATTTGGATAGGTACCTAGGTACCTACTATTTCGGTAGGTATCAATTTCAATTTTTTTTTGACACAATGCTGAAGTACCATATGATGATGAATGAAAAACTTACAGGTACCTACTTGTATCTTATACTTGGGTTATTGATGAGATAAAAACTTTAGGCAACATTCATGGTTTTAACAAAAATTAGGAGGTTGACAAAATGGTAGAAATGAACGAGAATTTGATTAACATCTTTTTATTTCAACTACATATTTCAAACACAATACCTACTTACCAAGTACCTAAACTTATCTGGCTAGTACAAGTTGCAATTAAAGAAAATATAATTAATGCCGCAGACCAAACAGACAACATTTTGCGGCCTGTCAAACTTGAAGGCGCAGTGTGAAAAATGTTGTGGAACATGTTGAGTGTGTGTGAAACATGCTGGTCTGGCGGAATCCAGTTATGAACTAGGTACTAGATAGATGTACATATAGGCGGAAGACTTATAATGATTCAATATTTAAATCCTGCCTCTCAATACTAAGTAAGTAATCAATACTAAGTAATAAAAAAATATAAAACGTTTGGGGGTATGAGGAACAGGGTGTAAAGTTCCTCATCCCCCATTGAAAAGGGAGGATCCTCCGACCGGACGGGTGGTGTGTCCGGCGGGCTAACTGCCCGACATATGTAAGTCGGGAATAGGCTTATGTCGCGGATAATGTTGATAGCGCGATGTAAATAGGAACTTCTGTCGATCGTTTGTTAGTACGCAGGTGTTGCGATAGATGTCGCTAGTCGCCACAAACGGTTCATTCATAGAACCTAAAAAAATCTGAAGTGCAAGTCGGAGCTGCACATGAAAGGTTTCTCTTCCTACCGTCGCGTCGTAGTAGGGAAGCCCCCTTTAAATTGTATTATTTCTTGGACTGTATTTCGTTACTCCGAAGTTCGAAATACCGAAGTACGGTATACAGAAAGTTTGTGAGTCCGAATTACGTTAGTCAGAATGTACGCTATGACGAAGTACGGTATTCAGAATGTTCGTTACTCCGATGTACGTTACTCCGAAAGTTTGCTACTACGAAGTACTGTACTCAGAATGTTCGTCACTCCGATGTACGTTACTCCGAAAGTTTGCTACTACGAAGTACTGTATGCAGAATGTACATTATCGAGAATTACGGAACTCCGAAAGTTTGCTATGACCAATTACTCAATAAAAATGGTAAATATTCCTCATGGTATCTTTCTTGACCATAATTTAAATGCTCTTTGATCTTGAAAACTACTTAGTTTAAAATTTTGAAAAATATATATAAATTAGTTCAACGCTCATAGATTATAGGAAAACCTATGAGAAGTCTATGGTGCTAAAATAACATGGAACATCTCTCAATATCTACTACAATGGCACAGAACCCTTAATGTGCAAGTCCGACTTGCACTTGGTCAGTTTTTTCGGTCGAGTGGCAGTAGTTCGGTTGAAATACAGCACCGAGCTACTGCCACTCTTTGAGACCATTAGGATAGGTAGCAAAGTCCCACAAACTACCAGAAAAACAGAATTAGGAACGAGGTGTTGTATTACAAAAGAGATACCGCGGCCTCGACACAAAGGGCTAAGAAGGATCATGGATGGTTTTTAGTCAGTAGAAGTCTGATACTCCCTACCGCTCTGCCCAGAGCGGGAGGAGTCATTTGATGATTTCCCCAGTATATGATTCAACATTCTGGCCTCCTGGTAGTTTGTGGGACTTTACTATCCTTGTTTCTCATTTTCAACAAAAAAATAACTGCCTGGTATTAGAGGGGCATAAAGATTTGATTTAAAGATTCCAATTTCCAATATCTCCCGCCTACTTCTGTTCTCCTGGTAATTTATGGGACTTCACTACCTATCCTTATTTCCTCCAAAAAAAAATGTAACCGAACTGTTACAACTAAAGAGCGGCAGTAGTTCGGTGCTATATTCCAACCGAACTAACAACCGAACTAGACCGTTTTTGGTCTCTATTGAACAGACTGTTTCAACGGTTGTGCCAATTTCCAATTGAATTCTGTGTTGTTGGCATATTCGTGTTTACGCAATCTGCCACAGACCACATCGGTAAAGGGAATCTAAAATAATAAATAATAACGTATTTTAAAAAAAGTGACCTGTAATATCTGTTTGCTCAATAATCATCATTTATAATATTTGACTAATTAAAAATACTCTCTCAGAATCTCGATGAGGAATATTCACCATTATTATTGAGTAATTGGTCATAGCAAACTTTCGGAGTTCCGTATCTCGATAATGTACATTCTGCGTATCAGTACTTCGTAGTAGCAAACTTTCGGAGTAACGTACATCGGAGTGACGAACATTCTGAGTACAGTACTTCGTAGTAGCAAACTTTCGGAGTAACGTACATCGGAGTAACGAACATTCTGAATACCGTACTTCGTCATAGCGTACATTCTGACTAACGTAATTCGGACTCACAAACTTTCTGTATATCGTACTTCGGTATTTCGAACTTCGGAGTAACGAAATACAGTCTATTTCTTGATATAGCAGCAACAGCAATACATATTTTGTGATAAGTTTGTTTATATAGTGTTTGTATGAATGAGAAAGTTATATTAAATGCGCTATATCTTAATTAAAACATACTAACTACTCGTTCAAACCAATTTTAGTTGTAAGTTTTTATTACGATCTACAGCATATTATTATTTTTGGATTGTTCACTCTCTTAGTTTAAAAGTCACAGTAGGGGGACACACATTTTACCACTTTGGAAGTGTCTGTCATTCAAACGATTGACTTTGAGAAAAAATAGTATTAGGACTCAATGTCATTTTTAACGATCTATCTAAAGACACCCCACACGAGTAGGTTTGATAAACGAATGTTTTATTTTTGTATAAAAATCGTAAAGCGGTTCACAGAGAACATCTACATAACAAGTTTCGACTGTGTAGTCTTATATAATTTTTTTATTTTTTTTATTTAGCCGTTATTGTCCCACTCCTGAGCAAAGGCCTCCCCCCATTCTTTCCACTTCTTCCGAATAAAGTGGCTGTGGACGGACGGACGGACAGATCTGTCTGTCCCTCCGTATGTCATTTAAATTAATTAAATTCTCACACTTTTTCACCAGGTAAATAAAAGCAATAAAATGTTAAAATACGCCTTTACAACAAAAAAAAACGTCTACCATTCGTCTTTCAAAATAAACAATGTACATATAATAATTTAAATCATTTATTTTTATAACATAGACATTTTTTTTTATAACAACAATTTTTTTTTTTATAAAAAAAACTACATTTTGTAATAGGTTCCATCGTTAATCTTAAAAAAAGATGGCGGCTTATGGTTGTGCTCCAGTTCGTATAAAATCAGCTGCATAGCGTCGTTGAACCGCAGTTTTGCTGGACACTTGGTTGAAAACTTACTACTACAGTTCCAATATCTAGGGTTACTTGTGGTTTGGTTAAATGTGTAGTCCTGGATCATTAGTACTGTTGTCTTTCGTCTACCAACTTGGATCCTCTCGATATGTAACCCTGGAAATGATGTGCAGGTGGGTTAGAACGTGATTCTACTAGAAACGGAAAGATGGTGGTATTACTCTTTGCTAAATCATACTCTGGTTTGGCTTTAATAAACTAATTTATTGGAATGAAAACGGGGGGGAAGGTTTCTTTAATTTATTTTATTGTTTAGTGGTTTTTTATTAGTATTTTTTTCCCTCGATATTTTCTTCAACATCTTACAATTAAGGATGATTGTGTTCGAGATCTTTAGGTATAAACACATTGTCTAGTTTATAAGTTAGTTTAGCCGGACATTTCTTCGACAGTCTTCTTGAACAATACCATACATATGAACCTTTATTGTTTCTTGAGAATGTGTGCTGGTTGAACAAGAGTAGCTGGCCGCCTCGTAATGTCTGAACTATTTTGACATCTGCAAAAAAAGGCTAAGTACAGTCAACTTGCTAGTAATTTCGGACTTTGTTTGCCTTAAATAGTACACAAGGTACCCTTTAAAGCTCACTGTGTACACAATTGTATAGAAATCTAATCTAAGTAAAGTTCAACATAGCATATCCCCTTGACCAATGTGTAGTGTTGGCATTAGCCAAAACGGTATGGTAGTAAGACAAAATGGCCTGTCTTACTACCATCGTAATTGTAAAAGTTTGTGAGGATTCAAATGTTTGCTACACAGATTACAACTACAAAATATACAGAGTACTTTAATCCCGGTAGAAGGATTCCGTGGGACAAATAAATTTGTTTTATTTTGTGGGTCAGTCAGCATTTTAATAACGAACAACTTGTGAAAGTAACTAACTTAATTTAATTAATAATACAAGTCCAGGTTTTAATACTATATTTTCAAGACAAACACAAAAGTAGGTACAAATAAAAGTGAATTAAAGATTAAGTGCATACATGTTTATAAGCATTTATACGTAATTTAGGTAAATTATAATCTAGAAATATGAACAAAAGCAAAAGTCTTAAAATCCTACTTATACTGATACTTTACGGCATGCGGCAGACGTGGCCACTGTGGCCAGTCCAGTCTCACTTCAGTTTAGCAGCGTTTTGACCAAAACGTCAGAAAATTCTCTTTTGGACCGCAGTGTGGTCTTGCGTACATCGTCGGTTAGTTTGACGCCTAGAATGCTACGCTCCATTGCACGTTGGCAGACCTTTAGTTTGGACTTAAATTTTTGTCAAATAGGTACCAAGTCTGTGATACATAGGTCAAAATGGAAGGGACATGACATTGACTTTTCGAAGGAAGGTTTGCTTTCATATGCTTCTTGAGATTGCTTGTATTGTGTGTATTATATACTAAATTATTAAAAAAAAGATCAAAGTGACAAAGTTCAACAGTGATATTTTTTTTTCGTGGAATTTTCTAGTGATGCTGGTCAAAATTAAAACAATAAATAAACACGTTGCATACAGTTTCATTAAATTTATTACGAATGATGGATTCAACATCCGTCTCCGGGTTTGAACATTATTTATATCGAATCTGGCATAGTCTCCCTATTTCCATTTTAAGTAAGTTTACACAAACAAAAATGTTTAAGATGGCTTAAAGTATCACATCATCATTATTTCAGCTGAAATGTGTCCGCTACTGGTTTTAATTTAATGTATCTAATGCCATTATGTGACCAAACTGTTGATTAAAATAAAGGAATTGAATTGCATTGAATAGGCCTCCCCCAAGTGTCTCGTAACCTTCACCAGGTCATCGAAGCACCTAGTGAAAGGCCGTTTGTCCACCGCCGCCGTCACCGGACCGTCAACGAGAACGAGATTATTTCGGGCCGAGTTTAATATGACGTGACGGCGATCGTGTGTCCACCGCGCCGATATATCGGTGGCAATTTTTATGATAGACAAAACAAAAACCGGGTGAACGGCGACGTGCGACGGTAGTGTGTGGACAAGAACAAACGTGTTTTGTATTGCACATCGGTCTGTCATAAAACCGTGCCGAGTTCTAGCGGTCACGCCGAACTACGCGAAACATCGGCGGCCGGGATGACGGCGCTCGGGTGACGGGCGTGCGGTTAGGGTTACCATCCGTCCGGATTTGTCCGGACATGTCCGGACTTCTAGACCTTTGTCCGGACTTTGTCCGGTTCTTTAATTTGTCCGGATTTTTTGGCATAGATGGAATACGAATAATAAAACTTAGAATATCAAAAAAGTCTTCAATCTGTATTAACTTCTCATTCATCTAAAAACAAAATATAAATCTTCTATAACATTCGATTCATTTAACGAGATCAAACATCAAATCTTCTATTGCAAACAATCAACTACTTCAAACATAAAATATTTTCTTCGAAACAAAAATAGTTTAACGTAAAATAATCAAACTGAACGATAGTTTTCGGGATATTATTTTTTATATTTTTCAGTGCCTGATACTTGACGGAGCCTTTCATTAAAACTTTTCCTTTAGAATTCTTCACAGCTCATATTTTTAAGGTTGTATCGAATCATCATCAATGATCTAACCGAGGGTGCCTACAATCTGTTTCGCTCTTTTGTCCATTGTGCTCCCATTAGAGAAAACACTCTTTCCACACTTGCGTTTTGAGCCTGGATAACAAAAATAAACTCGCAAATACTCAATAGAACAGGCAGTCTGACAATTGTAAAATTTTTAAAAATAGTTTTTAAAATGCATGTTTTATGGAGCATCTTTCTAAAAAAATACTAAAATGTCCGGACTTTTATTGAAATGTCAGGCTTTTTGTCAGGACTTTTCAAATTTCTAAATGGTAACCCTACGTGCGGTGGACACATGGCCATGTATCATACATACATAATGTATGTTTCGCTAAATCGGCGCCGTCATTTCGTTCTCGTTGACGGTCCGGTGACGGCGCCGGTGGACAAACTGCGAAAGGCTTTCCAACTCAACGTCTTCCAGACCACACGGTTCATTGGTCACATAAGAACAATTTGAAAAAAAAAACAGTATTTTCAATAACTTACAACTAAAAAGGCTAATCAGGATGATTGTGTTCGAGACAATGAGGCATTAAAACATTGTCTAGTTCATAAGTTAGTTTAGCCGGACAATTCTTCGATAGTCTTCTTGAACAATACCAGACATATGAGCCCTCGTTGTCTCTTAAGAACGTGTGCTTGTTGAACAAGAGTAGCTGGCCGCCTCGTAACGTCGGAACTATTTTGACACCTGCAAAAAAGGTTAAGTACAGTCAACTTGCTATTAATTTCGGACAGTCTTTGTTTTCCTTAAATAGTACACAAGGTAGGGGAAGTGTGTATAAGATGGGGACGCCAAGAATGAAACAGTAAAAATACGGAGTATTTAAAGTTGCATATATTTATTATTAATTAGTGACACATTCATTACTACTTCAAGTTTTATATGGTAGTAGATTTGGTAAGACAGGGACGTCAAATGGAGACGGGGTGAAAAAAAATTAACACCGGCTTGCCTTCACATGCGTCTAATAAACTCCAGAAGTTTTAATTTGCTTTTCCTGTGTACTCTTCCTTACAAGCAAAGCCAAAACAAAACTTCTTCTGGGTCGTCGTCATCTACACCAGTACATTATATACCGTTGTTAGTAATCTACACTAATATTATAATCTACACTAATATTATAAAGAGGAAAGATTTGTACCTATTTTTGTATGTTTGTAATGAATAGGCTCAAAAAGTACTGGGCCGATTTCAAAAATTCTTTCACCCTTGGAAAGATACATTCACCCTGAGTAACATAGGCTACTTTTTATCCCTGTATTCCCACGGGAACGGGATCTACGCGGGTGAAACCGCGGGACGTCCGCTAGTTTACTATATAGTTAGTTATTTACTGTTGTTAGTAATATACTATATTGTTAGTTATTTACTGTTGTTAGTAATATATTATTGTCAGTTATATTACTAACTACTATTATTGGGTTTTATACCCATGTTAGTAATATACTATTGTTAGTTATATAACGTTGTTAGTAATATACCTACTATTGTTAGTTATATACCGTTGTTAGTTTTAAGATGTACTTGTTGTAATTAGAAGACTTGATGGGGAGAGATGTAATATCCGTCGTTCCTTATAATTGTATGGTGGTGGCCAGTGGTGGGTACACACGGCTACACATCAAGCTATACAAAACCAGTATAATCTGATCGTTCATTGTGCGAAAAGATCTAGTAAAGTAAGGCCAAGATTAACTGGTTTTGTAAAGCTTGATGTGTAGCCGTGTGTACCTACTTGATGTCACTTTGCAAATAAATCAGTATTTCATTGACGTTACAATACCCAAGACAAACACAAAAGTAGGTACAAATTGAATAAAAGATTAAGTGCATACAATCATGTTTATATTTATAAGCATTAATACGTTATTTAGGTACATTAATATCTAGAAATATGAACAAGAGCAAAAGTCTTAATTACTTATACTGATACTTTTTACGGCATGGGGCAGACGTGGACAGTTCAGTTTTTTTCCTGGGGCGATGGAAAATCATCAAATGACTCCTACCGCTCTGGGTAGAGCGGTAGGGAGTGTCAGACTTCTACTGACTAAAAACCACCCATGTTCCCTCTTACATCTGTATTGGTCTTCGACATTTTCATCACCAGTTCAACCTCGAGAGTTGCATTAGGTACGTTAACGGTTAGTTTTGTTAGTTCTACCGCCGCAGAAGAGAAGACAACAATTTCGATAGATTTGGCTTCGCCCGCGTGAAAATATCGTTTTCTATACAAACTTTGCCCCCCTTTGTCACCCCCTTGAGGGTGGAATTTCGAAAAATCCTTCCTAAATGGATGCCAACGTCATAAGTGTGCGAAATTTTAAGTTTGTTGCCCTAAGAGTTTTGCCCGTGTGTTGATCCTCAGTCAGTCAGCTTTGCCTTTTATTTATATAGATAGAAGATAGATAGATTAGCATAGATTAGCATAAAATATTGCTGAAAATTATGTTACAACGCGCCATAGAGCACGTCTTTTAAGGTTGATGTTCCAGGGTAGCCCGCGTAGACGTATGCAGTTACAGAATTATAATCATCAAAATCATCATTACAACCCTCCAAGTTCATGTAACTGTCAAGAATGAGTATTTCATCAAAAGGTCATTCTTGACAGTTACATGAACTTAGAGGGTTTTAATGATGATTTTGATGATTATAATTCTGTAACTGCATACGTCTTACAGCCGCGAATCATATTTTCACTAACATACAACCTAGCACTGGCCTGCAAATCGCTAAAAACGTAAGAAAATTTGAATTTCGCGGGCTACCCTGGAACATCCACCTTAACTACATATACGAGACCGATTAATTTATTAAAGAGTAATAAAATGTTTCTTAAGTTAGTATTTTAAGAAAAAACTAGTTGTTAATCAGTAATAATTAATCAATAAATAGGTAGGTAATCTTTAAAAAAATCACAGCTTCATATTGTTTTAAGTATCCAGTTCATCTTTGTACTTAAGTTATTACTTCTCCATGTCTTATTTTCCGGTCTTATTTGACGGCAGTCAATCAAGTTATCCAAAACCAGTTTAAGCGGATCTCTCGTATTACGAGAAATCTATACAAAGCGACTCCATGCGAACTGGAAATGTATAGCATAATTATAACATGTGTGGCCGTGTGTCACGAGCATTTAATTTTGTACGCTTAGCAAAGTTAAAAATATATTGGATATCTTGGTTTAATGCCAAACGCTTTATAAACCATAATTGCAATCAATCTCGTTACTACTACTACTAGAATTATAAAGATTTCTGCGTGTATACCAAATAGCTTATTCGACTGCACTGGACGCTGTGTTCAAATTTGTCCCTCTATTTTAATGGAACCTTTTATTGTACAAAATAAATGCACTCCTTCCTAATTACAAAAGTGAAAATAACTGTATTAAAAAATAAAACTAGTTGAACCTATGGGCGCTAAATTACTGTGTAATACTTAATTATTACTATTACTAAACGCTGAGGTTGGTGTTAGAAAAATTATGATATAATAATATAACGAAAATTGCTAAAGATATCTAATTATAGACACAATTCGTCACTTTTTATAACTGACTTCCCTGAACACCCTAAAAATAGTTTATATTAATTTATTGGAAAATAGCTTTTGAAGTTTGAATTTTTTATATATTAAAGCTCTCGACTGTATGTACACATAAACGGTTACATTTTTATAGTGTTAAAATTAAACCTTTACATACTACAACAAATAACAAATTAATCTTACACGGAACGGTACATTTCCCATAAACGGACACAATAGTCAAATAACAAATTAAACACGTTTAAGATTCACAAAAACAACAGTTGATAATCACAGCCAAAATCCATAAACCTTGAAAGCTTAAAACTTAAACTAATTAATGACTAGAAATTTTATTGCTGCTAGAAAGTAAACAACTAGGAACACAAAGGTTCTAAACACGAATACCTAGTTTCTACAAATTACATCAAAAGAGGTTAGATAAATAGACGATTATGAATACTACAAGTATATAAAGATAATTCAGTTTAGTACATCACTTATGGTGAAGTAACCTAATTTATTATTTATATAAATTACATGCATGTCTTAGAACCAAAAAATTCGAAGACATGTGACATTTACCAATCCGCACTGGGCCCGCGTGGTAGATTATAGCCCATCCCTCTTCTAGAGAGGAGGCCTGAGTCCCTGCAGTGGGAAAATTATAAGCTGATGATGATGATGATGATAAATTACTCAACATCATGGCTTTAATCCACGAGTGACTAGGTAGAGGTGTCTCCAATGTACCCACATTTCGCCCATTATATTAAAGTCCCATGTAATAGCGGGCCCTTTTGGCATCAACGGGGAACAAATCCAGACTCCGTGGCTGCTACTGGGAAATTCCTGATAAAAAACCCAATAACAATTTGCTCGACCCGGACACCCAGGACCTCACGCTTAGCGGTCACGATTGTGCCCACTACACCAGGGAGGCAGTTATGGCAATGAATTTAACGAAATCGGTTTTTTATTTACATATTTCTATATCAAAGTGAATGAAGTGGTTGAAGTGCAATCAATTATTTTATTCTGTAAACAGGACATTCGAGATCATTTTTATACGCCACATTAAATAAAGCCAACATTTAGAGTCGATATTTCCTATCTGACTATCCTAACACTATACACTACCACTAACAGGTGAAGACATTAAATATGAATATAGGTCCAAATCTATTCTTCTAAAACACTTAGCTCGACCTAGAAATTAAACCTAGAACATCATCATGAGACTCAGCAGATGCATTTTCGAAATAGTTGTTCGGATTGGATCGTGTAGCAGCGAGCAAGCTAACGCTGTTTGTCATCAATATCTTTTTATGAACATTTAGAAACATTGGTATAGGCGGCGGTGGAGGATGGTTGTGCGTCAGGTCTACAGTTACAACAAAATCTTTTGTGTCCAGACAAAGTGTAGCGTTGCACCGACATCTTGCACTTTCGGAACAGTAATACGTTAAAGGTTCTTCGGGATGCGCTGCAAATCTGTATCCATCGACTTGGATTTTGTCTTTACCCTTCATCGCGAGGGGACGCACAGGCTTCCGTTTCTTCGGAGCTGGAACTAAATAATTACAATTAGAATTTGAGCCCTTTTTTCTACAATACGGAATGTAAAATAAATGAATATTAATGAAAACTCTATATTAAGCTTAAATTAATGGGAATTGTGTCCAGAGGGACACAATAGGGGATCGGACAAAAAAAAACTAATTAGTCCGTCAGATAGATTTCCAAAAATTATTGGACACGTATTTTTTCTTTTTTCATGTAAACTTAAAATGAAGACGATACAGTGCTTCGAAAACTCGTGTGACGTCATATGATAGTACATTTTGACGACACAAGTGACGTTTCCAGCCCCACTCCAAGATCTTTGGCGCGTTTTATCTTCCTCATTTTTTATTGATTTGCTAAAACAAAAAACACGTATTCAATATTTTTCGATAATCTAACTTACGGACTAAACAGAATCATATTATTTTGACCCAGTCCGATCCCCTATTCCCATTAATTTGAGAAAGTGAAATACTTATTAGGTATGTCAGTTTTGCTGAATATCGTCTCAGAAATTCAAACTTTAAAAGCTATTGCCACTTGTCTAGGCCCTCATGCGCTTGTTTACATGCATATTGTGTTAGGTGTTAAATGAAGTGACAATTGTTAGAATTATTTTATTTTATTAAAAATGATCATGCAGTTAGTAGTCGTTGTGTTACATAAATATTAGTCGCACATAGGTGGTCCAGCTAAAGATATAAATCGTTAGATATACAATCCCCGTGCTTAGGGCTCGTTTACGGAGACGCGGGGCGTCGCGCGGCGCGTGCAGAAGGCTCGTATCGTGTTTTTTTATTAATTTACTGAGAGACGGGTCCGCCACAACAAACGCTGCATTTTTAAACTAACGTGCGAAAAAGCTTCTCGTAAAATCGACGATTGAAATCGTTAACTTTTTCATACATCGCCATGTGTTTGAATTAAAAACGCAGCACGCGCCGCGCGTCGCCCCGCCTGTACGTAAACATGCACTTAGGTAGCGCGAGACAACACTGATTTGTGTTAGCTCACACAAATGGAATCATTTAATCAAGAACTGCTTTCCTTTTATACCAGGCTAGAACCATTGCATTGTTTTCAGTCAATCAAACACAAACAGTTGTTACAATATCTTGTTATACCTTCAGAAAGTTTACAACTATATTTTGTTAACTTATGTACACTCAGACTAACGATGCAAATCTTTGGTCAAAGAAGCAGTTTTTCAGTAGTACAGGTAACAAGTACCATCTTGAGCCTTATGAATGTTCGACGGTAGATGATTGTGCTCATCGAAATGGCATCCAATGGTACCATCAGGATTTACGACCAAACTAGCCAGACAATAATAATTCAACGACGATCTCTTTGAACAATACCGTACGCGACGTGATATACTTCAAATAATAATAATAATATTCCACAACTATCACACAACGCCATCTAGTCCCAAGCTAAGCAGAGCTTGTGTTATGGGTACTAGACAACTGATAAACATACTTATATATTTCTAAATACATACATATTATAGATAAATTATCGATTTTCCCTTTACATTGATGATTTCGTATTGACCTGAAATGATAAAGAACGGTTCATAGGCCAAGATCTGTTAATGTTAGTTAGCTACGTGCTTTAGCACTTCATTGAAAGTAAATAAATAGCACGACTTTGGGCACACAAGAAAAAGAAACGGAATATTATGTCTAATTTTTATTGTTTTTAATAAATGTACCAAATGTACTAAAATAACTTCCAACACAAAGTACACAGAGAAGGCTTACTTATTAAAATACAGTACTTAGTTTTCACACTTACGACTAGGCGGGAAACAGGGAAATAACAAGAATAAAATAAAACCGTACAAAAGACGGAGCCAATTTTTTTTTACTGTAATATAATTTGTTTTTATTTTATTTTTATTTAAAAAACGTTGACACTAGAAATTTCTCCTGTATCGTGGGTGCGTTTACAAATATTGAAACTCACATACACAAACACGATAATAAATAAAGCTCAATAATAAAGGATAGCCATGGAAGATGTACTGTAAGTGACAGTATTAGTTTAAAATAATAACCTCTTTTAGCATATAACTACCTAAATATAAATATACATTTTGCGAATCCCTAATCCATAGGTAATCTAAAGTATTGCCCGTCAGTTCCCTGCATCAGTTTTGGTGGTGGATGAGTGTGACGGCCATAAATCCCTTCCAGAGTTCCATCCTTGTGTAACTTAAGTTTTACTTTACAAATATGACTCTTCTTCTGTGAGCAATACAGGTTACAAAACGACGCTCCCTGCCGCGAGTACGTAAAGCTTTGGTGTAATATCATCTTCTTCTTATTTATTTCAATGACTTTATACTGATCTGAAAACCAATATAATTGCTTGGATGATTACTTGAATGAACATTTTAATAGGTCACAACATCACACGTTTTAATTTAGTGCTTCCGAAGACAGACGATGATTCCCGAAATACAAAAATATATACGCACGCTTACCAATCAGGCTATGCAAAACCAAATTAAGCTGATCTGTTTTTGTACGGAAAGCTCATACAAAGCGATTTCAGGTTGTATTGGTCTTATAGCTTGATGTGTTGCCGTTTGTACAACAGGCTAGTTATAAGCGTCTATTACGCGTAGAAACTTTAGTGAAATAAATAAAAAGGCGCGATATTGAATGCATTTGGCATTCTGGTTTCTTATTATTTATTAGATACATATTATAATTATATAATAATATACATGCGAGTATATTATCACTATTCTATTCTATTGGTGCTTGACAACAAATTTTAAGTGTAAAGTTCAAATTAGTTATTTCATTTCGTTTTTTTTATATCTATTTGGAAACGACAATCTTGAGATTAAAGTAAACTTTACTAGCTCGAATATTGCCATCGAAAGTACGTTTTTACAAAAGTAGCCTCGCGCGCCGCGACTTTTTGCAATAATGTAAAAAAACGAATGCGATACAGTCCCGATGCAGTCTGTGGATTGTCGCAAGTTGCAGATGCGACGAACGCGCGACTTCATCCAGACAAAAAGTCACCGTAGGCGAAGGTCTATTCACAGTTTACAATATGTTCCATCCAAGGTTTTGAAAAGCTTGGGTGGAGGATGATTATGATCGGTGATAGCCTTAGTAATTCTTCCATTTGCATCCAAATTTAGCAATGCTTTACAGCCGAGTCGGTTCTTAGAGCAATATCGATATTTAAAGGTTTTGCCTGATCTTGAATAGGTGTGGTTTTGGTAAAGTATAAGATCCTTCTGGCGACATCTGATTATTTCGTAGGTACCTAGAAAATAAACAATTACATCATTTATAATTGTGGCAAAATATTACGAACAATAATTAATCATTATTAAAGTCCAGAAATATCAAGATAGGCTTGCGGAGGTGTTAAAGTAAATCATAATCAGTCAGCAGTGAGGATAAAATGAAACTCCAACCATTTGTTGAGTCAATTTATTTTTAAAAGTTCCATACCACATTACATCATCGTCATATTTCTTCTTTTTTTATGAGCCTGTATTGTCTATGAAAACACAGATTACTTATTTTTTAAATGTTGGGAAATAGACTATGAGTATACAATATAAGTTTTTAAACTGACATGGTCACTGACACTACTATAGTATACAATGTTTAACACTTGCTAAAATTTCAGGAAAATTGTTTAAAAAATCTACGGAGACAAACTGATTAATTACTTGATAAAATGCTGGGAAATAGACTATGGGAACGCAGTACCTAATATTTGCTAAAATCTAAGGTTTTTTCTTTTTTTCCAACACACTGATTTATTACTTGATAAATGTTAAGGAAATAGACTTTTATGGTTCTACAATATCCAATATTTGCTAAAACCTTAGGAAATTTATTTTAAACTGTCTATCTCTATGGAAATACACTAATCAATTATTTTCTAAGATATTTGGGAAAAGGATTACGGGCATACACGAATTCATTATTTATTTGTTAAAATACATATTGTTAAAAATTGAAATTTACCTACATTTTAAGAAGAACTGTCTATAGATTCAATGTCTGTGAGTATGTGAGCACAGCGTGTCTATCAATTTATGATATCACAAAATGTACCTACTGTATTTTAATAACAGAAATTTATGAGTATCATTAGTAGCCAATTTTAATAAAATTGGCTACTAATGATACACATAAAGGTCTTAATTACTTCTAAATGGAAAGTTTTAATTTGCATTATTAATGTCGTCAAAAACTCATACTTTTCGTCACATGTATCATTCGGTTGTAGTTAAAAGTTTCTAATGGTAAATAATGTTGTTATTTTCAACCCTGACCTGGTTCTTTTCATATTTAGTTAGCCATTGCTCTGGTAGGCTTGATCGCCTGTCTTTTTTTACCTTTTTTAGCTATCTTAATAGCATTTTTGACCATTGTTTCAGTAATACCCAAGGTATTCAAAAAGAATATCTCGCATACTTTAAATGATTTTCTACCGACCGCTAAAAAATGTCCAAGTATGACCTGTCTTCTACGTGATGCTCCACTGCGTCTAAGAATTGGTGCCAGAACCACTCGTGATAAAATATACTGCCTCTGTGAATCCCTATTTTTTCCATTAAAATGCTTAAATATACACTTTCTGGCTTCATCGCTTATATAATTGTGCAATTATTTGTGCAATTACACACGGGTCCCATTTCAGGGTCAGCTACTCTCTTTTTGCACGATTCCTTTGGATTCACTTTCTTTAGTTCGAAAGTAGTTGATGTTGAGTTATGTGATAGGGTCACGTCTTTATCGTGTAAAGAGTTGCGTGTCGAAACTTCGCCAGAGTGTTGGTACACACAGTCGCACCATATCACTATTAGTGCATTGAGATCCTTTTTTCTTTTTATAGAATGATCTGGGCGGCGGAAACCGTCGAGCAGATCCCAATGATCCTAAGAATGTACAATTTGTAATTATTAAGGTCTTATATCTAGAAACTTGAAGACAGATAGGTGGAGTTGAAAGTAAATCAAAGGCAGTCAGCGGTGAGAATAAAACAAATAACAAACAATTTTTTTTTAAGTACACAAGCACGTCATATATTATTTAATCATAATTAATTGATTGTTTAAGTTCTCAAAATTATAGTAGGTATGCAAAAATAAACAAAGTAAAGAACGTTATCGATTTGCATTGTTTAATTATTTTTTATATTTTACATAATTATATTTTTTTACAGAGGAAAAAAATAGAGATTTTCACCCCTTATGTCATTCGGCAGTAGTTAAAACATTAAATCAAACTCTGTTTTAAGATTTTACGATAAAGCCACTTTTTCACAACATTGTGTTCTGGTATGTGCTCTTTGGCACAGTATTTTAGATATGAAGAGTACAATTTTTCGACAGAGCCATGTTTGCCCTGCAGTTTTGAATGTGCCTTATTTTCAAGCATCAAATTAATGTGTCTACGAGCTGTATCTTTCATGTTTTCTGATATTTTCTTAGGTATTGGTTAACTTCCTCGTCTGTTTTCTAGTGGTATGCCTTTTGTAGCTTTGAAAATAGTACATCTGACTACCTGTTCACTAATACCTAAGGTGTTCAAAAAGAAAACCTTGCATACTTTAACGGACTTTCCGTCGACTAAAAAAGAATAGATTAGTGAAAACTGTCTTCTACTTGATGTTCCGCTGTGTGTAGCAACAGGTACTTGGGACACTCTCGATAAAATGAATTGGTACCGCAAATTTCGTGACATATCTTTTCCATGATATTTCTCAAAGATATTTCTTCTAGCTTCTTCATTCACAGCTTCATAGCACCTATTGTGGCAAGTGCACACGGGACCCATTTCGCGGATGGCTCCTGTTTTTGTGAATGATTTCTTTTTATTTGCTCTATTTTGTTCAGGGGTCGATGATAGATTTTGTTTTGAATTTATTTCTTGTGTACCTGTATTATAAAGGTATCCATCGTCAGAAGAGTTGCCCGACAAATCTTTGTCTGAGTAAAGGTATACACCGGTACCATTTTCAGCTACGAAAAGGCGCATCAAATTACAATTAGAGCTTTGGTATCCATTTTTAATTTTTCTGGAAGATCTTGTGGATAAAGCAGACCGTCGAGCAGACTTTGATGATCCTAATTAATTAACAAATAAAGGTAAAATTAATAAATATTAAGGTCCAATATCCAGAAATATTAATTTGGACTGGAGGGGGTGAGAGTAAATTTAAATCAGTCAGCGGTGAGGATAAAACTAAACTCAAACCATTTGTTGGATCAATTTAATTTTAAAATTACCATGCCACACATCATATTTTATTAGTTTACATTTATTATTTGAGCTCTCAAATTGTTAGTACCTACGTGAAGAAACAGAGAAATACACGCTACCGATTTGCATTTTTTTTAATCTTTTTATTTTAAATAGGCAATAGGGGATCGGACTGGGTCAAAATAATGATTCTGTTTAGTCCGTAAGTTAGATTATCGAAAAATATTGAATACGTGTTTTTTGTTTTATCAAATCAATAAAAAATGACGAAGATAAAACGCGTCAAAGATCTTGGAGTGGGGCTTGAAACGTCACTTGTGTCGTCAAAATGTACTATCATATGACGTCACACGAGTTTTCGAAGCACTGTATCGTCTTCATTTTAAGTTTACGTGAAAAAAGAAAAAATACGTGTCCAATAATTTTTGGAAATCTATCTGACGGACTAATTAGTTTTTTTTTGTCCGATCCCCTATTGTTTACAAATGAAAAGCATTATATTAGAACATCCTACATACTTTAACAGATTTTGCGTCAACCAATAAATGAAACATTAAGTAGTGAAACCCGCCTTCTATGTGATGCTCGTATACTTATGCGTCTAGTGCGAACTTATATCTATCCCACAATGTTTTAAATGCATTACATTGAGTCCTACCATAAATTATGATTACATAAACAAAAAAAAAGTAGTTTTTTAGCAATATTTTTTTGCTTAGGATTCCTATTCTTACGAACAGTATGCTTGGTTGACGGTTTCTGGCGGGTTTGTTTGCACATGGTTTGCACCTTGTATTATACTCACCACCTTGTATTATATTAACATAATACTTCATAAAGATAATACATCCATCCTACAATGCTTTAAATGCATTACATTGAGTCCTACCGTAAATTGTGATTACATAAACAAAAAAAAGTCGTTTTTTTAGCAATATTTTTTTGCTTAGGATTTCTTAGTCTTACGAACAGCATGCTTGGTTGACGGCTTCTGACGAGTTTGTTTGCACCTTGTATTATACTCGCAGATCACGACACTTCGGTACAGCCCTTCCGTAGCAATTTTGTCTTTTGGTATGTTCGCTTTCGCACAGTATTTCAGGTACAGCGCGTAACATATTGTGACATTTAGACGATTGTTGCGCATCAGCTCTTTACTCTTAGGGTTTTCACTTGTAGCCACATATTCACACATAGTTTCAATGTGTTTCCGGACCAAATCTCTTACTTCATCTGACTGTGTCTGTGTCTGAAATTCGGTTAAAGATTTTTTTGTGGCAATTTTTCGTTTTTCTGTGTCTGCATTATGTTGTGCAGAAACAATCAGGGATGGATGTGTCATTGAGACCATTTCGTCTACGTCGTCGTCGACATTTTCAACTTCGATATGTTCGAAGTCAATCATTTCGTCGTTTTCGCTAGATGAACCTAAAATAAAAAAAAATGAATATTTATTACAGACAAACAATTATATATTATAAAGTTTACCGTAATCATATTTTCTCTATGAACAGGTCGTGACTAAATAGTAAATATGCATAAAAATAATGAACATGAATAAATTATAGTTATTGTATTGTCAATACACAATCACACTTAACAGCCATGGGAAATAAATTACAAACTATCTTTTACAAAAACTTTATAAGTTGAAATGAAAAAGACTTAATTTTTAATCAAATTGAATTTATTTCCGAAATTATCTAATCTTGACACTTTTTTTGTTCCGTGTGGTGTCGGACGTAAAGAATAGCACCATCCCATATCTTCCCGTGGGTGTCGTAAGAGGCGACTAAGGGATGTACCAGAGAATGGGCAGCAGCGTTCTCTGTGTCTTTGTAACAACCATACTGCGATCGCCAACCCGCCTGCCAAGCGTGGCGATTATGGCAAACCCCCCCAAATGCCTGGGGGAGGCCTATGTCCAGCAGTGGACGTCTTTTGGCTGAAATGATGATGATGACACTTTTTTCGCATCCATGTATTTTTTTGGCTTTTATTTAGTATCTCTTTTCACAATATCTCTTTCGAGCAACCCGCAGACCCGGCGGCGGCGCGGCGGCGGGGCAGAATGAGTCTCATACCCGAACATTAAATTAATACAGTATCTCTTTTTGTTATTAATTATGCAATTAGGTTTTTACAAACTTTTTTACATTTTTTTTTTTAAACTTGATAGGGCTGGTGTCTCGTACCTGACTACTCTGAGAAGAAACAAACTCAGAGATATCATAAACCAACTCAGAGGTATCATGGTCATAGTTTAGTTTAAGGTCCAGACATCTTTACTTTTGGTGTTTAAAACATCATTTTGTTCCAAGTGTTCAGTGCTTCTAGACGTGTTCTTCTTACAAATGTTGGGTTTATACCTAGGGTGCTTACAAAGAAAAATTGGCAAACTTTGACGGGTTTTTCGTTTACCAAAAAGGTGTAATCCAACGTCACCTCTCTCTTAAAAGGCTTATTATTGTCAACTCGGCGTCTACGTACTGGCCCTGCAGAAACTCTTGATACAATAAATTCCTTCCGTTGAATTCTGTTCATATCACAATATCTCTTGAAGATACTCATTCTGGTTTCTTCATTTACATGTTCATAGCATTTAAGATAACAGGTGCAAACTGGTCTCATTGTTTTTAGAAAGCCAGCTTTTACTTTTTTGTATTTTGTTTTTGAGATTGATTCTGTTGCAATAGCTAAACTGTGCAGCGAAAACCGATGACACGAGCTCAAAGGATCTAGAAATAAAACAATTAAAGATGTAACAGTTTACAGTAATTATTAAAGTAACTATATTTGTCGAGACAAAACCAAAACGATAACTCTTCAACCAGCGGTCAGCATCTGGACCTTGGAAAGTTGAACTTTGGGCCGCCAAATATTGTGTATTGTTAAATATAGATTCTTCTTTTTACATAAAACTATCTTTAGCTACTTTATTTCAATACAAAAATACAACTACATACGATTGATAACCGAATAGAATCTAGTTAGTAGATAATCTAGAAACTACACTCGAGAGCAATGAATCCGGGTCACTTAAAGAATGTTAAAAATCTCGGAAACTAAAAATGATAGGTTAATGCAATAAATTGTATTTAATAGACAATGTAATACTCCTTAAATGAAGGTATTAAAACTTCTTAGTTATTGTAAAGTTATATCATAAAAAAATCAAATTTGAAAAAGGGCCACTTTCGAAGATGGAACTACGTAATTACAGCATTTGGTTTTGCTTTTGTTTGTAATCTGTCATTTATGTGGGTACATAAACCATGTTGATAGTGCTCTATATTCATTATTCAAGCTGAAATTATGTCGCTTACGCCTGAAGAATGCACCAGAATACTTACAATGCTGGAAACCGGCCTGAGTCGGCGCGATACAGCCAGGACTGTCGGTGTGTCGCTGTCAACAGTACAAAGAGTTCTCCGACGTTACGAAGAAACTGGTTCTAACCTACGCAGACCAGGAACGGGCAGAACCAGGTGTACCACAGCACGAGAAGACCGATACTTGGTGAACACCATGCTTTGAAATCGCTTTCTCACAGGAACTGAACTCACAAATCAGTTTCGACGCCTCGGAGGAAGTAACCCAAGTGCATGGACAGTAAGACGTCGGCTTGCTGAATCTAACTTAAAACCCCTTAGACCTGCAAACGGCCCTAAACTGGAGCGTGGGCATCGTATTTCAAGACTAAGATATGCCCAGAGCCACGTAAATTGGAGTATTGAAGATTGGTCAAAAGTTATGTTCTCCGACGAATCAAAATTTATGCTCTACAAGCACGATGGAAGACACAGAGTGTATCGAAGACCAGGGGAAAGATTCAAGCAAGCATGCATCGAAGAAAAAGTACCCTACGGTGGTGGGTCTGTACTTGTGTGGGCCGGAATTTCTTCTGAAAGTCGCACAGAGCTGGTGATCATAGAAAACGGCTCTTTAACTAGCGAAAGATATGTGGAAGAAATCCTCAATGATCACGTTGGTCCATTTATGGTCAATTTAGGTTAGGATGCTATATTTATGCATGACAATGCCCGACCTCATACAGGTAGGATTGTGAATGACTACCTTCAAGAGATGAACATTACTCGTATGGAGTGGCCAGCGCGCAGCCCGGATATCAACCCGATCGAGCATGCTTGGGACGAGCTAGGCAGATGCGTAAAACAACGAAACCCTCCCCCAATCACGCTTCGTGAGCTCAAAATTGCTCTCACAGAGGAATGGGAGAATATTCCCCAAAATCGTATAAGGAACTTGGTGTACAGCATGCCAAACCGCGTAAACGCAGTAATGGAAGCACGAGGAGGCAATACGAAGTATTAAAATTCAAGAAAATCGTAATAAAGTTCAAAAATTTCATGTTTCCTATTTTTGTTTTAAGGAGAGATCAGCAGTTTTTTTCTTTATGTAATTTTGTGTAAATAAAATGTATTTCATTTAAGGAGTATTACATTGTCTATTAAATACAATTTATTGCATTAACCTATCATTTTTAGTTTCCGAGATTTTTAACATTCTTTAAGTGACCCGGATTCATTGCTCTCGAGTGTACTTAACAAATACGTACCTACGAGTCCTACGACTGATGTGACGGAAAACATACCCTGGATAAGTATTATGAAGTTCATTTCTGGGACCCCTATAAAAATTTTCAACATTATCCGAGCTCTACTTAAACTACTTGCCAACCCCTGCTTCATGTCATCGTCTGCTTGGGTTTTGCCCAACTACACTGGAGTAGGCTTCTTATCCAATTCGGTGCAGCTTAATACCAGTGTTAGAAAGAAAGAAAGAAAGAAAGAAAGAAAAAGTATTTATTGATTTCACAACAGGACTTGAACGCATTGGCAAAAAATTAAAAGTTACCTAACAAAGTAAACATGAGATACACTTAAAATTAGGACATAATCCGTCCATACCTATAAATATTGCTTTAATATTCCCAATATCAGATTAGTAACTCCAGGTAACCTACCCTTGGTATACCCTGCTTTCGACACTACCAACGTATATGGTCCAAACTACAAACCTCTCTTAAATGGAAAGCACTACGACTACATTACATGTCCCCAAGTGCATGGTGATTACAGCAGCTCTGTTGGTGTTGCCGGGAGACAGCTCAACACTAGAGTTAGGGTTTGAGCTGACAGGGAAAGACTCAGGCTAAAGATTAAGGAACTCCGAAATGGCTGGAGAAAACAAAATTTAGGGAGAAGGGCAGAAAAGGTAAATATTAATAAAACACTAAGTACTACGCTTGTGAAACTGCTCAGTGGCTTTTATATTATGTTGACATACATACACAACTCACACGAATAATAATGGATTGTTCATAGACAGTTTCCAAAAGACATTCATTTACGATTGCAACCAAAAGGTACAATAAAACAAACCTTCAATCAAAATGTATTTGTTTATCGTTTTATCTGTGCTTAAATTAGGTTATAATTGCAAATAGGTACAACGTAGGTAGGTAGTGGTCCATATAGGCATCCTTCTCTTTACAACTATAATATATTATAAGGAATATTTCTCGTTGTTATTAGGCAAATAAATAAACAATAAAATGTAGTTGTTTTTGGAAAATAGGGCTTAAAATAAAGAATATTCATAGATTTTCGGCTCTTGTGCCATTTGGCAGCGGTTGGAACCGTGAATCATACTCTGTTCTCAAAATATTTCGGTAAAGCCCGTACTTCACAACATTTGTACTCGGTATGCACTCTTTGGCACAGAACTCTAGGTACAAGGAGTACAATTTACAGAGTTTCAATTGACTGGCCACAGGTTGTAGGAGATTTTGGGAATTCATTAAGTCAATGTGTGTACGAACAGTGTTTTTAATTTTCTCTGGTGTTTTGTTAGCGGGTGTTTGTTTGCCCCGTCTGTCATCTTGTGGTATGCCATTTCTAGCATTTTTGACTGAGTATCTTACTGTGCTTGCAGATATCGCCAATGTCGTCAAGAAAAAAGGTTTGCAGACTTTAACAGGTTTTTCGTTTACCAAAAAAGTGTAGTTTAGTGTAATCTGTCTTACAGGGTTGTACCTTCTAGGACCATAATGCCTTGCAACTGGTTTTGCAGTCACTCGAGATATAAGAAACAGTTTCTGTGAACGCCATGTCGAATCTTGCCCATGGTATTCATTGAAGATGTTCATCCTAGTTTCTTGATTAACAATTTCATAGCACTTACGCTTGCAGGTACACACTGACTCCATGGATGTTTTAGGAGCAGTATTTTTACTTCTGTTTTGATAAGACTTTTTTGCACATGCATTCTTTTGTTTAGAAGCTGTGGAAGTTGGATACTCTGTAAGAGCTATTTCACTTAAACATCTCTCGTCTTCATCATCGAAAGAGGTGCTTTGTTCATCTTTGACAAACGTTTTATCATCTTCTTCTGATTCGAGTTCTAAAATGGATATGATACTTTTGTTCATTTCTTCCTTACAGTTTAACTTCTGACCTGATTTCGAATCACCTATAATTAAAACAATATTAAAATTAGTGAATGTTCGAGTACATGCTAAAGGAAATTATAGTACCAAGCGGTAAGCTCTCCTAAAAGACACATTTGCAGATGTACTACATTAGTAGCCGCAATGAGGATAAGTAGATGGTCAGGGTCTGTCTCCACCGATCCCGGGATCCGATTTGATGTAACACGGATCCCGGCGAGTTGTCTCCAATAATTAAATGATACTTTAGTTGAAAAAGTCAATTCAATTATAATTTATGTACCTACAACATATATTCTAGCAATACTATCATGTAATTTACAATATCTGTGATACCCAAGTATCACCTAGCTATAAATTTAAGGCTTCTACAGTTTCCAAAACACATCCAGTTACAATTGCAACCAAAAGGTAAAATAAAACAAACTTTTAATTAAAATGTATTTATTAGTCGTTGTATCTGTACTTCAATTAGGTTATTATAACATAAAAGTACCCATCCCTCTACAATATTTCTCGTTCATAACAAGTACACACGGCTACACATCAAGCTATACAAAACCAGTATAATCTGATCGTTCATTGTGCGAAAAGATCTAGTAAAGTGAGGCCAAGATTAATTGGTTTTGTATAGCTTGATGTGTAGCCGTGTGTACTTACTTTAAAATATATTATATTTATGCGTTTGTTAAAGATTAGCTTTTACCCGCGACTTCGCCAGCATGAAAAACACATTCAAACCTATAGAGGTACACACGGCTACACATCAAGCTATACATTTCCAGTTTACGCTGATCTCGCACTGCACGGAAATCCTATACAATGCGAGACCAGCTTATACTGGAAATGTATAGCTTGATGTGTAGCCGTGTGTACCATTGTCGTGATGGCCTAGAGGATATAATATGACATCGTCTTTCATGCACTAGGTTGTGGGTATCTGGGCAAGTACTAATGTAATTTTTCAATTCATTTGTACTTTCTAAGTTAAATTGGACAGCACCGACATCGGTGAAGGGAACATCGTGAGGAAACCTGGACTTGTAATTAATGCAAGTCTGATACTCGTGCCTTCTCTGTATGAGAAAAGGTCTTTGACCAGCAGTGATACAGTAATAGGCTGGTATTTTTAGCAAAGCCATTATGCACCTAAGGTACTTGAACCGTCCCGTCGGGGCCGCGGATTTTAGTACTAGATGACGTGGCCTCGGCACAAGGGCAAAGAAGGAACATGGGTTCGGTTTTTAGTCAGTAGAAGTCTGACACTCCCCTTCGCTCTGCCCAAGAGCCCCGGTCATTTGATGATTTTCCACCCACCAAAAAAAAAAAGGTAATTGAACCGTTATTTTACAAGTTAGCTTAAATTAAATTAATAACAATTAAGTCAACACCTTTTAAATTAATCAATAATTTAACAGTAGTAGTAGTTTTGTATTAAAGAATATGTAATTATGGAAGTAACGTTCACTATGACAAAGTATTAATTTTCTGTATTTATATGTGGAGGCTTATAATTAGTAATTTAGATATACATACTCTTGTTATTATAGTAATTAAAAAAAAACATATATATATATATATAAGAAAACAAATCGAGTTGTTTTTGGATATAAGATTTAAAATAAAAATATTCATATATGTTCGGTTCGTGTGCCATCTGGCAGCGGTTGGAACAGTGAATCATACTCTGTTTTCAAGATACGTCGGTAAAGCCAGAACTTCACAATATTTGTACTTGGTATGCACTCTTTGGCACAGAACTCTAGGTACAAGGAGTACAATTTACTGAGTTTTAATTGACTGGCCACGTGTTGTAGGAGATTTTGGGAATTCATTAAGTCAATGTGTGTACGAACAGTGTCTTTAATATTCTCTGGTGTTTTGTTAATGGGTGTTTTTTTTCCACGCCTGTCATCTTGTGGTATGCCATTTTTAGAATTTCTGATTGCATGTATTACTTGGCTAGCAGATATCACCAAAGTAGTCAAGAAAAAAGGTTTGCAGACTTTAACAGGTTTTTCGTTTACCAAAAAAGTGTAGTTTAGTGTCATCTCTCTTGGGTTGTTTCTTTTACGACGACAACAACGCCTCGAAATTGGGTTTGCAGTCACTCGAGATAAAAGAAACAGCCTCTGTGTACGCCATGTCGAATCTTGTCCATAGTATTCATTAAAGATGTTCATCCTGGTTTCTTCATTCACATTTTCATAGCACTTACGCTTGCAAGTGCACACTGATTTCATGGATGTTTTAGGAGCACTTTTTTTACTTTTTCTTTGGGAAGATTTCTTTACACATGCAATCTTTTGTTTAGAAGCTGTGGAAGTTGGGTAGTCTGTAAGAGCTATTTCACTTAAACATCTCTCGTCTTCATCATCGAAAGAGGTGCTTTGTTCATCTTTGACAAACGTTTTATCATCTTCCTCTGGTTCGAGTTCTAAAAGGTATACGATGCTTTTATTCATTTCTTTCTTATAGTTTAACTTCTGACCTTTTGAACCACCTAGAATTAAAACAATTTTAAAATTAGGGTAATGTTCGAGTACATACAATTTTTTTTTATAATATTCAAGGGTAAGCTATCCTGAAGGAATCATTTGTAAATGTACTACTATAGTCGGCGCCAAATAAATAAATAAGGTTTAATAAAACGCTTGTTATGTTGGCGATTTTGCTTATCCTTTTATTCTAAAATGATCAGATTTTATTAGCCACGTAAATAGTTATTTTTATTAGCCTACACTGTCCTACTGCTGGGCAAAGGCCTCCCTCAATTATTTCCAAAAGCTCTTTTCCTGTGCTGCCTTGAACCAATCCTCGTTGTACGCGTCTAGATCGCCACGCCACCTCTGTCTTGGCCGGTTGAGGCGGAGCCATCCATCTTGCGACAACCATAGTGTGGAGACTTTTGCCCAGCGGTCGTCGTGCATGCGGCTGACGTGACCCGCCCAATCCCACTTTAACCTAGCAACCTTGTTGAGTCCACTATGCCCGTTTTGGAGCGCAACGTGGTGTTTTGAATCCTGTCTTGCCTTTTGACACCCAAAATGACCATCCATTGCCCTTTGGCAAAGCGGAACTTCTGAGTCTCTGTGAGTGACCATGTCTGAGCACCGTAGGTTAGGACGGGCAGAATGCACACGTCAATGAGTTTGCGTTTCAGGGAGTTATTAATATCTTTAACTATCTATATAAATAAAAAGAGAAGTCCTGACTGACTGACTCATCAACACCCAGTCCAAACCCTTGGACCTAGAAAGCTGAAATTTTGCACAGAGGTTCCCTTTATTATGTAGACAAGGAAATAAGGAAGGATTTTTCGAAATTCAACCCCAAAGGAATTTAAATAGGGGATGAAAGTTTGTATGGAAAATCGACATTTACACGCGGGCGAAGCCGCTGGCAAAAGCTAGTAATAAATAAAACTACTTGTATGATGCATAATATATTCTATATATGAGACCACACACAATTCATTTAGGATCTGGATCACTTTTGTCAATGATTTCTTCTTCTGAATGAATATCACATTATTTTAATTTCTTTTTGGCATACCATCTTCGAGAACTTTCTCTGCTTTTCTTCCTAGCTAATGTTTGTTCTTTCAGTGTCAAATGCTGAACCGATACGATTTTACCTTCTCTCTTTTTTTTCAAATATGAATCTTTCATTTTTAATTTCCACTGAGCATACTTTTCTGGATCTTTTCTTATATTTTCCATCCTTTTACGTTCTGCGAGTCTCTTCTTCTTCTTATTTTCATCTTTAATTTGTGTCATAGTTGTGAACTGCCAAACTGCAATTAAAACAACAGAAATACCTAGAGACTTTGACTTATGAATAAATACGGAAGATTATTGTTAAAAGTGCCATTAAAATAATTATGGTCTTTCATTATATTATTGTTAGCTATGGTGGTTAATTCTAAAAAATAATTTATAAGTATTAATTCTTAAGACTAAAGAATATCAGAAGTAGCGGTTCCAATCGGCGCCGAGACTACGTTGAAGTACCCAAGACTCGTGCTCGACAGCCGGTGGAACTTTATGGAGCACTTCCAAGGTTTGGCTGCCTGACTGGAACGGGCCGATTGCCTTCAAGTAGCACCAACAAAAACAGTTTACATGCCGTTAACAAAACGGCATGTAAACTGTTTTTGTTGGTTCCAGAATATATACCCATAAAGTATTGGTACCTAAATAGAAGTCTAAAAAAGTACATTTGTGAACTAGAACTTTATTCATATTTCGACAATACTTGATACTTAATTATTAAAATGAGGAAAGCCATTTTGAACAAGATTTCTTTATTAGTCCTTACATTCAATCAATTTTCACAATAAACATCAAAATAAAATTGCACAGAAATAAATTTTAAAATTAAAATTATAACAACATACAAATCTAAAACCACACAAACCAAACTAAAAGTGTTAGTATGTGCTATATATTATTTATCAATTAAACTAAATATATTAATATATACTTTACCCCTCGTATATGTAAAGGAAAAATAACTGTACAAAATGTAGTGAATAAAACTTGGTTTTTGCGTCGCTGTCGACTATTTACGATTTTTTTTTTTTTTTTTTTATTTTTTTTTAGCCCCCGTCGCGGCTGCGGGATGTTCGCAAGAGATACCGCGGCCACGACATAAAGGACTAATAAGGAAAAAAGGCTATTTTAGCCGTAGAACCAATGACCGTTAACGTAGATGTGTTCTTGAGTGGAGATCGCGAATCGGCAAGCGTTTAAATAAGGTCTAACTAAGGTAACTCGGTGGAGCGTCTATTTTCGCAAGGTGGTTCGAGAGTTTCGTGGCATGCGATTGACCCAATGCTGGACGATTGGCTACTTTCCTGACTAAAAAAAATATGATTCTGTTTAGTCCGTCAGTTAGATTACCGAAAAATATTGGATACGTGTTCTTTGTTTTATCAAATTAATAAAAAAATACGAAGATAAAACGCGTCAAAGATCATGATTATAAAATGTACTGAATTTGACGTCAGACGAGTTTTCGAAGCACTGTGTCGTTTTAATTTTTGATTTACGTAAAAAAAATGTGTCCAATATTTTTCGAAAATCTATCTGACGGACTAATTAGTTTTTTTTGTCAAGTACCCATTGGACATAAGCTCAATCACACGCCGCACTCAACTCGATTCTAGTAGACTACTGTAGGCTGATGATGAATAATCTCTGGGTGATCACGACGAAAACCTACTCAGCACATTATACTTTACAGTATTTCCCATTAGACGTACGAACTAGATTAGGAGGAGGATGATTATGATTCGTTCTTGCATATTCTATGCCTCCAGCCTCGTCAAGTACTACTTTAGCTTTACAGTTGCTGGTAACTTTCTTTGAGCAGAAGTGGAGACGGTACGGATAGCCTCGCTTCGAAAATGTATGTTGTTTGTAAAGAAGGACGATCCTGCCATTGAGCTCTATCATTTCGTATGGTTGTCCTGCAAAGAGGAAATATCTGCAATATTATCTGGATGAAAAGTGAAGGCGATGAATGCTGATGCCTTCTCTGTATGAGAAGATGCCTTTGGTTAGCAGTGGGATAGTAAAATACGAATATGAATTTTTGATTAATCCTATTCCATAATTTATTTATTGAAAATAAATTACACTGTTCCTGAAAAGGTCATATCACACTGAAAAAAGTATTTTACAGAACTAGTTGAGTTAACTGACAAATAGCAAAACCTTGTTAACTAACAAACGAATTTTATTTACGTATTGATCAACTGCTTTTGTTGCATTTTACAAAAATATTTTAGTTATTTGAGTTGGTTATATGCTAATAAAGTTTATGTTATGTAATGCAAAATTCGGTTTCGGCACTTTACAACATAACATGTTTTGCTATAATCAAACACACTTGTGACTTACAGTAGACCCAACTAAAACTATTTTTTAATCGACTAAGTTGATAATTTTCAACTCTGCTATTATTTGTTTCCAGCTATAAAGTATTGTTGAGATTTGTGTTGTAGATTTACTAGAAACAAACAAAAATTTTTACTGAGACTAACTAATATTGATTATGTTGGTTTAAGAGTATTTTTAGTCATCTATCACAAACATGAAGTTATAGATAAATATGGAGACCACACTTCGAATACCTACTTGAAGCAAAACTTATGCATCGCTATCTCGCTCTCTGTGGGCTGACCCTCTCTTTCTAAGTAGGGTAACCTTTATTTTATTTTACCTAGGACATTACGTAGTTCCTTTTCATAACTTGTGTTTGATTAAATTAATATATCTACATCTCTGTTCACTTCTAGATTGATGAAAGATGCCAATGATAAATTACGAAAGAAGCTGTTTGCTTACAGTGTGAAAGTTCCTGATTTTTTTTGGCAGTTTGTCATTTTCAATCACGCAAAAAAGTCTTAGGTCGTATACGTACGTAATTTCGCACAGAAATAGAATATAGACCATGGCCAGTATAAAAGTTTAGTTCCTGTAGCAATACGAAATTAATGATCTTCTATCTATCTATATAAATAAAAAGAGAAGTCCTGACAGACTGACTCATCAACGCCCAGCCCAAACCCTTGGACCTAGAAATCTGAAATTTTGCACAGAGGTTCCCTTTATAATCTAGACAAGGAATAAGGAAGGATTTTTTGAAATTCAACCCCTAAGGGAGTTAAATAGGGGATGAAAGTTTGTATGGAAAATCGCCATTTTCACGCGGGCGAAGCCGCTGGCAAAAGCTAGTAAATCATAATGACAGAAGAGGTGGTGACTCGACCACGGTGGTTGCCTACCGCAAGGGCTGGTGGGGTGGCTCAAGATAATGAATCTGGAAGGATTTGGGAGAGATTTTTGCCCAGTACAACTCTTACTATAAAATCATGAAATCGCAAAAAAGAAATTAGATGTTTCTTTTTACCCGACTACGGCAAAGCCAAAGGAGGGTTATGATTTTGACTGGCTATGTATGTATGTATGTATGTATGTATGTATGTATGTTTGTATGTATGTATGTGTGTATCTTCATCTGTTCCCTCATAGCTTCTAATCTACTTATCGGAACTCGACATATGAGGTATCGTTAGAACCGTCTTAATTTTCCGCTGAACATAGGCTAGGTGACGTGTCACAAAAAGCGATTTGGCGCCCTCTAGCGGACAAAAAGTAAGGCTTAAAAAATAAAAATGGAGATAAATACGCCGTGTTTGGTATCATTTGAAAGGGCCTGACTTGTACATTTTCAAAACATTGCTCACTTTTAAAATCACGCCCTCTAGCGGACAAAAAGTCAAAAGTAAAAAAAATATTTAACACCAAAATTGTTTAAATAAAAAAAAGTAAAAAACTAAAACCCGACTACGACAAAAAAACGACGCTGAAAAAGTATGAAACAAGATTTTCAGGATAAAACAAAAAGAAAAGCCGTAGTCACACGTTATAGGTACCAACCTAAACACGTCGTAGTCGGGTTTTAGTTTTTTACTTTTTATTTTGTAGACTAATGAAAATGTGTTGACTTAAAATGGATTTAAATTTTAATTTAAACTACTTAACTTACTTCGCTGTTGACCTAAAACCAGAAGAGTGTGAAATCAGAACATAATAAATATAAGATGATTTTTTTTTAAACATTTCAGGGTAAGTCAGTGTTAAGGTTTTTTACCACTGTGGAATTTTTAATATTATGTATTTTCATCTAAATACGGGGCTATAATAGGAACGGTAATACATATGTATAAAATCTCAAAAAGAAACAAAAACACTTTCTAAATTAAAATCATTTTATTATAATATTTTCTATTATATTACGAAGACATGTCCTGATTTTTTTAGTCTGTCGTAAAACTCTTTGCTTAAGAATCTTAGATTTCTTCTGCAGTATTTTTTCTTCAGTTGATTTTATTTACACCTGTACGCCCCTATCAATCTTCGTAGAGACCTGGGCTTCGCTGTTGACCTAAAACCAGAAGAGTGTGAAATCAGAACATAATTTTATATTATTACTGTATTTTTTATTTATTTTATATTATTACATTTACTGTATTATTTAAATAGTAATTGGCTATTTGACTACTGTTAAAAATTCACGAAAATGTTATGTTATTTCAAAGAAATAACACGGTGTGTGAAAAAAGTAATAAAATGTAATAAAGCGAGTATGATAATGACTATAATTATAATTAATGAAGGTCCCACGGAAAGTCCCAGATATATCCCCAATATGGTCACACTACTTCAGTATGACTCCTTAAAAACAAAAACAAATAAAATTGCAGAAAGTCCATGAAATTCAATGTAAAACTGTTTGGTCTTTACATAGTTATCTAAGTTATCATTGACTAAATCATAGGTCAAGCTTTTATGAAGTAATTAATTGAAAATACAAAGAAATATGCAGAAATATGTTCACAATTATTCAGTGTCAAAAATCCCGATTTAAACACTTACGCGTGAAATCTTATATCACCTCCTGGACACCACGTACTACCACAACCACGCACTACACAAGTTTGCACCATTTTCTCAATTATGACTTTGATTACAGGCAAATATCTCAAACGAAACTGTGAAACGCAAAGTAAACAACCGCCATATTGGTACGATTTATGTTGACATGTGGGGCCAATGTTGCCACATTACCACATCCTTAGGAAATGGGAAAATAATTCACTGATTCGCCAACCTTGTCAAGCATTCGTGACATACTATTTTGGAATTTTAATTTCAGTAATCTTAGTTTGGCTTTTTATTTATTAGCACATTATTTGACAGTATTTAACTTCTGATTACATTTGTGTGGTGACTCTTTTTAAAAATGAATAAGGAGATTTTAATAACGAGATAGCAATACTATCATCCACCTTAGAAAGAGAGGTCAGCCCACAGAGAGTGAGATAGAGAATCGTAGGTATTTGACTCAAACTTTTGTTCTAAGTGTGGCCTCCATATTTATCTATAACTTCATGATCACAAAGCAATTTAACAGGTGGTGATTAAAGTTATGCTGCACGTAACTAAACGTTTTGTTCCCGCTCGCTGACAGTTGTGTCAAATTCAAACGGAACCTGTAGAAACCTGTTCTTTTAGTGTTGCGAGTGTTGCGACTTGCGAGGCGAGACAGCCGGCGCGGCGCGTGGGGTTTTGTAAGTTCCAGTCTTTGGTTTTGTCAGTGAAAAGCGCGAGAGTATCCTAAATCCTTAAAAATCTAAGCGCGAATGCGTCGTCTGCACACGGTCCCACTTTCAAATTCAAAAATGGAGCTGCCGCCGGCAGACGGAGCGGCGGAGAAAAAAACCATGTCAGACTATCTGCGGTCTTGGGGTTTGGAAACTTATATTCAGAAATTTTTGGGTGAGTACTTTTAACTTCTATTCCATTAGACAATAGTGTTTTATTCAATAGATGAACCTTATAGCCCTTTGTGCAAGTCTTTCTCTTTCTTAATGTAGGTATGATATTAATAACTGCGTAACTACCGCATCCGCACCTACTTAACCTAGGGCCTGTCCTCTCTCAACCAACAGACTCTGTCTTTTTAGAAAAGTACCTTGGGACTAGTAAACAAGGAATAACCCACTTAGTGCCCAGATAAAAAGATTGTCTTTTTATCTTGGCACTAACCTAATAAACTTAATTATGTTCATTTATGACTATCAACAATTTTACCAATAATTTATGTATATTAAGTATCTGCTTTTGTACCTATGTACTAATTTTCATTAATATTTCAGAAGAGTCTACTGATGTGGAGACCCTCCAAATGTTGTCAGAGGCTGACCTGAGAGATTTAGTACCAATTATTGGACACCGGGCTAAGCTGGCCACACAAATCAAACTTTTGACCAACATAATGTCAAATGCTTTTGAGAACACTGTAAGTAATAATACTTAAGAATATTTAATTTCATTACTGCCTCTTGGTCTAGTGGTTTGGGGCTTTGGCCCCTGATCCAGAGGTTGTGGAAGCGAATCTCATGGAAAATACTTGAAATGCGTCCATCAAAGTCACTTTGTGAAGTTGTTCACAGTTCGATTAGGATAATGCAGGCCGAACCACCTAATTAATTGTCTGTTAAGTAAGAAGATCCAGTGCTTTGGAGGGCATGTTAAGCCATTAGTCCCTGTCACTGTCTCTGACAGTGGTCGTTATACAAAACCATGTTAGAGGTTGATCAGGTTATTATTTTATATTTCAGAGTCATACTACTCCGCCAGACTCAGACAACAAAATAATGCTGTATACAGTGATGGATGACTTGCCAGTCGTCACATACCCTGATGAGGACCCTCCTGAAACCAATATAGAAGAAGACAAGTCGGAATATGAATGCGTTAGTTATTTTGACAAAAAATATTTTTAGGGTTTCGCTAAGATTTTTTAATTCTAACTGTGGAGAGGAAATGGGGATGGTTGACTATTTTAAGACTGTAGTTTATTATTTCTAAATGTGTACGTTTTTATGATTTTTTTCATTCTATTATTAATTGTATAAAATATGCTTCTAGGAATTATATGGAATCCTAAGTTCATCTAATGAAGGCAAAGGTCTTTTGCTTCAATACCAAGAAAAAGGTCTCTTGAATAATGCAGCCAGGCGAAGACTTTGCAATCTAATAATTACACACGAGCTGAAAAACGATGCGGAGAAAAAAATTCCAAGCTCAAGATTTTATCAACTGGCATATGAAATAAGCAAAATCTTTAAACAGGAAAGTTCATCAGTATATTTTATACCATATGCAAGCTTCAGCCCGCTGCAAAAGACTTCAGCAAAAGGAAAATTACTAGACCAATACCGACAACGTCGCCGAGATTTTATCAAAACAGGAATCATTAAAAATTTTGAAAGACGTTGCTCCTCGAACAGTTCAAACTCAAATGAGCCAAATTCCCCCCGGCCCAGTACAAGTGCACAGGAAGCTATTAGTCACCTCGAAGGTAGCAAAAGTGTTGACATCTCGGAGAAGTTATTATGGCTTCAGAACAACTGTGATCCATGGCAAATGGTAGAATTATATTGGGAAGTTACTACCAAAGAAAGGTTGATAGATCTTGCTTCTAAAACTATGACGATTACAAATTATTTCACAAAATACAAGGCTGTCAATCTATCTGGCGGAATATATTTGGTAAGTCATAGCAGTTTGCCCTGAAGTTTATCCTATATTCCCAGTTGCTCCCGCTTTGTGGGTAATGATTCCTATTTGCCTCAGGTGGCGTTCGAAACAACAGCAACTGGTAATATAGGGTGACCAAAAATAACAGTTACTTTCTATTTTTTTTCTTTTTAGTTACTTTCTTTAATCTAACATTTATTTTCAGTTACTAAAGGATTTTAAAACAATGTACCCAGACTCCGGAGACAAGTTTAATGAAAATTGGCTGTTAATAAAACCAAAACTTATCAGCGTTGCAAAAAAGAAAGGATTAATAAATGAGATTGACGGTAAGTGAATAAAGTTTTTTCGTTTTAATATTTGTTGTTCTTACGGGGCGCACACTTCTGCTAAATAAACAACAGCAGCAATAGCTTTGCACATATGTTGTCCGTTTTTTATGTAAAAATAACAACCTCCATGGTCTAGTCGTTCACAGCCTTGACTCCTGATCCATAGGTCGTCGGTTCATATCTCAGCAAACAATAAACTGTGAAAGTCACTTTGTTAGGTTGTTTATTTATTTATAGGCGTACTTACATAGGCGTACTTAATGCCAGGTTGTTCCTAGTTTTTTTTTTTTTTAATGTTATACACAAATCTAGATAAATATTATACTAAATTGATTTGCAAGATTCCACCCGAACAAACATATTTACATACATATCTACATTACACACATACATTGCATGTTAAATAAAATCTTGTAAAATAGTTGCATTAGTTCCATGATGGAAGTGTTCAACGGAATTAGTGGGAACGATCGGCAACCAGGGCTTGTCGGGTTGCTTATCGGCCTTGCAACTGACACGATGATGACGCTAATTTCTTTCTTTGATGTAGATACCTGAAGGCTTATTTTATTATCTGACTGCGGTAGAAAGAGGGTTATTTATTTTTTCTTATTAAATTTTACAGAGTCTAATGAAGAACAAATTGATTTTGCCGCTCTAACATCGCTACCTTTTTTGATGAGCACATCAAATGTTACGTCTACGAAGAAAGCAACTAAAAAGAAACAATGGAGACCATCAAAGCAAGAGGTATTGGAAGGCTTCATAACTCAAGTTGCAAGTCCAGCTGAGGTAGCAGCAGCGATAACAAGAAAAAGAGACAAGCTTATGGAAATGGACCTTCAAATGCAACCTTTTGTAATTGCGGTTGTGTCACCAAATAAATCAATTACAGCAAGGTACATAGTGATTAATAACATAACATATGAAATGCCAACTATTACGAAAGCTGTAGAAGCTTGTTTAAAGGCGATTTTTGTTTTGAATGCTGAATACCCTAAAGAGTCCCGTCATGTCTGGCAGTTTGTACAAACTGTACTTTTTCAATTAAAAACGAAATATGATAAAAGTTTTACTGCAGTAAATACACTTATAGCGGATCTCGGCATTAAAACATAAAGAACACAGCATTGATAAAATAAATCGCATTTAAGCATACAAGCTAAAATGCCCAAGTGTTTCCTATGTTTTAAAGACCTGACAAGTATACCGAACCTCATGACACATTTTTCTTTGAATCACGAAAGACAAAATTTTAGCGTTTATCATTGCATTGAAGATGATTGTAATCGTTCCATTTAAGAAATACCTATCGAAAACATCTATACCATAGTCATGCTACTGCTAAGGGTAGGGTATTCGATTCCGATTCTGATAATACACATTCTGATAATACTAGTAATATATCGGTTCTTCAACCCTCATATTCACAACCTAATATCTCCTTGAATTCTGTTGAACCCCCCTCAGAAACTAACAAATATACTTTAGTTCATTTTATATCATCCCTGTATGCAAATCCTCTGCTTCCGAGAAATGCCATTCAAGATGTAGTGGATGGCATACACAGGTATATGTGTAGTAGTTTAACATCAAACATAGAAAGTGTATTTTCAGAAATAGCAACAACTGCTGAACAAGGAAATGATATAAGACCCTTTAAAGAAAAGCTTTTGTCTGTTGTAAAAGATGAGTGTAAGGAATTCGACACTGAATTCAAAAGACTTGGGTTCTTGGAAAAGCAGGGGACTTACATACCACCAAAAAAAGTTGTAATAGAATGTGTAATATCAAAGAACGAGGGGTAGTCAAATATAAATCCGTAGAATGTACAGAGCAGCTAATACCTCTTCGATTCGTGTTGCAAACTTTTTTTTCACTCAAAGGTGTGATCAAAGAAACATTCGATTATGTTAACGGTTTGAATTCTAACTGTTTGCAAAACTTTGTACAAGGTAGCTATTGGAGAAATGTCGTTCGACAATATGATGGTAAATTGGTATTTCCTTTATTCGTGTATTTTGACGATTACGAGACTGGAAATGTACTTGGAACTCATTCTGGAATACATAAATTAGGAGCTGTGTATGTTTCAGTTGCTTGCATGCCTCCGGACCGAACATCTTCCCTAGATAACATATTTCTGGCTTTATTATTTCACTCCACAGACAGAATAGTTTTTGGGAACAATGTGATATTTGAACCTTTGATACAAGAATTAAATTTTTTATCAGAAACTGGTGTGAACATAGATGTGCCTGAATATAAAGGCAAATTGTATTTCAGATTAGGTCTAATTCTTGGAGACAACCTTGGGATACACTCAATTGCCGGATTTAATGAAACATTTTCTTCAAACTTTCCATGCCGTATTTGCAATGTGTCTAAAGAAAACTTGAAAAATCAATTATTTGAAAACGTAAATTTGCTTCGTAATTCTGAAAATTACAACGCCCAATTACTACTTAACTCCTCATCTCACACTGGTATCAAAGAAAAATGTGTATGGCTCTCAGTTACTAACTTTAGTTTATTTGACCAACTAGGTGTAGACATAATGCACGACATATTAGAGGGCGTAGCCAAGTACATCATGACATTTATTATTGTTAAATATACTAGCGAATTAAAATATTTCACATACAAAACTTTGAATGACAGAATGGAACATTTTGACTTTGGTCCAGATAGCTCAAGTAGACCTTGTCAAATAATGACAAATAATGTTATTCGACTATCAGCTTCCGAAATGTTATCATTTGTGAGATACTTTAATTTGCTTGTGGGCGATTTTGTCCCAACTGATGACCCTTACTGGACCCTTTACCTTACTTTGCGAAACATAATTAACATATTAATGAGTACAACATTTACTAAAGAAAAATGTAATTTATTAAAAATTTTAATAGCTGAACTGAATGAGCTTTATATAAAACTAAGTAATGACACCCTCAAACCTAAATTTCACTTTCTAGTCCATTACCCTTCAATGATTTTAAAATTCGGTCCACTTGTTCAGTTTTGGAGTATGCGATTCGAAGCCAAGCATCGCGTTTCAAAAATTTCTGCTCGAGCTAACTTTAATAGACGCAATATTACTCTTAGTTTAGCCACAAAACACCAGTTGCAGTTAAACGAAATATTTGTTAAAGGCTTACTGAAATCTCCTATTTCTTTTGGTGTTACGAAGAGAATCTCAAAACCTGACCTGAGTATTATTATATCTTATTTAAATTTAGACCCGAGTCTATCACTTGTATCTGTTACATGGGCAAAAATAAAGAGTATTCTTTATAAACCTGGGACCATTCTTCTTCATAATGTAACTGGGAATTATGATGATATCGGAAATGTTACTTTTATGAATGTCAATAATGTTTTTATACATAACGAAGACAAAATTATTTTTGAAACTACATTACTATTGACGATTGATTTTAATTTTCATTTAGATTGTTTTGAAGTCAAGCATTCTGATGTGAAGAAAAAGATATATATGTTTCATGATTCTTTATTGTCATATATGCCTAATCATATCAATGTTACCCGTGATGGTAAATTGTACATTACACAGAGAGCCCAATCATAGCATCTTCAATTTATTATGTTTGCCTACTAATTACTGGGACTACTTTCCAATCAATGTAAATCACATTGTGTGATCTTAAGGTGAATGCTCCAACCAGCCCGCGAAATTCAAATTTTCTTACGTTTTTTTGCAATTTGCAGGCCAGTGATAGGTTGTATGTTGATGAACATTTGATTCGCGGCTGTAAGACGTATGTAGTTACAGAATTTTAATCATCAAAATCATTAATACAACCCTCCGAGCTCATAAAGGTGCAGGAATGACTTTGACCTTGTAACAAGTCATTTTTTAAAAATTTGAATTTCGCGGGCTGGTTGGAGCATTCACCTTAAAAAAAACAAAATTTTACCGATCATTCCCACTAGTTTCGTTGAACAGTTCCACCATAGAACTAGTGGGACTAAATAGTTGCACAATTTCCGTGTAGTCCAATTGAACTAGTGGGAAATAATAGTTGCATTAGTTCCATGTTGGAACTGTTCAACGAATCTAGTGGGAATGATCGAATTTTTATATTATTTTAGTATGTCTAGCTAGGTTTGGCTAGTATAGTGTACTAGCTCATTGTCTTTTGTGTGTTAATTAATATAGAAGTTAAAAGTTATTGATTTAATACTTAATAAATACATTATTAACAAATAAAGTTTTTTTTCTTATTCTATGTAGGGATCTCGAGGGCGAGTTTGTAGCCGAAATTAGTACCTAAGTATATGAGGAGTTTTAGTAAGATTTGGGGAAGGATATATCTTGCTGAAACTTCTTATGCTTAGCTACATATAGTAATTTCGGCTATAGACTGAAAACCTACAAGCAAAGAAAAACACTATTAGTAACTAAAAAGTTATGTTACTTTTAACCGGAAAGTTCAGTTACAGATAACAATTCTGTACTGTTGCAAGTAATCTGAGGGGCAGCCATAAATTATTCAACAAGTTCATTTACAGGTAACAAAGTAATTTGGTTACAATAATAGTATTGTGATGTAAGTAATAACTGAACAATACCAAACCCATGACCAAGTTTTAACCAAACGGTTTTGTACGCGCTAACAATAAAATGTGGCTATTTTTACAAAACACTTTTGTTCTTAATACACAAATAATAAGTTATTTATTCTATAACACTTTGGTACAACGTTAATTATAAATTTGTTAGGATGTTATCATTTTTGTCGAGCCACTAATAACAGAACTACTAATAACAAAACTGAATTTGTGTACTAGGAACTATAGTTATGTAGTCACTATTTTTGTGTAATAGGTTACTCAATTGTTTGTTATTTGTTACCCAAAACTTTTTTGCATTCACAAAATGATTTGCAGAAGAAAGAGAACAATTTGATATACTTACAAAAACACGCATTTTGGGTGCACAAAAAACACATGGTTTTTTGTAAAAGATAGACGTAAGTAAGCTATGGTTTTTGCTGTTCGTTGGTAATAATAGTAAAAGATCAAAGATCAAAAGCACGGTTGTTTTTATTTATGTTTTTAGCATAAAATCAATAAATATTTTAAATTGTAAAAGATGTTGCTTTGATATATTTTTTTAAATAAAAAAAGTTTGTCGGACAAATCATCTACTTCAAGATGAAACACGAATAAATTAATAAAATAAAAATAGCCATTATTTGCTACCACCATTCAAAACTTACATAATTAATTTACTTTATTTATTAATCTACTTTATAAAATTGCTTACAGGTATTTTTGATTGCAAGTATGCAGTTCCATACATCTCTTTCTGCATCTCTTTCCATAAGGGTCTACCTCCCTAGTTAAAGGTGATGTTGTTTATGATTGTTTTAATGTGCCTACTAACATAGTTCATAAGTTGCAATTGTTACTAACCCTATTGGATATATATATTTTATGATTGTTTTTTGTGCCTACTAACATAGTTTATAAGTTCTCATTGTTACTAACCATAATGGATCATTGATGTCTGATATATTGAATAAATTATTATTATTATTAAAGATGTGTCTCCACCTTTTACTTGGTCTCCCCTTTTGACCTTTTCCTGACTCTTGGTACCCATTATGTCACTTAAACGTTTTGTCCACACACAAAACACATAATGCTTACTAATAATTAGGTCGTGTACTCACTTCATAAGATTTTAAATTAAAATACGTTATAAGAAATATTAAAAAATTTATCAATTCTATAACTAGAATCCAGTTCAAACTTAATTTCTATATTCTAAAGTAATTTCCATCTACAGTTTTAATCATTTTCGGTGGGGGATGATTATGTTCTGTGAACGCACTCTTCAGCGTCCCATCCTCGTTCAGGGTAAGCTTAGCTCGACAGTTCTTCGACTTCTTAGAACAAGCCTGGTAACGAAACGAAGGACCTTGCTTCGAAAACGTGTAATTCTGGTAGAGAAGAACTTTTTTCCTGTTCAGGGTCACTATTTCGTATGGCGTACCTGTAAATTGATGAATGTATTAAAAAAAAAAAAACAACCAATATTGGAAGTTACAATGCTTCGTCAATTACTGGGAAATAAAACAGAACGAATATAATACCAACTATTTATTTATTGCATTAAAAATAAGAAGAGATAATATTTTGCATTCGTATAACTTTTAGATAATTAAATTATAGTACAATTTATTAATTTAATTCTAATCCATTTATTATATGTACTTAGGCAATAATCACACGATAAAGAAAGAAAGATATATTTATTTACATACAAAATACTTAACACTACATTACATTAAGATAGAAGAATCTAATTAATTAGGTAATAAAGTCTTTATTGACAAATAATTATTCACAAAGATCAGTGTAGCTCTGGCTCTTGTACTAGGAGTTCCTGTATCACAAGGGCCAATTGTGTAAATCAAAAGTCCTTATCATTTAAACAAGCATTTGTTACTATAGAAGTCTACAATAACTATATTGAGCCCATAACCTGATAAGCTAAGGCATGTGCGAAAAGCACTAGGACACAAAACAACATCACAACTGTACCTAATCTACGAAGGGGTTATATATACAGCATTTTTTTATCAGAAAGGTGCAATCATAATCTAAACATAAAAAAATAATCAGCGGTCCCACACAAAACTTGAATGTCTTGACTCAAATGTTGAGATAGCAGTTGTTTTTTCACAATGACTAAACTTTCAGGTTCATGCTGTAGTTTGTCACTGATTGGAGATATTATATTATTGTAGTAATAATGATTAATAACTTACTATTTATTGATTATAGTAATTTGGCAAACATCTTTTATCACTTACATTCGCTTATTTAATAAGTCAAACGACATCAATAGTTCCTACCTACTGTCTACAAGCAGTTGTTCTTTTTGAAAATCTTAATTTAGTACCACATAAATACTTATACTTCTAGAGTGAAAAAGATTGAACGATAAGATAATAACGAATACTATTATTGCTAAGTTTAATCTTCTTGAAGTAACTAGTAGTAGAACTGGTAGAAGATAAACTTTGTCATCATTTTAACAGAACACATTTCAATAGAATGGGGCATTTAATATCGTGACCTGCGTGTCCTGCTGACTGTTCACTGCAGGAACTGATGGACGCTACCGAAAGCGCCAAACTAGTAGGCCTATTCTGGGTCGACACAATTTAGATTGGCATCGACCCGCTAAGAAGAACAGAACCAAGAGATAAACCTTACAATGCGTGTCAAGTCATATAGTAGGGATTATACAGTAATGTTACAATAACTGCCACTCGGGTCGATCTTTACGAGTAGCCTCTGGACAAGCTGTACGCAGAAAGCCACCAGTGCACTCCGAGTCCAGTATAACACTGCATTCAGGATGCTGCTGGGGCTACCACGCTTCTGCAGTGCGTCGGGAATGTTTGCTGATGCGCACACTGATGGCTTTGCAGCGATCAGACGTAAGCGTGCCGCGTCGCTGCTGCAGAGGGTCCGGGGCAGCTCGAATAGTCTCTTGAGTGTCATTGCGGGCAAATTTGATTGTCCGATTATAAATTCTCTGTCAAACCTACATGTGTTACTAACATAGTTTTAAGTTTTATGTTTACTAACAATCTATGGATGCCTTTAAGTCCGAAATAAATAAATTTACGTAAAGCCACGCTTGCCTTGGTTGGTCTGTGGATGGGTGACCTAACATTACATACCGAATTTCTTCCGTGCCTCGGAAAGCACGTTAAGCTGTTGGTCCCGGTTGCCATAATTTCCCGCGAGATGTGTAATGAGGGATGTGCAGAAAACTAACTAATAGAAATACTGATATACAGCTGTATCCGGTTAGACTGGAAGCCGACCCTAACATACTTAGTTCGGAAAAGGCTTGGCAGATGATGGCACTAGGTTCCACATCGTATCCTGCTGTGTACCTCAAAACATGCAGTTTAGTTACCCACTGCGCTGCCAACGGCGCAAAAGAGGTGAAGTTGGGTTACCGACACGAAGAAAGATTATATTTATAATACTTAAGGTGGATGTTCACGGTAGCCAGCGAAATTCAAATTTTCTTATGTTTTTAGCGATTTGCAGGCCAGTGCTAGGTTGTATGTTAGTAAAAATATGAACTCTCAAGAATGAGTATTTCATCAAAAGGTCATTCTTGAGAGTTACATGAACTTGGAGGGTTGTAATGATGATTTTGATGATTATAATTCTGTAACTGCATACGTCTTACAGCCGCAATTCATATTTTTACTAACATACAACCTAGCACTGGCCTGCAAATCGCTAAAAACGTAAGAAAATTTGAATTTCGCGGGCTACCCTGGAACATCAACCTTAACGGTGGAAGCGCTATGGTATTCCGCGTACACGTGTATTACAAGAACTATGATTAAAATAATAAATACAATACTCTCAGTTCATATGATCCCATTGAATCACTCATCATCTTCTGCCTAACCTTTTACCAACGTTATTGCAGTTGGCTTCTCGTCTTATATAATACCGGATGCAGCTGAATACAAGTATTTTACATGGAGCCTAACCGACCTCCACAACTCAGTTAGTACTTATAGGCATGGGGACTCAACTCGAACAAATTATAATTAGTCTTGAAAAAAACACAATAGATGGCAGCATAGGTAGCAGTAATGAAATTAACAATCGCTTAAATGCGTTAAACGGTAGATTTCGGCCGAAATAAGATTTGCAAAAATCAAAAGTTCCATGTTTAACGCTTATTTATCTATTTACACTCATTTATCACGTTATTTCAACAAATAAGGTTAAAGGAGGACTTTTACTTCAATTCGTACCCAAAAGTAAGCCATCTGTAAATCATTTTCTGTAGAGCTGTTTGCAATAGATGGCGTTTTACTCAATTTGCCACATACAATAATCGTAACTGTCGTATAATTTTAATTTTAAAATTTAAACATTAAAAAGCATATGTATTACTGTTTATAGAAATATAACACATCTACTATACTTATATAACACATCTTTTAATATTTCTAAGCGAAATAATTACATATTTTTCTCATTTTACTGAACCCGAAAGTTCCGGAACTACATAACACGAAACGTGAACTCCTAGATGGCGTTGTAAAACTCCAGTCTGTGGCAATTAGTGCGACGCTGGTGCTGCCATCTGTTGAAATAATGGAGGAAAGAATATAAAACGAGCAATAAGATGACTTAGGGAGGTGTCATTTATTTGTATGGGATTGGGTATCTGTACGAAGTATTATAATATCTGTGTTATAGGTAATACGGAGTACGCTCGGTGGGAACTCGGTATGTACTGATGGTCACCCGTCCACAGAGCTACCTTGACAAGCGCGGCTTAATCTTGAAAATTGACCCGTACGGCCGTTATAATTTAGCCATGAACTCCATCATTGAATATTTATATCTCTTGAAAAAATCACGTAGAAGAGCGTAGGAGTTCGCGAGCTACCATGGCGCTCCTCCTAAACTAGCTCCACATAACATCACGCCTGTAATCCCCGAAGGGTTAGGCACAGGTGTACCCAATAGTACACACAATTCAAAACACGTTTTATTAAAAACACTCATTCGAGGAATTAAGTGCTGCACTGTTCAATAAAACACCAATCAATAATCGTCATCATGGTAGTGTGCACGACACCCACACTCGCTCGGGGCTCCCGCGGGACTGCGCCTGCGTAACGCCAGGCCCTACAGGTGTAAAGAATTATTTCACAACTACTTAGCTGTTGCCAGCGGTTTCACCCGCTACAACCCGAAAATTATCCCACGGGAAGATAAAATCGGAATAAAAACTATCCTATGTGTTAATCCAGGTTATAAACTAGCTGAGTGTCAAATTTCATCCAAATCCGTTCAGTAGTTTTTGCGTGAAGAAGTAACAAACATACACACTCACAAAGTCACACACTCACAAACTATCGCATTTATAATATTATTATTACTAGCTTTTGCCAGCGGCTTCGCCCGCGTGAAAATGACGATTTTGCGTACAAACTTTCATCCCCTATTTAACTCTCTTAAGGGTTGAATTTCGAAAAATCCTTCCTTATTCCTTATCTACATTATAAAGAGAACATCTGTGCAAAATTTCAGCTTTCTAGGTCCAAGGGTTTGGGCTGGGCGTTGATGAGTCAGTCAGTCAGTCAGGACTTCTCTTTTTATTTATATAGATTATATTATATTATATATATAGTAGGAGTAGGATACAGTATGAAGTGTGATTTCACAATAGGCTATACAACCTCCTCAGCTTAGTAAACTTATACGTTCCATCGCTAGTCTTCTCACATCTCGGGGGGAAGTGCGTATGATCCGTCACTGCTGTCACTATATTCCCACATTTGCCCAGCTTTATGAACGCTCTGCACTTTTCACTTAACTTCTGCGAACATCTGAGCAGAGATTTCCCTTTCACGTGATACGAATAGGTGTAGTTGTTGTATAGTATGACTGATTTACCCCTTCCAAGGGGGAGGACGTGGTAGTCAGCTGAAAAATAAAAGTTTTCGTAAGTAAAATGATTTATAATGGAAACATCTAGTTATAGGTTACAAGAATGACCTCATTGTGATGACGTGTGAGGAATGGAGCATACATTTATTAAGATTTATCATGGATAAAAAAATAAAACTTTACTTCAAAAATAAAGAAGGGTTTATTAAAAAAATAAAACTGTTATACACAGGCGAACAATCACACCAATATGTACACACTTATCAAAGTTTAGAAGTCATTTTCGCCTACAATATTGATTTCAATTACATGTATGGAAACTATTATTTTGAAATGCATCATCACTATCACTACATAGTATAAAAAACAAAGTCGCTTCCCGCTGTCTGTCCCTATGTATGCTTAGATCTTTAAAACTACGCAACGGATTTTGATGCTTGTTTTTTAATATAAAGAGTGATGTTTTAATAGATAGAGTGATTTAAGATGAAGGTATTTGTATATTTTTTGCACCCGTGCGAAGCCGGGGCGGGTCACTAGTATTATCATAAAGTAGGTCAAAGTTGCAAGTTATTTCACGAGAAATTAGCTTTTGATTTTTGCCATGTGTACGCATATTATTGCCAGTGATAGTACAAAGAACATAACTTATTTATTCACACTTGCTTATTAAACCTACTTTAATACAAATAAGTTTATTATACAATATCTGAAAACTACATAATTATCATCGCCATTAGGCGGACAGCAAACAATAGGCAAATTTATTTATTGTACATAACCTGACCCATCTCTTAAAGAAAAGGGTAATGCACAACATTGACTAAAGGTATCGAGTAGCTTGTAAAAAATAAAATGAGCTGTTTTAGGTCATTATCCTCAGCAGTGAGAGAATGACTAGAGAAAAGTAATGAAATCAGGCGTTACTACAAAGTAAGTTTCATTAGAATGTACGTAAGTTAGAATTAAATGTATCTGCGTACAAAAAAACTAAAACTAAGTTAAATTATTATTGCTAATATTTGAGTTGCAAGTGTCGTTTAGGTCTAGTTCAGCATTCTCAACTTGGTGTTGACTCTACGACCGCTTGCATGTAAAAACATATTTTTCATGATATTTAACTAAATCTGGAACAAGCCTTTCATTACGTTATTTATCGCTTTAGATACGGTATAATATCCCTGAGGTGTTAAAGTACATATCGGAGGAAGATGATTGTGGCAATCATCATAGTGAAAGATTTTTCCAAATTTATTCATTTTTAAAAACGCCATGCACTTCTCGCTGTGTTTCTGAGAGCATTGCAGTCTGGATTTGCCGCGAACGTGGTATGAAAATGTGTAATCCTTGAATAAAATGCATTCTTTACCGCCAGATAGGGGTAGTATGTGGTATGTGGCTGCAACAAAAAAATGTGATTAGCCTGGATGTTAGATTTTTGTTGCACTACTATGGACGTGCGGTCTCACAGACCGCTATATTTACGGGTTAGTTTCTATCTTAATGAGTAAGTATATTTATTATTTTGTTTTTATTCTTTAGAAGAGTTACTAAGTGTAAATGAAAGATATAATATTAATGAAAAATGTTTTTATTTTTAACTAAATCTAATGATATAACAATCACTTTATCTCTTTATAGTTAAGTCGGGTCGTCAGGATTTATTTCGTTAGACTCGAGAATTATGTGGGCGGAACAAAAGTTTCGTGCAATGAAAACTTACAGGGTGCGATACACTGTTTTTTTTATTACATTAACGAAGTACTTGAAATTACAACTGAACACAATAACCACAATAATAATGTACAGCCAAACGAAACGTAGAACAGTTCCTAGGCTGGAGGTCCGTTCTCTAGGACGGTCGGAAGGCAAGTGTCTCTCGCTATCGCGCCCCTCCACTGGCTAGACCCCGTCTCGTCACGAAGTTGACCGAGTGTTGGTGCTGCCACCACTCGGGTCACGTGCCGCGCTTCGTTTAGCGACCGTACTATTGACCGTCTCCGATAGGTATATTACCACAGGAACATGACTTTTCTAATTAGGTTAACTACTTTTACAAAAAAAAATTAAAAAGAATATAAAAAAACTTAACATTATCTTCTCAAAACTAAACATAAAAATTTTGACAAGGGCCCAACTTGGTTATATTATTATTTATTGGCAGTTTTTGCATAACGGCTTAGAACATTGTAGGCATATTGACTGATCACAGCCTACACAAGTGTGGGTCGTCTTTCGTTTTATCTTTGGTGGGCATAGTTTACACGTCTTACGTTTAGGAACTATATTTTCTTCACTTGGTGGCTCTTGGGATGGCATATCAGGGCCCAAAACTCGTTTACTGGCTCTCTGAGTCGACGAACTCGAAGTTCGTTTGCCTGCAGTCGTTGGTTGATCGTTTTTTGACATTTCGTTTACTAAATCTAAAACAAACAAAATCACCGTCAGCGTCAATTTATAACACAAACGTGGACGTGCGGTCTCACAGACCGCACTCAAAATATAAAGCGAAATTACTCACGCAACATTCAGCCGGCGACGTAACCTTCACTCTCAACGGTCGTTTCGCCACTAAAACCGAAGCTACTGATACGCGTGGGGTACGCGGGAGGAGGGGGACACGAGAATCACAAACTGCAAGCGGCCTGTGAGACCGCACGTCCATAGTTAAGGGATAGGTACATGATAGCCGAAGAAAGGGAAATCGATAGACGGAAGAAAATTATGTGTAACATAACAGGTACATATTATTTTGTATGATTTACAGGCGACAGAAATTGGGTATAGGTACTGTTTTTTAAGCAGGAGTTATTACCCCATTCTTAATGTAGACCGTAAATAGCAAAACAGAGACAAACGTAGCCCAACAGTATTTATTTTCATAAATAGAGTTACAAACACATAACATAACACGCCCAGTTTTCCTCGAAGGTTTACAAAACTAATATTAATAAAAATGTAGCTTATTTAATCTTATCCGTATCAACAATATAACCAAGAGTAAGTACCTAGTATTAATATAAATTAACGCAATATTTTTAATATTTTAGCTCAATCAAGCCAGTGGTGATGAAGTACGTTCATTAAGAGAGGCCATGGTAGAGCGAACGAATTCAGCCTTAAGACTTGTCTCCGAGTGGGGTGACAAGAATCTGGTAGATTTCAACGCCAAAACGCAAGTGTGTCTGTTCACCGCCAAAAGGAGTCTGTTTAATCTGGCCCCTACTTTCCGGAGTGCGTCTGTACAAGTTACTGACAGTCTCGAGCTTCTTGGCACGAAGTTGAGCGCGAGTCTGAACTTCGGCGCCTACATCGAGTCGAAAGCTCAAACTGCGGCGAAAAAGCTAGGCATCCTAAACAAGGTTAAGCGGTACTTCAAGCCTGGACAGTTTTCAGTATTATATAAAGCTTAAGTCTGGTCTGGCATGGAGTATTGCTGTCACCTTTGGGATGGCTCAGCCAAATACCAGCTTGCCACACTTGACTCTGTAGAGCGCAGAGCCAGGAGGCTAATTGGTGACGATAAGCTGGTTATCAAGCTACATAGCCTGGCCCACCGTCGCAAAGTCGCATGTCTGTCGGTCTTCTACAGACTGTACTTCGGAGAGTGTGCGCAAGAGCTCCACGAGCTGATCCCACCATCTCCCTTCTTCCATCGGGAGACTAGACGTACTGCAGGGTATCACCGATACCTAGTCGACATTCCACACATTCGAACGAAGCGCTTTGCTGGGTCCTTTATTATGAGCACAGCCAAGGAGTGGAATTGCCTGCGTCGGTTTTTCCGAGTTCATATAGGTAACCCTAATCTGTTTAAGTCGCGAGTAAACAGGCTTCTACTGGGTAAGCTCGTTCCATCGTCGACATCATCTCTGCCCTTAGGGCAAGATTGAAGTCAAGAGCAAGCTCATTTATAAAAAAAAAAAAACATCAACCAAGTAAAAAAATAATAATTAAAAAAGTGTCCAAGGAGTCCTACGCTTTAGAATGGGCAACTATAGTATTTTCATAAGTTGTTATGCTTCTGGAGCTGTAGCATTATCCTTTTGTTTTTGAAAAAAACAAAGTTTTGAGTTTTTGGTTTAACTTCTGAATATTGTAGGTATTTATCCGGTAAGTACAAAAATACATGATTTAACTAAATAGGTAATTGTTAACATTTACACTTGTTTTGAACATATAACACAGCCTTTGGAAAACGTGTAGGTCCAGTCCACCCAGACATATTGTGCGCATATTTTTTGTTTATATAACTGAACAAATCACCATGAAACATCATCTTCATTCTTCCCTTATTCAACAAAAGTCGACGCAACATGTCTTCATTTTCCTTTTTTTTTGGGGTTGAGAAATCATCAAATGTGTCAGACTTCTACTGACTAAAAACCACCCATGCTCATTCTTAGCCCTAGGCCGCGGTATCTCTTTCGAACAACCCGCAGCCTCGACGGGAGGTCTTCATTATCCCTACATCACTATTATCCGATATCTTAGTTGTTACCGCCTTCTTAGCCATATCATATATCACATAATATGTCAACTTTTTATCCTTTCTAGGCTCGTTTCTGATCTCTTTTTCATCTGACGGAAAACTCTGATGCTGTCGACGATATTCCTCGCTCTACTTTGGCAACAGGTTGCCTGGTGTTATTGTATGGGCATCAACAACTGCTATGGCAAACATTTTGAGTATAAATGTCGACATAGAAGATCAAAATATAAGTTAAGTTATTAAAGTTATGTGAACTGTGAGCTTGTAAATGAAATCTTTTGTGAAAGAAGGAGACATACAACGTTAACCTTTAACAAATCAGAATAAGGACTGGAAGATGATGACACGGTTAGAAGAACACCTTTATTGAGAGTAGTCCTGCCATCAAAATTACTCCCTATATTTCGAAGTTATTATTATGACTATGGATAGTAAACGTTCAAATTTTAAATCTGCTCAAAACAATGCTTAAAGCATTTTTGGATGTCACTGAATTTCACTAATACACACATATTTAGGATGTTAGATAAGTTTGACGTGTGTAACTGAATTAACAAGATATTGGCTGGCTCTTTTTTTTGGAGGCTTTAAAATCATTAAATGACTCTTCCTGGTAGGGAGTGTCAGACTTCTACTGACAAAAAACCACCCATGTTCTGTCTTAGTCCACAGTATCTCTTTCGAACAACCCGCAGCCCCGTCGAGGTGGCTTGGCTCCTTATGGCAGAACTACATCCAATTAATTAATTTCTATTTTATCTTCCGCCGTCGCTTACCCCGTAAAACATTTAGTCTATCATATAAAGTACTTTTTGGTATATCATACAAAAGTGAAGCTTGTCTTAGACTGATTTCTTTGTAAAATATCTTTTCCACAGCATTTTTCAGGTTTTGTTTGTACCAGAGGGTTTTTTTCCGTTCCTTTCCGTAAACTGATGCCACGAACTCTGCGGAACATACAATGATATTAGTTATAGCAATTTTCTGTTGGATATTATCTATATAAATAAAAAGAGAAGTCCTGACTGACTGACTGACTGACTGACTGACTGACTCATCAACGCCCAGCCCAAACCCTTGGACCTAGAAAGCTGAAATTTTGCACAGAGGTTCCCTTTATAATGTAGACAAGGAATAAGGAAGGATTTTTCGAAATTCAACCTCTAAGGGTTTTAAATAGGGGATGAAAGTTTGTATGGAAAATCGTCATTTTCACGCGGGCGAAGCCGCTGGCAAAAGCTAGTGTTTTATAAAGGCAATAGCAATAAAATTACTTTCATTTTGAAAGGATTAAATTTTGACATCTATTCCGGTGTGGTATTATTCGTGAACATTGAACATACGGTGCAATTGATATTTTTAAATATAAAACATTAAGCAGGTCGAATTTTAAATGGTTTACTTAATTTTAGATAATGGGGCAAAAACTCGCCATGAAAAGCAAAACATTAAAAAAAACGGGTGGGCCCAGAAAGTTGTACACAATTTATAATCTAGTATTTAAATATTCTGAAACTTTTAATAATCCATCTATAATAGTAAAGTGCATACATAAATATGTGTAGATTAAATACAGAACTGCATGTTTTAAAGATTCTATGACAAATGTAAAGTAATGTCCTATGCCCTATACAATTGAATTATATCAAGCAAAAAGCGTAGTATTATACAACAGGTAAATACGTCTATAAAAGTCAGTTGATACATTAAGTTTAAAGCCTTTGGGCGTCAAAAAAGCTCCGACACCAGGCGCTAACTACACGATAAAGAAAGAAGTAGATACTATTAAAATTGCTGGCGTTGAAAATGCATTAAACGCACCACTTCAGTTCTGTCAAGGACTGTCCTTCATAGCCCTTAGTTAATTTACATCAGTCATGCAGTGTCATGCAGACACGAATTTTAACATATATATACACGAAGCAACTTTTAAAAGTGATTTTCAGCTACGGTCTTGATTTACGTTTTACGTTTTCACGAAGCATTTTGGAAGCCATAGTTTTCGAAATTGCTGAGTGTATATTTTCTTACTCGTGATTGTACAACGAGGTGACACGGTTGGTTGATATGAAAAGTATGTAGGTACAATGCCGGAGGCCAGAAAGATTTCCGTGTGTTTCCATTCCGTGGATTATTAGCTCCATTTTTCTCATTTAAATCCGATTCTTATCTGCACTTTTTCTACTTTGGTGTTCCTTGTCTTTAGCCCTTTTCATTTCTTTCTGCTCAGGAGTCTTTTTGCCTTCTCTTTTTTTTCTAATGTACTTTTCTCTGTCGTGCAAATAAGCCAAACTACACTTTTCCATGTTTTCTTCGTAAAATTTAATATTAGCTGTAATCAACAGCCTCGTTAGTTGTGTGTCTAGCAATGATTTTCTCTAAGAAGCATAAATACGAAAACATAATTTAGTATATGGTTACCATTACGTATTAAATACAAATAATAAGGAATAGTGGATACCCCCAGAAATCTATATCTATATACCTATATAAAAGCTTTTTGTACCGACCGTACTGCGATCGCCAACCCGCCTGCCAAGCGTGGCGATTATGGCAAACCCCCCCTAAGCAAAAATTACACTTAGGGGAGGCCTATGTCCAGCAGTGGACGTCTTTCGGCTGAAATGATGATATATAAAAGAAAGTCTCGTTTGTTACAACACTTATAACTCGAGATCTGCTGGACCAATTTTCATGGTTTTTGATTTGTTGGATTTGTCTCCGCCCAGAATAGCAGAATACATCTTAAAAACAATGAAAAGAAAAAGAGAAAAAAAAAAGGTAAAAAAGGTTACTTAAAGAACGGCTGGACGGATTTAGCTGAAAACTGGTAGGGAGGTAGCTAAGAACCAGGAGAAGGACATAGGATACCTTTTTTTTTAAATATGTTCAAATATATTAGGTAGGGTAGGTAGTAGGTAGGTAGGGTAGTAGGTAGGTAGGGTAGTAGGTAGGTAGGGTAGTAGGTAGGGTAGTAGGTAGGGTAGTAGGTAGGGTAGTAGGTAGGGTAGTAGGTAGGGTAGTAGGTAGGGTAGTAGGTAGGGTAGTAGGTAGGGTAGTAGGTAGGGTAGTAGATAGGTAGGTAGGATAAAACGCATTGCAACGCATGCGCGGGTTCAGCTAGTTATTACTAAATGAAACAGCGGTAAGTACTATAAATACACATTTAATTTTATTACCAAAACTCTAACCCGAAAATTAAGAAACCTGTGGACCCAGCATAACAATAGAGAAATTTACCTATAGTACACACGTATATCAACTACGGAACTAATAAGTATTTAGCTCAGCTAAAAAATGTTTAACTATTGACCGAAGTAAGTAAAAAAAACATCCACTACCCAAAAATTACTTAACAGCTTTCTACGAAAAAACAATAGCTTTTCATCCACTGTGAAAGCGTCAGTATTACACCCTTGTACTTATGTACTTACCTAACCCGTAAAGAAAAACGTCCTTTGAAATAACATAACAAATAAAACATAACTTCACGTCTCTACCTACTCCCTGAACTAATAAGTAGATACCTAACTAACACTACACCCTCATTTCGGCAGTTTGTTTAAGTCCCACGTTATATGAGGCGTTCCCAATGATATTATAAAGAAAGATACGCCATGTTCATACTGATTGGCGTTCAGATATCGTTGCGTTCTACGACAGAGATAGATAATACGGAACGTTTAAGATAAAAAGAGATAGCTAGTTACTAAACTGCACCAATTGGCGTAGTTTGTCCTCAACAATTTGTACGTGCTAATGCGATATCTACCTCTTTTTATTTATAATATCATTGGGCGTTCCTATATAATTAACCTACAATAATTTTTTGTTTCCGGTGCTCGAATAGTGAAGTCGCTTGTCAGTGCTCTCCGATAAAAGTAATAGAAAACTCGGTACAAAGTGTATAAAAGCAAGTTATAAGTGCTAATAAATGAACAATAAAACATTACTAGCAAGAAAAATAGACTAAACAGTGCGAAATAGTAAAATTCTACAAGAAAACAGTGAAAATAAAACATCATAAATAACCTCGCAACCATCTGTCAAAGTGAAAACTAATGCCAACAAAACGAAAACAACTCAGTGTTGCCACCAAATAAATGAAATAACTTTGCACTACTATAACCAAGTGACAGATCTGTAAGGCAGCCAACATTAGAGGAAAAATTGCGTTCCAGCTCAACCAACAACGAAACGCTCTGATTTTGAACATACTCAAGGCTACGTTCCGTTCCACGCATAACACAAACTCATAAAATGGATAACCTTCAAAAATTATTCGATCAAGTAAAACTAGAAATGTCAAACCAAACAAAGGAAATTATAGCACAGCTGGATGAAAAATTGGTACCTTTTACACGGGAAATACAAGAACTGAAATCGGAAAATGAGACATTGAAAGAAAAAATATATTATTTAGAAAAACATCAAAGAATTAACAATGTAATCGTATACGGCATAAAAGAAAGCGAAAGTTTAAAATGTACACTTATGGAAATAGTTAGGAAGAAATTCAAAGACGATTTAAACATAGTAGTGGAAGACAGAGATATAAATATGATATACAGGATTGGCAAAATTAATACGAAAAATGAAAAGGAAAGGCCGATACTCATAACATTTGTCAACAATTGGAAAAAGAGCGACATTATGAAAAACAAAAACAAACTGAAAAACAATGTTTACGTGTCTGAAGATTATCCGAAGGAAATTCTTAACAAGAGGAAGGAACTGCTACCTAAACTCATTGAAGAAAAGAAGAAGGGCAATTATGCCGTGATAAACTACGATAAACTAATCATCAAAGAGGGAAGACCAGCTAACGAGAAACGTAAAAGAGAAACTTCCACCTCACCAAGTGGATCAGAACAGCCTCGCAAACAACATCTAACAAAAACAAATAGACTGAATGCGTTTGATCTAATGAGAAATAGAAGCAACTCCCTTCCTCTTGATTCCCACGCACCCGAACAGAAAGCATAGGATAGATTCATCAGCCACCGGAAAAAACCAACAACCAAGGAAGAACTGAACAAAATCGAAAACAAAACATTCCCCAAGCCGACTGGTCCTCGTGGGGAATTAGACCACTACCCTCCACTAAACAACAAAAATGATTTGAACGAAGAACCAAACCTGAAAGTGTGTACATTCAACGTAAGATCCTTATCATCAACAGAAAGATACCTCGAACTAACCCATGCCTTAAAAAACATCAACTTTGATATCCTAGGTCTCTCAGAAGTCAGAAGATTGGGATGTAATATAGAAGAACACAACAACTACATCTTCTGCTATATTGGCCAGACAAAAGGCCTATTTGGAGTCGGGTTCCTAATAAAGAAAATGTATAAAAGAAATATAAATAACTTCATAGGAATATCAGACAGAGTAGCACTTCTACAATTGAAATTTGAAACTTCTACACTGTCGATAATTCAAGCATATGCACCCACAGAGAAATCAACTGATGATGAAATAGAACAATTCTACAAGGAAATGGAAACTGCACATGAACTATGCTATGGAAATGTAATAGTAATGGGTGACTTTAACGCCAAAATAGGAAGCTCAAAAACAGACCACTACCCAATCTTAGGTCAATATGGTTACGGAAAACGCAATGCTCGAGGAGACCGCCTTATTACCTACGCCTTCCAACACAAACTATCCATAATGAACACATTTTTCAAGAAAAAACAAAAGCGTAGATGGACTTGGGTATCACCTGACCAAAAAATCAAGAACGAAATTGATTACATAATGATAAACAATCCCAAGTTAATAAGAAACATGGAAACACTAAGTAATGTACAATTTCCTTCTGATCATAGACTATTGAGAGCAACAATACTCCTGAGCCGTCCACGTAAGAGTAGAAAGAACTTTGAAACACCAATTAAGGTCCCGAAGACGGAAGAAGAAATTAAAGAATATAGAACTAACTTACAAACAAAATTAGGATCTAAACATTTGGACACAACTGATACTCAGACCTATTACAACTTCATAGAAGAAAACATGTTGGAAAGTTTGAAGGCCAAAAATCCAGTTCAAGCAGAAGACCATAGAATATTCAGCCATGAAACGGTTCAACTAATTAAAAGGCGCACAGAATTAATACATATTAAAAACAAAACAAAAGAAATGAAAACCGAACTCAGTAAAATTTACAAAAGAACACACAGATCAATTAGAAAGGACTACAACAACCATAGACACAAAATAATCACAAGAAACATAAAACAATTTAGGAGTACCAAAAGAGCATACAAGGAGCTGTCCACGCACAAAACATGGATTAATAAACTAGAACTAAATTCAAAGGCATCGAATTCAAGGAAAGATGTTATAAATCACGCAACAAATTTCTATAAGGAGTTATATCGAAAAAGCAATACAAGTGAAAACGAAGTACAAAATAGCAACCATTGCAATATAAATGAAGTTAAACCAATTCCACACTCTGAAGTTCACGAACACATAACGCAGCTAAAAGCAGAGAAAAGCCCTGGCCCGGATGGACTATGCAATGAAGTTCTGAAAACAGGTGCACCCATTTTAATCCACCACTTGACAAGACTATTTAACATGGTAATGAACACGGAAACTGTCCCAGAACAATGGCGCACATCTGATATAATTTTGCTATTCAAAAAAGGAAATCCCTTAGATGTAGGAAATTACAGACCTATAAGTTTACTATCAAGCATATACAAGTTATTCTCATCAATACTTCTAAGGAGAATATCACAAGACATTGATAAAATGCAACCTACAGAGCAAGCAGGGTTCAGATCAGGCTTCAGCACAACGGACCACATACACACACTAGAACAAATCATAGAAAAACACCAAGAGTTTAATAGATCTTTGTATGTGGCCTTCATTGACTACAGTAAAGCATTTGACAGCATCAGCCACTGCTCAATCTGGAATGCACTGCAATACTCAAACGTCCACCAAAAGTACATTAACATCCTAAAACATATTTATTCAAATAGTACCAGCAGAATTAAACTTGAAACCAGAGGTGACGAAATAAAAATAGAAAGAGGTGTCAGACAGGGAGACCCGCTGTCACCGAAGCTATTCATTGCAGTACTCGAAAATATATTTCAGAAGTTAAACTGGTCGAATAAAGGACTGCTGGTAAACGGCAAGTACCTAAACCACTTAAGATTTGCGGATGATATAGCTATTGTAGCTGAAACTCCAAAGGACATCGAAGAAATGATGAGAACACTTGATCATGAAAGCTCCAAAATTGGTCTAGAAATGAACTTAAATAAAACAAAAATAATGACTAACAGTCAAAAGCGACCCATCATAATCAATGGAAATACCATAGAATACGTTCAAGAGTATATATATCTGGGAAAACAAGTGTCTTTCAATAAAAATACTAATGAAGAAGAATTAACCAGGAGAATTAATATAACCTGGAAAAAATTCTGGTCTCAAAAAGAAATTTTAAAAGGGGATTATGGAATACATCTGAAAAAAACTGTGTTCGATACTTGTCTCCTGCCATGCCTATTATATGCATGTCAAACGTGGGTATTCACAAACAAAGCAAAACAGAAGATCAAAAGCACCCAAACAGCCATGGAAAGGAGTATGCTGAAGATTAGAAAAATACACAAAGTTAAAAATGAAATCATCAGAAAGAAAACGAAAATCACAGACGCTCTCGAGCATGCACTTACACTAAAATGGAAGTGGGCAGGACACATTTCACGCTACACTGATAAAAGATGGACGATAGAGACCACTCGATGGAAAGGCCCAGGAGGGAAAAGAAATGTTGGCAGACCAAAGAGAAGGTGGGCTGATGACATTATACAGGTGACAGGGAACAATTGGTTAGACCTAGGCAAGGACAGGGACGTGTGGAAGAAGCTGGAGGAGGCCTTTACCCAAAAAGGGGTCCATATTCCAAACAAAGAAGATTAACATAAGTACTAACATATTATAAGGAAAACATACTAACAAACTACTAACAACATTTGAAATGTAAATTGGAAATATGGAATAAACAGGCTTTATTATTATTATTATTATTATATAATTAACCGAGCACAAATTCAGTCTCAGTGGCTGGTACTGGAAAATTCCTTATTGAAAAATATCTTATTCTACCCTAATATATTCGCCTGTAGCAGTCTTATGATACACTGGAGGCGGATGGTTATGGTTTGTGTCTTCGTACAATATATTTCTATCTTTGTCAACTACAAGCCGAGCCTGGCATTTCCCACGGCGTTTTGTGGTGCAGGCCAGGTTACCCTTTCCAGGGACAGCGGAAAATGTATAGTTCTTATACATGATAGCAGATTTTGAACGAGGCAATGGGATTATTTGTGGACGGTCTGAAAACATAAGAAATTACTGTTCAAATTATTTTCCAATGCATTAAATGGAAACATTATTTGTTGCATAAAATAAAACAGATTGTAAAAGCTTTTACAGGAAAAATAGTGGATACCTACAAAACATATTTTATTTATTTATTAATTTATTAGACAGTTAAGATACATATTATTATACAGCTACCTAAATATATTTAACAACTGTATTATGTTACTCCGAAGTTCGAAATACCGATGTGCGGTATGCAGAAATTTTGTGAGTCCGAATTACGTGAGTCAGAATGTACGCTACGATTAGGTACGGAATGCAGAATGTTCATTACACCGAAGTAAGTTACTCCGAACGTTTGTTACTTCGAAGTACTGAATTCAGAATGTTCGCTACTTCAATGTACGTTACTCCGAAAGTTTGCTATGACGAAGTACTCAATTCAGAATGTTCATTATCGCGAAGTACGAAACTCCGAAAGTTAAGTTTTAATAGTTGGCCTTCAAAGGAGTGTGGTCTACCCACCTTCATTATGAAACGTCAGGGCATTTTACGACAATTCCGAAATAAAGAACTTTCCTCGGAAAGGCCTACTTCTTTTGACACGTTACACACTGTCTAACGAAACTGACAACCACCGGCGTAGGTATAAAATACTGAGACTTCAAAGTATATAACATTTTGTCGCGACCACCATGTCCTGTGTATTTGTGAATTTTTGACAGAACATCAAAATATTTTTCAGAGGGCAAAATTTCTAAAATAGGATCAGTAGTCGATTTTCGTTTCGAAAATAAACACTTTTTTCCTGATATCTGCATTACGTCGTAACGATTTACATAATAATAGTGGTTAGAATTTCTCTTTAAGTTAAGCCGAGGTGCTGCTTCAAACTCTTCAATGTAATTTATAACTTCATTTATCCTCTTCCGCGTCCACTCTGGTTTTTTGTTTCTCTCATTGTATAATAGACGAAGTTCCTCTTCAAAACGTCGCCTTGAAATATTTTCTTCATCACCATCCTTAGCTAGAAAAAGTATTTCGCAGATGAATTAAATGATAAAACTAATAAACTGTAAAAATAATGTAATGTACATCAATATTTAAGTAATACAATAAATAGTCTAATACTTCATAATTTATTAATTTATCAAAGTACGTTTTCGCTCTAAAATACTACTTATTTCTAAAGAAATTGCTTTTTGCCTTAATACCTTATATGCAATCCAGGAAACCTTATTAAGACTAGATAATAATATTATAATTGTTTGTAGCTGTTATTTGATGAAGATGCACACCACCATTTTGTTTCTGCTTGAAAAAAATCTCTGTCCAACCCGAAGCTGAGGGTATTATTAGGTATCGAGTTTAGATTCTGTATATTCTGTTGATCATTTTTGGATAACAAAATGTACTAAAATTAGGAAACCAACATTCATTTATTATTTATGTATTTACTTATTATAACAACATTACAGATTAGATCCAATCGATGCTATAAGACACAAAAAAGGACATAAAAAAAGTAAAATTAGACTTAACTATAAAATGTATAGTTGTCCTTGCAACATGGCAACGCAAGGGCGCGGGCGGCGACACTCCGGTCACTTCTCGAAAAAATAAAAGGTACAATAAAATAATGTCATAAGCTCATCATAATAAATACTACAAAATAAAATAATCAAATGTCAAATCGGGTATTAATAAAACTAGGATGTCATTATCATTACAAGTCAAATTAATCCTTTAAAATTCATGAAAATATTTACTTGCACGAATATTTTGTTTCTTATTTTATTTGGTAATATTATTGACCGTATACATACATGTATGCCCCTTATTAATCATTGACATGATTATTGACATGATTATTGAATTATTGACATGTACCAATTTAATCTGTAAATGTAATTGTGTTTTGTCTTATTTTTCTAGTATTTTTATTGAATGTACCTAATTGCTAATTATGATCACTTGTGATTGAAATAAATGAATTATTATTATTACATTTTTTTTTAATATGAGACAAGAGAACGTTACTGATACAGTGTTTTTATTATTGCATTTTTGCGGTGGTAGTCTCTCATTAATCAACTCTCAAATACATTCCATTTCTCTGCTTATATTTCGGTGGTGGATGGTTATGACCCGTACACGCTTTTACAAAATTTCCGTCTTTATCCAGCACCAACCTTGCAGGGCACTTTTTTCTAAATCTCCTAGAGCAGTAAGTAAAGTATGATACGAGTACTGTCATGTGATCCCAAAATTATACCGTACAAAATTCGTTCTGATCATCACCATGTGAACGGGGTCTAACTGAGTGACAGTCTCTATCGCACAGTTACATATAATAGTGCACAAGTGAAGTGTTACTACTATAGATTTAAGGTTCAATTTACTATACCACATAAACTGTTTTATATCATAAACATAATGTTAGTCTGTAAGATATATCTATGGGCTAAAGTTGGCAGAAAATAAATAAATGTTTATTAGTGACTAGATGTGAATTTATCAAGATTAATAATTGACTTCAGAATATCGTTGACTCTGCCAACAGGATTCGGACGCGGGTCTTGCCCAATCGAGAAACGTCCTTGGTTCGAAAGCGGGTTTAGCCCAACTGAAAACCGTCCGGGATTCGATAGCGGGACTTGTCCTGTCGAAAAACGTCTGGGATTCGATACCGGGTCTCGCACTGTTGAAAAACGTCCAGGATTCATAAACGGTTCTTGCCCTGCCGAAAAACGTCTAGGGTTCGGTAGCGAATCTTGAGATGTCGTAACATATTCAGGTTTTGATTTTTCCCGCTGAATGTTAGCACGAACCTCTGGAATGTTCCCTGAAAGAAAATAGTTCTTTAGTTGTAGAGTAATTGTATTTTTCTGTCTTTACTTGCTTACAATCTGTCTCGATCAACGCTACTACTACACACTACTTACTACCTGTAGTATTGTAAACCCCCCGATAGCTTATGAAACATTTTCAAATCCAATAACTAACAAAAAAAGATTTAAAGTAAGCCAGTACTTCAAAAACTTTATTTTCAGTAATCCGAAGAACAGTTTCGTGGAAAGTTTTAGTATTCAAAAACTATATCTAGTCAAATCATTTATTATTATTTAAATATTATGTACAAAAAGTTTAAACTACAATTAATAGCTAATAATAGCTTGAGCTTAATAAAACTGTTAGTGACCATGTCAGATTAAAATCTTATAAAAAGCTTAAATTACACACATTTGAAAATTGTTTCAGTGAAAATTCTCAACACTCTCGGTAAGGTCTGCGTTTATTTGATTTACCTATTTGATAAAGGAACTCCTACTTTGTCTCTATTATTCAAGTCTATACCTACTCTAATATAACCACAAAAGAACATCTCGATATAATAGTAAGAAACTATGTTCATGAGCCTCTTAAAATTCTTAACAAGATTTTAGTTAGCATTAGGTACACAAAAAAACATTTGTATACATAATTATATTTGAACTCAGGACCTTTTCCCATACCTACCTTCTCCAAACCCTTATGCCCTAGGGGGCATAGGGGTTTGGAGAAACTACAAATTGCCACCTGCTGCGATCCTACATACTTCTTTCGCCTTCCTGAATAACTTCACCAAAAAGATCAGTGATAGGTACATCTACTGAAAAATTGAAATATCTAAACTATCTCTTTATTTTAACCACACTTTCAGCAAATATAGCATCTTTACGCAATACATTCAAGGTTTCATGGTTATGTTCACCGATTTCGGCGGCCAACTCCCCTTCTTCCGTTAGTATCACTCTTGCTTTGCAGCCTTGCCCGTTTTTGGAACAGTACCACCTGGTCTTGCTGGACATGCGGACGTATCTGTGACCTTTGTAGGACAGGATTGTGCCTCCGCGCTGACTGCGTAGAAACTGTAGCACTGGGACCTCTAAACAAGAAAAATCAAGCATTCATTACACCAGTCCACGATCTTAAGAGATGCATGTTGCGTCAAGCGCGTGTCACATGTTTGTAAGTTGTGACGCGATCGTAGCATACTCTATTTTATAAACCGACTTCACAAAAAGGATATTTTTGGATATTTTTCGAAGTCCGTGTATCCCGTGGTGGAGCAGTAAGAATGGTTTCGTGGAAACAAATCATTCGATTAACCGACGAAAAATTGCTGTGACCGTTTCCACAAAAGCAATTTGGTAAAGTGCGTTTAAAAAATTTGTTATAATAATGTTTGGTATACAATCTATCTATCTGTATATCTATCTATATAAATAAAGAGAGAAGTCCTGACTGACTGAATGACTCATCAACGCCCAGCCCAAACCCTTGGACCTAGAAAGCTGAAATTTTGCGCACAGGTTCCCTTTATAATGTAGACAAGGAATAAGGAAGGATTTTTCGAAATTCAACCCCTAAGGGAGTTAAATAGGGGATGAAATCGTCATTTTCACGCGGGCGAAGCCGCTGGCAAAAGCTATTAGTAGATACTATTATTGAAACTGGTTTTTTTTTTTTTTATAATGTTAAAAACCGTTGCAATCGTTATAATTAGGTCAAGTAATATCGACATCATAAAATGTATGACCGGTGACCCTATCAGAATAAATGAATTTTAAAAACGCTACCATTGAGATAATCTATTTATTAGAACAATTCGCTATTTTATTAATTACTTAATTTACAAAGAGTACCGCGTGGTTATTCAAATTTGTACAGTAAGAAGAAATCTAAAAATAAAGGCATACTCTCGACGAGACATAGCAAGGCAGAGTGAGAGTTATACTACTTTAGACACGAGACCTCGACCACCTCGGAGTATCTCGGCGAGAGTGTAAATCAAAATTACATTATCAAGAAAATTTCCATGAAAATTGTCCATGAAATATTATGAAATCTCGTTAATGATTGTGTTCGCCAATTTCAGCGATGAACTCCCCTTTATTCGTTACTATAACTCTTGACCTACAACCATGAAGATTCTTGACGCAGTACCACCTAGTGTTGTTGCCCCTAGAGTTGTAAGCGAAGCCTTTGTAGACCAGGATCTTCCCTCCACGTTGGCTGGTCAGAAACTGCGGCATTGGTTCTCCTAGATAAAATATTAAAAGTCTCAATTACATAGGTAGTGTTTGCATGAGAATTTAGCATATAGTCAGGACATATAAACTAAATCAGAGCTTAAAGATGACGCTGGTATCTCTAAACGTCACATAGTGCTTGCATAGCCAATCTCGTAAGTACACTTTCGTAAAATTTCCAGCAAAAATGAAACTTCAAATGATTAAAACCGATCTAGCTGTGATTAGTTTTACAGCGTATAATCTTCACGTTCTATGACGTGCAAGTGGAATCCAGTCGAATGGTAAGCAGCAAAATAAAAATATTATTTTACGTCAAACAATGTGTTCTTGCTAGAAACTATCGGACGTATCTATGACCTTTGTAGGACAGGATTGTGCCTCCGCGCTGACTGCGAACAGACTGAAGGACTAGGACCTCTAAAAAAAAACAAGCATCAATTATGTACACCTGTCCACCACCTTAGGGGATGCGAGTTGCGTGAAGCGCATGTCACATGTTTGTAAGTTGTGACGCTATTAATCGTGGCATGCTAATTTTATAAACCGACTTCACAAAAAGGTCATTTATTTTTTCGCAGTCGCTGGCAACACGCGTGTTTGTTGAAAGTGTAACCAGTGGCGAAGCAGTGAGAATGGTTTCTTGTTCTTTTGGTAACAATAGACCCAAAGAACCTACGTTTGTTTGACGTACTTAAGATTGTTGTGGCCGTTTCCACAAAAATAATTTGGTAAAGTGCGGTTATAAAATTTATTATAATACAAATATTTTTGATTTTTTTAATAATATATAAATAGTTGCAATCGATTTAATTAGGTCAATACTATCAACATCATAAAATTTATGACCGATGACCATATATTGCAGGATTTAATAAATGAATTTAAAAGCGCTAAATTGAGATAAACTATTTATTAGTACAATTAACCTCGTCGCTTCTTAATCTAAAAAGAGTATAACATGGTTATTTAAATTTGTACAGTACGGGCAAATCTAGATAGTATACCTAAAGGTGGCTGTATGCTCTCGACGAGACATAGCAAGGCAGCGTCAGAGTACTACTTTAGATACGAACCGACCACCTCGGAGTGTCTCGGCGAGAGTGTACCTTTAAATCATTTTTATTTCATTATCAGAACAATTTCCGTGAAATTACCTCGTTTATGAAAACTACATTAGACACGAGACCTCGGAGTATCTCGGCGAGAGTGTACCTCAAAATTACATTTTCAAGAAAATTTCCATGAAAATTGTCCATGAAATATTATGAAATCTCGTTAATGATTGTGTTCGCCAAGTTCAGCGACGAACTCCCCTTGTTTTGTTACTATAACTCTTGACCTACAACCATGAAGATTCTTGACGCAGTACCACCTAGTGTTGTTGCCCCTAGAGTTGTAAGCAAAGCCTTTGTAGACCAGGATCATCCCTCCACGTTGGCTGGTCAGAAACTGCGGCATTGGTTCTCCTAGATAAAATATTAAAAGTCTCAATTACATAGGTAGTGTTTGCATGAGAATTTAGCATATAGTCAGGACATATAAACTAAATCAGAGCTTAAAGATGACGCTGGTAACTCTAAACGTCACATAGTGCTTGCATAGCCAATCTCGTAAGTACACTTTCGTAAAATTTCCAGCAAAAATTAAACTTCAAATGATTAAAACCGATCTAGCTGTGATTAGTTTTAAAGCTTATAATCATCACGTTCTATGACGTGCAAGTGGAATCCAGTCGAATGGTAAGCAGCAAAATAAAAATATTATTTTACGTCAAACAATGTGTTCTTGCTAGAAACTATCGGACGTATCTATGACCTTTGTAGGACAGGATTGTACCTATCCACCACCTTAGGGGATGCGAGTTGCGTGAAGCGCATGTCACATGTTTGTAAGTTGTGACGCTATTAATCGTGGCATGCTAATTTTATAAACCGACTTCACAAAAAGGTCATTTATTTGTTCGCAGTCGCTGGCAACACGCGTGTTTGTTGAGAGTGTAACCAGTGGCGAAGCAGTGAGAATGGTTTCTTGTTCTTTTGGTAACAATAGACCCAAAGAACCTACGTTTGTTTGACGTACTTAAGATTGTTGTGGCCGTTTCCACAAAAATAATTTGGTAAAGTGCGGTTATAAAATTTATTATAATACAAATATTTTAGATTTTTTTAATAATATATAAATCGTTGCAATCGATTCAATAATATCAACATCATAAAATTTATGACCGATGACCATATATTGCAGGATAAATGAATTTAAAAGCGCTAAATTGAGATAAACTATTTATTAGTACAATTAACCTCGTCACTTCTTAATCTAAAAAGAGTATAACATGGTTATTTAAATTTGTACAGTACGGGCAAATCTAGATATTATACCTAAAGGTGGCTGTACGCTCTCGACGAGACATAGCAAGGCAGCGTCAGAGTACTACATTAGATACGAACCGACCACCTCGGAGTGTCTCGGCGAGAGTTTACCTTTAAATCATTTTTATTTCATTGTCAGAACAATTTCCGTGAAATGACCTCGTTAATGATTGTGTTCGCCAAGTTCAGCGATGAACTCCCCTTGTTTTGTTACTATAACTTTTGACCGGCAACCATGAAGATTCTTGACGCAGTACCACCTAGTATTGTTGCCCTTAGAGTTGTAAGCGAAGCCTTTGTACACCAGGGTCTTCCCTCCACGTCGGCTGGCCAGAAACTGCAGCATTGGTACTCCTAAATAAAATATTAAAAAGTCTCAATTACATGAGTAGTGTTTGCATGAGAATTTAGCATATAGGTCAGGACATACAAACTAAGGTAGAGCTTAGAAATGTCTTTGGGGTTGTTCAATACGTCACATAGTTCTTGCATAGTCAATTTCGTAATTGCTTTACTACTTTCGTAAAATGTCCAGCAAAACTATTTTCAATCCAAAAAGATTAAACGATCTAACTGTATTTGGTTCTAAAGCTTTAAATCTTGACGTTTCATGACGTCAAGTGGAATCCAGTCGAACGGTAAACAGCAAATGGAGCCATAACCTTCAAAAATTGAATTGAATTGTAAACAGCAAAATAAAAGAATTATTTTACGTCAATATGAGTTTTTTATTAAATCAACACGGCCTTTAAAAAAACGGTTTGTCAACTAATACAATATTTTAATACTTTGAACGATAGGTGCCTTTTAAACTAATTATTCAGTCAGACCCGGAACAACTACATGTAGGACATACAAACATTTTTATATCAATGAATAACCTACTGTGTTAAATTGACAAATAGAGATATTTACTGTGAAAACACACAATTTTTCTTTACACTTTTATAGCAATTCCTCCCAAAATATTAAATAAAATTCTGATGACGGATGATGATCCACAAATACATCGCAACAATTGTACAGGTACTTTAAAAATATATTGTTCACATTATTGTTTTCATTGAACAAAAACTACACTCTAACTATGACTTAATGCGATATATTTTTCCATCAGGTCCCTGATGCATGCGTGGTGGTTCATGGTTGTGGTATCCCATTTCACTCACGAACTCTCCCTTTCGACTGGTCTGGACTCGCGCATCACAACCAGCCAGCTTCTTGGAGCAGTACCATCTGGTCTGGGTATGCATGTGGAAGTAGGTGAAACTATTGTAGAGCAATGTGATGCCTTTTCCACGGTTGCTTGGTAAGTATCGTAAGACTACATTACCTGTCAAGTAAAACAAATGATGGTGAATACTCAAATGCAGAGCCAAAAATTCGGAGACATTTCACATCTTACAACCCTCACTGGGCCCGCGTGGTGAGTTACAATCGACTATCACTGGTAGAGAAGTCTGTCTCCCAAAAGTAGGTGTATTACCGATGATTAATTATCTGACTCTGTCTTCAATGATATTTAAATAATATGGTCTTGCTCATTAATTTTGAAAATCGTATCTATCACCTCTCTCGCTCATCTCGAGTCGTGCGAAAAGTCGTAAAGATGTAAATCTTTAATAAAGAAATTGAAAACACATTGATTTATGCAATAAGTATATTATGCTGAGTATGTAACTAGGATTTTTAACTATTTACCTATTCCTTACTTGGTATTTATGGAGTGTGTACAAATTCAATTAAATCATAACATTATTATCTGTCTAGTTTATTATTTTCTCATATTATATTGTATAAATACTTTCTATTGTGACTAATCTATATAAATAAAGAGAGAAGTCCTGACTGACTGACTGACTGACTCATCAACGCCCAGCCCAAACCCTTGGACCTAGAAAGCTGAAATTTTGCACAGAGGTTCCCTTTAAAATGTAGACAAGGAATAGGGAAGGATTTTTCGAAATTCAACCCCTAAGGGAGTTAAATAGGGGATGAAAGTTTGTATGGAAAATCGACATTTTCACGCGGGCGAAGCCGCTGGCAAAAGCTAGTAATAATATAATCGCCCTCTCTTGTCTAAGTGCGTAGGTATTTTGAATTACATAATTTACTACAGATATTGCAAATTCATTCATTTTCTACAGTACACAAAAAACGTATTATAAATAAAAAAATAAATATATTTTGTAGTACCCCCGAATCCAATTTGCTTTTGAAAGAATGCAGTCCTTTTAGTATATTTAATGAGTACTGTTGCAAGGTTGGCTTTTTAACTTATTGGGGTTCCTCATTTTTTGTTCTGTTGTAATGTAACTGACACTATTTGAACGAGTTATTCCGGTCTGATCCCCAAAACCGATCCACTGCCAATATTTTTTCTTTTGTTTATTCCTTTCTGATCCCCTGTAATTTATCATTCCGATCTGTTACGATTCCTTCTCTTAGCTTAGCTTCATATATTTTCCACTAATAGGATGTAAATAATACGAAGGAGGAGAGTGATTGTGTTCCGTATTTGTCGATATAATCTGACCCCATTTATTCATTTTGATCCTTGCCGGGCACTTCAAATTCACATACTTGGAACAGTACGCGTTCGTCTTCGACATGCCCTTATACGAGTATGTGTAGTTCTGGTACATTATCACACTTTTTCCAGTAGATAGTGTGATTATCTGGTAATCTGTAAGAAGGAAATTGATTTTTAAGTCAAAAAGAAAATAAGATGTCGTTGAACACGCTTGAAACCCTCAACTTTACCATCCAATTTCCATCAAATATAATGATTACAAAACTCACGATCCGTATCAGAAACGAAAATTTACCTACACAAAAAAATAGTCAAGCATGCGTAAACTACCGTGATGGGTTGGATGAATTTATCATCCAGCCAACCGCGTCTCGTAACCTGTATTTAAATTTGACGTTTGAGATGATCTTAGACCCAAATAGTGGATTTCATCTCACTGCTAGAATACTTTCGACATTGCACAACAACACTAGGAGTTTTCTTGTTTCGAATAAAAATAAAAACATAGTTGGTATACAGACAGATGCAACTGAAAAGAGGGCCTTTACCCGGCAGTTGGACACATCAGTGCAAAAAAATTAAATACACAAAAAGAAAAGGATAACAGTAATATACATTAGACTTTTATTTATTTTTACGCATTCAAAAACTTTACATGCGATCAAAGATAAATATTGGAAATTCGGGATTAAATCAATAAAAAGAAAGAAAGTACATTGATGGCCAAAAAAAGATAGCCGTAGTACTACGGTTTAGAACATTTTAACAATATAGAGAGTCTCTATATAGTATATTGTATTAGAGACACCTGTTAACACTGGTACATTATAAAGTAATGAGAATCTTTCCGAAAGTGTACCTTCGTAGGTACTTGCAACTTTTATAACTAAATTAACAACCAATTTCTACGAAACTGTTTTTTCTAGATCAAAACATGATTTCCTTCTCATTATAATTATGTGTATGTATTATAAAGTGTACCTTCGTAGGTACTTGCAACTTTTATAACTAAATTAACAATAAAATTCTACGAAACTGTTTTTTCTAGATCAGAACATGATTTCCTTCTCAATAAAATTATACGTTACGTTATAATTTTACGGTTTAAGAAATTTTATTTTGCTAAAAAAAGAGTACAATTATTCACTTCTATGAGGTAAAAACAATTATAAGCGACGGTTTTGCTGGTAATAAACCAATATGAAGTAAGAATAATCTAAAATTAAGTAGTAGTAACAACAAACTTTTTCCACTTAAAATAAAAAAGTACCGTTTTATACCATAAACTGTTAAATTGTGAATAATCTACCGAGTTACAATCTGATATTATACGATTTCTGTTCAAAGGTGTCGGGCGTAGGGCATAAATGTCGTATACCATTTTGTTCCTTCGATTATAATAGTCAAAAAAATAGAGTTACTGTTGTATAACTTTGAGGTACAGATATAAATTGTCTTGCATCTTCAATACCTATAGTCCTTGACATAGTAGCCCATATGATCCTGGATATAGTAAGGTTTTTCGTGATTATGTTCATTGTTAGATTCAATGATTTTCTTCTCTTGATCAAATTTCAGCCGCGCTTTACATTTCTTTTGAACATACTTCGAGCAGTATGCTATATTCTTCTTAGCATTCTTGAACGAAAATGTAAACTCTTGATACATAATCATTGTCTTTCCCGTAGCGAGGGTTAATATTTTGTAATCTGCAATTGATAAAATTGTAATAAAAAAAAAAACAAGGTAAGTATTTCCGAAGCAATAAGCCACTTTTTAGGCTTTCGTACCCCAAAAGGAAAAAACGGAACCCTTGTAGGATCACTCGTGTATCTGTCTGTCTGTCCGACACTACCCGCCCCTCCAATTAAAAAAAAAAACAGAAAATAAAAAAAAAACACAAAATTCTGAAAAAAATACAGAAATTAGTTCAACACGTATAGATTACAGGAAAACCTATAAGAAGTCATGGTACGGAACCCTTCATGTGCAAGACCGACTTGCACTTGGCCAGTTTTTGGGCATCGTTGCAATCAGGTTAAAATTTAAAGACGTGTCAAGTTTCATTTTATCAATCCACACAGGGCTCGTGGGCTTGATACAGCGATGCTTGTAACTGAGAGGAGGCCTAAGTCACGGCAGTGGGAACATTATATTATGCTAATTATGTAAACGATTTAGATTAGCATTAGCACGGCTTACAACATTAACTGGCGTGTTCTTTATCATTTACAATAATTATGCACAATGCCCACAGTTTGTTTGTTTGTTTGTCACATTTGAGTTGAGCAGCCTTTTGGGCAAAATAGCAGGAAACTGGTGCCCTGAGACAGTGAGACGGGGTCGCGGCAGACCACGAAGGAGATGGCGGGATGAGCTAGATCGGTACCGTCAAAATTGGAAGGAGAACGCGCGGGTTCGCGAGAAGTGGAAGGAGTGGAGGGAGGCCTTTGCCCTGGAGTGGGACAGAGCAGGCTAGTAAAAAAAAAAAAAAAAAGTTCACAATGCAAAAGTACTTTATGATAAGTGTGAGACAAGTTTGTCAGTAGCAGTACCTACATTTGTAACTGGATGTCAGATCGAGTCAAGGGTGTCATAGAATCAAGAATGGATTGACAAAATATGCTCACGGGTTTCATACAAAGATTTTCTCATGACTGCAAAATAAATAAACTTATTTCAGAATGAAATATTTAATCAATGAAACTAAACTACTACACACACAACTTACTATATTACTGACTTGTTTTTTTATTATCATATTTTTATTTCTGTGTTCTCAAGTATTTTATTATTATGACCTGGTTAATTATTATTATTTTATGAACGTATGATTATTTTTGTGTTTAATGCTTGATGTTATGGATAATGATTTGTGTTTTTATGTCCTACTCGATACCTGACAAGTAATTTTTGATAATTTTCATTATGCACCACCTTAACACACTCTTTTGTAACTCCTCAGGCAGACTTCTACACACACACACACGCACGCACACGCTGTACTCTTAGCAATGTATTTTAGAGTTATTAAATTGTAAATCCGTAATTGGCTGTAAGTTTAGTTTATATTCTTAAGAGAGCTGTGAATTTTGTGAACAATAAATAAATAAATTATTAATAAATAAACTAAACTAACAGAAAATGCAATTAAACAGCGAATTTTATTTTATAAAGAACCTCCGCGGTTTTAGGCTAGAAAAATTAATCATCGGGACAGACCCAGAGGATTTCATTTTTTTTATCTACAATCAATGGCGAAGATGGTGAAGTACTCCCAAAAGAGGCGGAAGAGTTTTCTGAGTCCTCTTTAAAATTAAACGGCACCACAACAATATTCTCATAATTATCAGAAGTAGACGGGTGTGGCTCAGGTTCAGGGCAAAACTCCTTTGAGTTAGGCTCTAAATTATTTGTCTCATCTGTTGTCGTTGTCTTGTTGTCTCCCCACTCTTCGACAGAAGATTCTGCTAAACTTTCAGTTCGTCTCCCGCGTTGAGTCTTGAAAGTCACTTTATCCGCTCTTGAATCAACCATCATTGTGTCTGATGTTCTCCTGAAGCTATGTCCGTTATAAGAGTTAGCATCTGGTAATCTCAAATAATTTGCGATTTCCTTCGGCATGGCACTAAACTTATTCAAACCAATAGGTTGGGCCGTGCATTTGCCTTTTTGAAAGTTTTGAAAAAATCTCGGATTTTTAGATTTTGACGATCGTAGAGTTTGGTATTTCTTAACTATTTTATACAACGGACCTTGAATAGTAAATATACGTGGCATATTGGTTATAGGATTAGTGATTCTGACTAGGATAGTTTCGCCGTGATTTTCGATCTCTTCTGCAGTAACGTCTCTTAGTTCGTGACTTCTACATCCACCAATGATTACGAATATTAACGCTACCTGAAAGGAGATAAAACATTTATAAGGAATTTCAGTACAGAAATACAAAAAATTCTAGGTAATAGTAGTTCAACTGACCTTTGTTGCCAGATATTTACTATCTGGTGCTTCTTTTAAAAACGTTTGGACATGGTTTGCTGACAACATTTTAGTCTCCGTGCGTTTATAACCCTTTGCGAGTCTCCTTAGATACGTGGTTAGGTTGGAATAAGTTTTGAGGTCAATACCATGTTTGATCCAAACCATACTTTTCAGCATAGAATAGAGACACCACATTGTGTTTGGCTTGTATTTATTTGCCAGCTCATTAAAGTACTTCAAAAATGTATCCTCAGTTAATGGGCTGTCATTTTTCTTCCACTCGATGAAATTTTCATAGGCGATCATATATCTTTCCTTTGTGTTAGGTAATACTTTATCGAGATGTTGTGCCTCAGTGATAATATTTGGCAGTGTCGAATCTGGAAGAAAACATACTGTTCTTTATTACTTGAAGATAATAAGATAGTTTTTGAAAATACTCAAAAAGCTAGGTAGGTACTACTTACTAGTTTTACTCGTCTGAACAATTACTTAACTACTTGTTAATCTAAGGTACTTTACGGTTTTATTTGAAAAGCGAGTATTTGAGATTATTATATGTATAATTCAAGTTCAAGTTATTTATTTCGTAACAAAAAAAAAACATTTGTATCATAAATGTTTATGACACAAATGTATTATTTTCACATACTACGTTTATGTACTTATGATAAACTTATAAGCACTCATTATACCGCTACATGAGAAATAATACTAAGTGCGCCTACACCTTTTATTAACTTATTAATTTATCATTCTATGCGGGGATGCGCAGGTGGTTTATAATAACTGCTTCGCAGAAAACTATTGTGTCTAGCATTGTTTCAGAGCAGCAGCAATTAGAAATAGTAAATAATTAAAATTCAATTAAAACGCAACTTAATGGTAATGGCTTTATTTACTAAACACTCCACAGTAACACGACAATATTACACAGTTAAGTTGGTTACAGTGAATCAATTTTTATGAGCTGTGATACTTTAACAATTCCTTGAAAAAAAAAAAATTACAACAAAATATTATTTCACTTTGTATCTGTTTATGCGATAACTACGGTATTTTAGCATATGTTCCATCAGCCATTTGTCTATAAAACGGAGGAGGATGATTATGCTCATTAAGAAAAGCTAAGAATGCACCGGTTCGATCTAGTTTGAGTTGCGCCTTGCACTTCCTCTGCACATACCTCGAACAGTATGCATGAGTCTTCTTACCTCGGAACGAAAACGTGTATTGCTGGTACAATATGACTTGCTTGCCGGAAGATAATGTGATAAGCTTATATCCTGAAAAAAAATCAACCAGATGAAAATCCCCCCAGATAAAAAAAATATAAGGTCCCATTAAAATAGGTGGACAAATTTTAACACAGCAGCGTTCAGTAGGTCTAACCAAAGAAATCTAAACAAAAAAAACATAAAATAATAAATTGCCGGCACTCTAGAACAAACTCATCCTATAAGAGTAGGTACTTAAATGCGTTTTTCTAATTTTTTTTTACTATCGTCCTTATGTTGGTGGTCTGAATGATTTCTGAAATTTTGTCTACCTATTTTAATGGGACCTTATACATAAGTGGGAATTTTCAAGGGAAGCCCTTAAATACATTTATTTTTTGTGGATCTTTATTCTGTATTAGGTATATTAAACAACAATGCATTATGCATATTGAAATGACATTTATTTAAAAATACTAGTCCTAATGTTTCAAAGTCACACGGCAATAAAATAATAATTAATTAAAATTAGAAGCTGCTATTCGAATAATATAAGTGACTAGATATAACACTACAGGAAACACGTCAAATACTAATTTATTTTTAAAAC
>OX459201.1:3000000-3186368 GCA_949775195.1 Diarsia dahlii
AATATTCAAACATTGAATTTTATAATCAGAACAAGCTGAAACCAGCTCATTTTCTCAGAAAGACTTGCTCGAAGCTGTGTTCTCCTAGTATGTATTCAAGACAAACAATAGTTCTCTCAACAACAGAGCACATCAGACTACCCAAACCACATCAGACATTCCACTTACGTCCCCACAGTAATAAGGATCGTCTCAGACAACAAATCTACATATTTTTCAAAGCACAGGGGAATTGCAAAACACGTTACGTTTAGAACAAGTACTAGAACACCGAGGTATGAATATGAAAATCTGGGGGCAGTGAGTAGATTATACGACAGAGTCTAAAGGCAAATAGAGTCATCATCATCACTTCAGCCTAAAGACGTCTGCTGATGGACATAGGCCTAGATATTTGTAAAAAGTATTCTAGCTCATGTTACTTGAAATGTAAAAGCTAATAATATACCAACACCGGAAACTGTCAAATCCCAATCACCCTTGAACCTAATACTTCAGTAGTATCTTTGAAAATGTACTAAAGGTGTTGTAGTCGCAACAGTGGTGGACAGTTTGACAGAAATTGTATAATATCTGACAAAGTGTCAGTCTCAACTAACTACCGCGTGGGTTGGTGAGACGTACGGTCAGCATCAGAAGTACATTAACATTACTCAAAGTTTCGAAGCTGTTTTTTTAATAAATACTTGTTAGATATTACTCGTTACTACATGTTATTGGAGTGTAAGGACTATTTTAACGAATAATCTTCTGAAACATTAAAAATAATAGCTAGAGTCCTGTACATAAAAGAATTAAAATTCTGAAATGTTCAGCTACTTCTGATGCTGACCGTACCAGTCACACATAGCTATGCTATATATAATATATACAAGACTATTACCTTTTGTGCGACTCGAATCAAAAACTCGCAACACGGTTTTTAACATTTTATCTTCACAAAAAGCGCTATCATGTGCCATTACATTTAGAAAGATGTCTGTTGAACCATATCTCTCTGTCCAATATTTACTCCCGTACCATGCCGTGCTTACCCCAACGTTTGCACACTCACCATGATTAACGTGTTATTTAGGACAATGTCCTGCTAAATTATGACGGCTATTTATTTTAGAGATTGCGCTACCGTACGGAATTTCCGCCGCTCGAAAGCCGTGTGCGAGTCAAAAGTGGAATTATACCATTGCGAACTAACTGGCTTATGGCGCAAATGCGTGAAATTTAACACGCTACACGCTCTTTTATTTAGTATTTAATTAATTCGCGTTAAGCTGTGGATTTTTGAGTGGTTGAGTAAATTACTGGGCGACAGCAATTTGTATTAATTAGAGGGGAAAATATATAGGTGTGCCCACACTGTGGTACTTTTTGTGGAGCAACGTATACAAGTGAAAGCTACAACGGGTAACCAAAGTTGTAGCCGCAAAAGTTTATTTTCGTGTTGTAAAATGTTGTTCAGCAAAAAGTAAGTTCGGTGTGGATGCAACTTAACGAAAAAAATCAAGTACGTTTAGGCTAGGGAAACCACGTAAACTTCTTCATACAGCTGATGCTAGTTGATCTATCTTCTAGAAAACATTTAATTGCTTACGTAAAAAAAATACTGTTCGTGACTACCTCGCTGTTCTAGTGGACGCAAGCGCGACTTCTGAACTCGAGGTCCTGGGTTAAATTCCCAGGTCGGAAAAAGTGTTATTGGGATTTCCATCAAGAATTTCTCAGTAGCATCCACGGAGTCTAGATTTGTGTCCGTTTGATGGCAATAGGCTCGCCCTCTATTTCATGGGAATTACACATAACTGTCAGGAAGTGGGTGATGGGTTACACCTCTGCCTAACCCTTCAAGGATTAAAGGCATAATATTATATTGTAAAGAATATAAAACTGTAAGATTTCTGAATATCGTCCTGCAATTTAGTTGAATGTTTTTCTCTACAAAAATATTCAAGCAAACATTTACTTTACTTATCTTTACTTGGCACTTATTCTTCCGCTTTTCGTTACTAAGAAACACCGCAATAATTTATCATAAAATAACAGCGAATATCTCAGGAAACATTTCCAATTTTCTCAATAACTCCTGTTTGTTGGAAAAACTGAAAACTCCAATAAGTTTTTCCTTCCTTATATTAGTTATTGTCTAGCCAATCTCCAAGGTTTTAAAAACAGCGACCTGAAAAATGATTTACAGCAACTCCGGTTTGCACCGTTTGTTGAACCGAATAAAATATCGTCTTAGGAAAGTCTTTAGAATCGATGCTGTGATTTCTACTGTAATTTTATTGTGCTACTAAAATACTTCAGAGACCACAGTCTGTTGTTTCTTAGTAGTTATTTTTATAGTAGTTTTGCGTACCTATATAAATTGTATTTTATGCTATGGTATGTATTTTTAGTAACATTGCTGCCGTGCGTTTTGCTGTGGTACTCCATGTTTTTATGTTTTCTTGGTTAAATAAATATGTCTCTTCAAACGTGATTCATAAGTTCAAGCAAATTAGCTGATAGGTTTACATTGGTGAACTTCTTCTCCTCTGTCAGCATTGTCTCTCCTCTTCCCAAATCCATTCAAGGTTGTCTTGAAAAGATCGCTTTTCACTAAATATTTAGTTTTTGCTTGAAGTAATACAATCTCCAGTTTAAAACGCACAGCTAGAGTTATCCTACTTCTGTTTTTTATGCATTACCGAACAAAAAGGAAATAATATGAAACATAGCAATAACTGAATATGGTGGCATAACATGTTTCATAGTTTGCCTGCCGTTGTAGGCATTCAAAATATTGACATTGCGTTAATAATCAACATTTTATTCCAAAACTGTGGACATTTTTAACGTTTCGAATTTCAGAAAAGCTTTAATCCTTTTCAAATTTACATTGACATATTGATTTTGTTAGTCCAATGATGAAATTATAAAAAATACCCACGACTGTATTTATGAGCTGTCTAGACTTCTGTCAATTATGGTGGGATCTGCTTCCAGTCTAACCGGATACAGATGAATACCAGCAGTATTTTACATGGAGCGACTGTGTATCTAACCTCTTCAACCCAATCGCTGGATAATACAGTATGTTTGTAAGGGGATTTCTTTAAAAAGTTGACACTGGACAGTCGCGAATCTTCTTTGTATACAAGTCTAGATGTTTATGAATGTACTTCTCACCCGTAACTTGACTATAAAGTGACATTGTAGTATAATTAAGCTTTCCACTAACACATAATTCCTGCACTTAATGTCTTCTCATAATTATTATGGTCACCCTATTACCGTACATCCTCCTGTGCAGTAGATTAGAATTATAAATGCTAACTATTTCATGAATATTATTCCCATTGGTTTCAAATATTAATGTGTTGATCCAAGTTTCGGTTTAAACAATGTTGTGTTGTTACTTAAATTGTTATTGTTACTGAACTAAATTAAGTTAGATGAAGACGGAAACTTGTCTATAAATTAGTAGTAATTGTATTATCAAATACTGAAAACTATTGAGGGTCAAGCTTTGTTTCAAAATATTATTTTAGTAGCAAATACCGCTCTACTTGATATAAACAAGGTTTTAAATTAGTCATTTATTCATAAACAATAAATTGTATTTGAATCTACATACACACATGAATCTACATACATTACAACCAACGACGATTACAACCATAAAAGACTATTTGCAACAGATAACCTCAAAACCTAGAGATCATCCACCCCGCATCTTATTCCGCACATATTTACGCTAACGCAAATCACTGAATAATCCGTCCGTCGTTCCCGTTAGGTACCAGGATGGCAGATGTGCGAGGCAATGTGTAAACACGCGTGAAAGTGCCCAGTCAGCGGCACGCCTGCGGTTTTCGTGGCAATCCAAGATGGCGGCCCGATTTCACAGCTGACGACGAACGAAATGTCAACGCGCTGTTCAAAATGTAATTAAACGTAAATCGATTGATACAGTTCGGGTTTGTTTTGATTTAGACACACTGTTTCGCGTTTAGTTTGTTTGTAGGTGCTTGTAGACTATTGTGGAGGCGTAACCGTTAATGAATTGGATGTTTATTTTTCGGATTGTTGATTTTATCGCTTTATGTATTTACGAAATGAGTTGGTGTTGACAGTTCGATGTACTTTCTTGTTTTTCTCACAGGCCATCTATTGTTCAAATAATAATTGGTCTTCTATTAAAATTATGACTTGAGTTCAAAGAAAATCATTGAGTGCTTCGCCGACAGATATCCATAAATTCTGAACATTTAGCCCTAAAACCATCATTAGGTACTTACTGATCAGTTCAGTTTTTCACTACCCGAAAAGCCTAATAAAAACCGAACTACTTACATGAGTGGTTTTTCTTCCTAATATAAACTTCATAATATACTTAAAACGAAACATTGGCAGAAAACTCAGGCCGTAATTCAGTCAAATAAAGCACTAGACTGAAAAAATGAAGATGTCTAGACAGCCGACAAATACAACGAAACAATATTAGGCCGAAACTTGTGAACTTTGCCAAACGAAGTAACCTTACAAGAACGTTTTCCAACGAATTGATTTTTACAAAAAAAAATAGAAAGCCACATAAAATGAAGAACAACTCTAAAAACAATTTTTCAAAGCCTGCGACCCGATACTTCGCTAAAGGATTGAGTTGCACTCGGAACTCGGGATTTTTATACGAGAAATTCAAGGAAGGTTGAATGAGACGATTCTTTAACTGGTGTTGAAGCCCATAATCATAAAAATATTAGGTATCTTTTTCCTGTTAAACCGAAGTCAATTTTGTTGGGAAGTTTTGGTTCTTGAGGCATTCCATTACCTACTTGAACGTCCCGCACGCTACAGCGCGATTTTTCGTTATATAGTTGCAAAGAAACAACCATCAACATTTTGGCATTAACCACACTTTGTCACCAAACTCCAAAAGACGCCTATAATAGAAACTTCCTGCCGAATTTACTCACACATAAGTTTTGGGAAAAATCTTCAAAATATACACGTCGCGCGTCGGTTGGGCAAAGTATTGTTGGGTTTTCCATCAGATTCAGGAATTTTAAAGTTGCAGCCAGGTTTTCACTATTTGTGCCCGGTATATGATAGCAATAGGCTCTCCTCTTATTAGGTAAATGTGATTTAAATAAAACTGACGAAAAGTTGGTGTACTATTAGGCATACCTCTGCCAAACCCTTGGGGGATTATAGGCGTGATTTTATGTTAATTGACCCACGTATTTTATCACACATTACCTCTCATTCACTATTCTCTCGATCACTAAAGCCCTTAATTTTCCTGTGAAGAAATATTAATCGTAGGCAAAAAATATGCAATGTAATATTCAATTAATGTCCATATCACGTCAAAATAACCTTGTATTGCCAATTGTACTTACGCTTAGTTGAACTATATAGGAAGGCTATTACACCCATGTTGAGTTGAGCTTATGCGAAATACGACGCACAGAACAAGGGCTGGATATTAAAATTGAGCACACGAGCTCAACTCGTGTTCAGTAGTGTTATAGGTGAAATTAGAATAAAATATCATCTAAATGCAGATTTTTTTTTTGTACAGTTGACGATTTTAGAACAGCGAAAATGGGAGTTATATCATGTTTACTAAGTGTTTGGTTTTAGTTCCCGATATTTGGGCGCTCGCTGTTGCAAGCACCATGACCATCCGGAACTCCGAAAACAGATAGTAAACATGGTTAGTAAGTACCTATGAAATTGCCGTTTTGTTTGAAAAAATATAAACGAATTTTTTTCATGTATTTTTTATTTGTATTAATCGAAGTAATCACCCATGCAATCAATGCATCTTTGCCAACGCAGTGGCAGTTTATTGATGCCCTTCTTAAAGAAATCAGCTGGTCGGGAGGCAACAAATTCTTCAAAGGCTGTACTTTGTACTGCCTCTCGGGTATTGAATTTATTTCCCGCCAAGAAGTTATCCAAATTCTGGAAAAAGTAGTAGTCTGTAGGCGCAAGGTCTGGTGAGTAGGGCGGATGACGGAGAGCTTCCAACCCCAGTTCTTGCAACTTGGAGACCGTCTGCTGTGCAGTATGAGGTCGCGCGTTGTCGTGCAGGAGCAGCGGAGACGAGCGATTGACCAATGCTGGTTGGAGATGTGCCAGCTTCTCCATCATTGTGTTCAGTTCTTCACAGTACACATCTGCAGTAATGCTCACCCCGTTTGGTAAGAAGCTGTGATGAATCACACCGGCGCTAGACCACCAAACAGTGACCATCACTTTTCTAGGGGTAAGTTTTCGTTTAGGGCATTGTTTAGGTGCTGAACCAGGATCCAACCAACTTGCTGAGCGCTTGCGGTTATCAAACAGAATCCATTTTTCATCGCAGGTAACAATGCGGTTCAAAATTCCTTCATTTGTGTGTCTGTTGAGCAGTGCAAGGCACGTCTCGACGCGTACTTCGCGCTGGCGATCATTGAGTTCGTGGGGCACCCATTTGTCAAGCTTTTTTACCTTGCCAATTTGACGCAAATGGACCAATATTGTTTTGACACTAACGTCGAAAGCTGCTGCTAATTCAGCCGTAGATTGTGTATCATCAGCTTCCACAATCGCCTTAAATTCGTAATTGTCGACCAAAGTCTTCGGACGACCGCGAGGTTCATTTTTCAGGTCGAAATTTCCAGAACGGAAGCGAGCAAACCAATAACAGGTGGTGCGTTGGTTTGTAGTGTTAGCTCCGTAAACGTCGTTGATGTTGCGTGCCGCTTGTGCCGCGTTGCTGCCACGACGGTACTCATATTCCATAATTACTCGAATTTTTAACGTATCTATGATGACGAAAAAGATTGAAATGCGATGAAAATGTAACACTAATCAATAAACAAATGACTACTTTTGAAAAAAAAAATCCATGTTTTTAAAATAAAATTAATTTGAAATTAGAATTCTTAGCCAAACAAAAATTATTTTGATTTGAAATGGCCAGTACTGCAGAACGGCAATTTCATAGGTAAAGGCCTAATATTCCGTTTCCAGTGCTAATGACAAATGTTAGTAACCATATTATGTAAGTAGTCCAGCTCATAGGTCAGATAAAGTCTGGTTGCGTTTTCTATCAGGTTTTTCCGTACCAAGAGTTAAGCTAAACTTATATGCCAGTTAAAGGACTGATTGCGTAGTACTCGTAACTAGCGTGCGTGTATGACCAGATGTATGAATATGGAGAGACAAAAGGAGTAAGTATGGATCGTAGCAGGTATGATTTCTGCCGACCACCATGGAATAAGGGCGTGAGTTTATGTTTGTTATAGGTACCTACAGTTAAAAGTACCAGCTCTTCAAAAGCCTTCTCAAAAAATCTGCTTTGTAAGAGACTATTCAATAAGTAGGTAGGTGAACTTAATATTAAATATATTTATTCTCGTGACATGAAACCAAACGAAAATTATATTCGTTTAATTAAGTTCGTGAGTGCACTTCAATGGATATTTAATACTCCGTCTTTGAGTGATGGTACAAAGCAAATTTCAACGTTTACAGCGAAAATGTACCTACAGTGTTCTGCAACGGTATAAATTGTGACCTTATTATAAACTAGCTTTTGCCCGCGACTTCGTCCGCGTTTCCGTCGTTTTTCGTAAAAAAGTACCATATGTCCTTCCTCACGGTTCAGTGGCGTTTTTTAGGTGGCATTGTGTATTTTATTTTTAATTGACGGTAACGGAAAGGCTGTCAGTTACTTATGTAACAAAATAACCTATGATAGAGGTCCTAACTATAGCTACCTTACACTTAAAATCTAAGTGCCTATGTAAACTAAAATATTCTAATAGAATGAAGTATACCCAGAAATATGTACAACTTACAACAAAAAAAGAAATGAAAATAAAGCTGAAACGCCTGTGCAATACATCTACCTATACCTACTTCACTTACAAATAAATACCTATAACTACTATAAAATTGAACATAAATTAGCCAAAACTTACCTATCGGTATCTAAAAAACTATGCGTACTACGTCACCTAAAAGGAAATAAAAAGCAAACTATTAATAATTTGTAATTTGAACGAATATTTAAACACTACCATAACAACTAATACCTATTTTATAAAATAACAACAAAAGAAATTCAAATAAGCTATTTAAAGACTAAAAGTCGCACTGATAAGCATTGTTTGTTAAAATCAATTATTGTCTGTCAATAAGGTCGAACGCTCTGAACGCATCAACAGCCACGACCCGCGTCGAGCACGGCAACCGTTACACAAAAATAATCCTTATGGCATGATTCAGTACTCACGCGCGACGCGGTGGCTTATTAGCGTATTTCATGTTTAGGTTTGGTGTTTCTATACCGATTACTATGATTATTTTTTTATTGAATAGGTAATAATATTAACTTCTTTTAATTAGGGATGAGTGAGAGTATTATAAACGTAAGAGTAAACAAATATAATCAGAAAGCTCCGAACTGCTAAGCTATCGGGAGTTACACGTGTTATTGTGAGTCAACCATAAAAGATAGACATATGCTGTAATTGGATATTTTTTTAGATAATTTTATGTAGAACATTTCCGTCACAAATGATTTCTATGTAGCTTTAACCATTAAGGCTGCACACGCGACGGAAGCTTAAAAAATCGAGCAACTTCTCCCGTTTTCCCAACATTTCCCTTCACTGCTCTGCTCCTATTGATTGTAGCGTGATGAAAAGTATACTATAATCTCCCCAGGAGTATGAAGAATAATCGTACCAAGTTTCGTTAAAATCCGTCGAGTAGTTTTTGTTTCTATAAGGAACATACAGACAGACAGACAGACAGACAGACAGACAGACAGACAGACAGACAAAAATTTTACTGATTGCATTTTTGGCATCAGTATCGATCACTAATTACCCCCTGATAGTTATTTTGAAAATATATATCATGTACAGAATTGACCTCTCTACAGATTTATTATAAGTATAGAAGATTGAAAATATATATCATGTACAGAATTGACCTCTCTACAGATTTATTATAAGTATAGAAGATGACCTCTCTACAGATTTATTATAAGTATAGATAAGGTTCCTCCTCATTTTATTAGTCTTGCCCTATTATGACTGGTGAAATGTGGCTGTACTATTAGGTACACCTCTGCCTATCCCTTCAAGGATTACAAGCGTGATGTTATCTGTTATATTATAAATAGATACTAATTGAGGACCATGAACCCTAGCGCGGTTAAAAATTGCACTGTTCAATTTGTAACTCCACGCTATGTCAAAAGTTGAAAATATAACGCATGGTAAAAAAGTAGTCATAAAAAGCGCCTTAGCAAAAGCAGGCTGAAAAATATAATGCCACACAGTTTATCACTACAAATTATTACAATACATGGCAAAGTCCTCCGCCGCGTCTGTCTGTCATTTTACGATAAACTTAAAAACTTCTGTACCGATTTTCATTTTGTTTTCACCAATGGATAGAGTGGTTCTCGAGGAAGATTTTAAAATATAATTTGTTGTGATAATCGACATCGTGTTCCGTGTGGTGTCGGACGTAAAGAATAGCACCATCCCATATCTTCCCGTGGGTGTCGTAAGAGGCGACTAAGGGACTTACCAGAGAATGGGCAGCAGCGTTCTCTGTGTCTTTGTAACAACCATACTGCGATCGCCAACCCGCCTGCCAAGCGTGGCGATTATGGCAAACCCCCCAAAAATGCCTGGGGGAGGCCTATGTCCAGCAGTGGACGTCTTTTGGCTGAAATGATGATGATGATGATGATAATCGACATCCATGCGGGTGAAGCCACGGACAAAAGCTAGTGAGTCAGAAATACGAAATAATGTAGAGCGTACAAAGATAAACTTCATCTAAAACTAGATGTCCCTGAACAGTCACGTACTGCGTAAAGCTAGGTGTAAGTACAGGACCTAATATCTACGTGACTATAAATATAGCACATAGTAGGTAGGTAGGTAGGTAGGTAGGTAGGAAGGTAGGTACCTGCGTACATTTTACCACAGAATGTTGTTTACGAAACATATTTGTCAAAATTACCTAAATGTAAGTCCTTTGAACGCAATAAAGGTAGGTTTGCAGAAGTTTCAACGGGTAAACTGATTTTGTACCGAACCGAAGACTCTTCGTTTCGTGGTTATTTTTGTTGATGGCAAATCATCAAATGTCGGGGTGTCGTGTCGCTCTGGGCGGAGCGGAAGGGAGACTAAGAGTTGTACTGACTAAAACTGACCCATGTTCTTTCTTAGCTCTTTGTGTGTACGGGGCCGCGGTGTCTCTTTCAAACACGGCACGGCACGGTTTTTGACGGCACGGTTGGCGCAGTGGCTAAGCGATTGGACTGCTGCGCTGCGTGTCGCGGGTTCGATCCCCGCACGGAACAAATATTTGTATGGCCTGCAGATAGTTGTTTCGGGTCTGGGTATTTGTGTAAGCGACTTTGTATGTTTGTGAACGCACCCACGATACAGGAGAAATTCCTAGTGTGGGGCAAAGTTTAAAAAAAAAAAACCCGCCGCCCCGGCATTTGTTTTGTGCTTGACGAACACACGACGTAATCCTCCTTGCTAGTAACCCCAATTTATTTACAGTCAGCCCTATGTATGGGTTCTCTGTTTTTTATGTAGTTCTATTCTCTTATGCTTAACAGCTTGAAAACAGACTTATTCTTAAAATGCCCAATTCTTAAAAGGACTAATTCTGGAAAAACCTTTTTCTTAAATGGACTAATTCTGGAAATGCCTTATTCTTAAAAGGACTAGTTCTTAAAATGACTAAAAAAATAACTTGCGAGATTTGATTACATACAGGCAACGGAGTAAGTGATACTACCTGCCGTTTTGTATTTGCGTAAAATTCAAGGAATTAAAAAAAACATGTCATTATTTATTGTTCGTACGGAATTGGTGGTCGTCCACGGTTTCTTTTTCCGTCTTCATGTACGATTATTTCAGTCATATGGTCGTCATCACATGTCCGTACCATAGCAAGTACTTCTTCATGTAGATATAGTTGCGACTTGTAAAGTATCACTGGTAGTTTCTTATTAAGCTATTGCATAGCTTCTATCGCGGGCCTTGAGCGTGAAGAGCGAATCCAGAAATTCCCTAACGAAAATATTCAAGATTCAGTATTCAACCAGGTTGCTATGGTTACGGAAAATAACAAGGTTGTCAACTGAGGTTGTCAAATTAAATAATTTATAGCCTCACGTTGTAAAGGTGTAAAGTTTTTCTGTTTTGTCTCTCTGCTTTCTCCTTCTAAAATATTCTTACTCGTATAATTTGTGTACAAAGTGTTTCAAATATGAATAAACAAAGTGCATTTATTAATGAAGAAAGTCACGAAAAAATAGTGAAAGATAATGAGTGAGTAGGTACTCCTCGAGTACTCTATAATACTCTTTAAACATTCATTTTATTATTATTACGCATCTATCATACGTTTTATTGGTTTTTGCATTACTATTCTGCGAATCGGTCTTAGAAGACGATTCGTTTTCTTATAAAATATCTAAAATAAAATAAATAATTTTCATATTTTTCAATGTTATGACACTTACGTCAGGCTGACAAGCTTTCAATACTTTTTCTTTTAAATTTTCTGTCATAGAGTTTCTTACTAGCTTAGTCTATGAAGGTTACTTTTGATTTACTTATATAATTTAAATTCTTTTTAAAAAATACTGCATAAATAAAATAATTAAATAATTATTTGCATAAGTTGATAAAAAATGCTATGCAATAGCTTTACCGCGGCAGTCTCCGAGTGCCACATCAACTTTTTTTTTATCAATTTTCGAAACTACACCAGATCAACGTAGCATCAGCGCGTGTAGCGTATCTCAGTGGTATAATTTGTATGTTCATCCTTCTAAAAGTATAAACCGTTGTGTGTATGCTGCCCGTGATTCATATAATAAAAAAAAATGATATAGCCTATGTCACCCGGGCTATTCTTACGAATCTATTGACACCTCATTTATTAAAATCCGTTCGGTAGTTTAGGCGCTACGGTGGAACATACATACATACATAAATAGACTGCCAAAATCATTACCCTTCCTTTTGGCTTCGCCGTAGTCGGGTAATTAGAATATGAAGAAATATACTTTTGCACAAAGTAGAACTTCTGTCCTATCCTTGTTTCCAACCATTTTCATAATGTATATTAATATGGTAATTGTGTTAGGGAGGCCTACTGCTTTTAGTACGGGAATTGATTTAGTGAAAGTACTAGGGAAGCAGATGTTACCAGGCACAAGCCTGTTGCCGCGTTAATGTGAACGTATGATTTTTGGCGCTCATTTGCCGATAGAAGGTTGTATGAGAAAGGAATATTGGGTGGAGAAAACAATTGACTTAGTGTTAACCTCGAAGGGGATTGCGAAATGCTTTCTTTGGAATATATAATAGGTACATAAATAGGTACGTTGTGTGGAAATCGGTTGTCGTGGTATGGGCATTGGGCAGGTGATGCGGAGAAATGAAGACAAGGTCGTGAGAAAGGTTTTGAGTATGAATTTGGATGAGTATAAGAGTAGAGGAAGACCAAAGAAACGGTGGATAGACTGTGTTAAGAATGATATGGCAAAAAAGGAGGTTTCATGAGATGTCGACAAACAAAGAAGTATGGAAGAATAAGACATGCTGCGACGACCCCAAATGAATTGGGATTAGGGCAAGAAGATACTGTTCTTCTTACCGACTATGGAGGGTAGATGTAAGGAGATCTATCTCTTTCTATGAAAGTGTCCGTCGAAATGCGTTGAATTAGGGTGGCGCTACAAAAGCATCGCATAAAGTTATACTTCCAAACTTATTTTGTAAATAGTTGAAGACTGTCTCTAACTACTCTAGACAACAAAAATATTACATTTCTTAACACGGCACGAAGTATTATAATATCTGTGACACGGCACACTTCAATCCGCATACATCTGCTAGATTCATACCCTACCCTACAGCTACGTAAGCGCCATTCTGGAAAGTTTTTGAACTGTTACTTCATCATTCATCATCTTTTCAGCCACATTGACCGGTCCCGTGCGTCTCACACCCGCAACCTTCACCAGGTCATCGGTCCGTCTAGTGGGAGGCCTTCCAAAGCAACGTCTTCCGGTTCGCGGTTGCCACTCCAGAACTTTTCGACCCCATCGGCCATCCATTCTGCGAGCAATGTGACCTGCTCATTATTGCCACTTAAGTTTTTCGGGCAATGTCGTTAACCTTGGTTCTCATGCAGATGTCTTTATTTCTGATTCGATAACGAAAGAAAACTCCGAGCATATAAGCCCTCTCAATTGCCCACATTTACTGTTACTTACAGCTAGATATTTTTTCAATTTATTCCCCATATAAGATCGTCCTCCTTACCTCTACCCTCATATTATTGACTAACACTGTACTGTAAACATAGCTATGTAAGTTTATATAACATGCTAATCAAGAGTACCCTTATCCGCCGTATTCGAGTGCGAGGTATAATTAGTAGGTAAACAAATGACGCCGCTCATAATATTACGAGTACTTCGTAACTCACATCACACATCATTGGAAGGGAAATGTTTTGTTGCTCACTTATTAATTACGCGCCAATTTTAGGGCACGAACTAAGTGGGTACAGGAAACGACACGTGTTACCCAGTACATATTAACTGGTTCTAGTGGTCGCAAGCGCGACTGCTGAGCGTGAGGTCCTGGGTTCGATTCCCGGGTCGGACAAAAAGTGCTATTGGGATTTTCATTAGAAATTTCCCAGTAGTAGCCCGGAGTTTGGAAGTTGGCGGTATAATACCCCCGTGCCTCGGAAAGCACGTTAAGCCGTTGGTCCTGCGCCTGATCTCTCTCCGGTCGTGTTGGATTGCCGTCCCGCCGGACTATGAGAGAAAGGGAACAGAGAGTGCACTTGTGCCTGCGCACGCACTTGTGCACTATAATATCTCCCGCGCAGATGGCTAATCTCCGCTGAGATTGGCCGCCGTGGCCGAAAAACGGTCAGGAGGACTATATATATATATATTAACTGGGTTTTGGAAGTCAGATAGTCAGTTATCCATGAAAATTACTGGTATTCAGCTGCATCTGATTAGACTAGAAGCCAACCCAAACATGGTTGAGAAAGGGGTAGGCAGATGTTAAAAGAGAGACATATACCCAGCAGAGCAGTCGGTGAAGTCGAGCTGTGGATGATGACGATACTCTTAATTGACTCCTTCTACTTTTTTTCATTGAAAATCATCACCTGTTAGGACCGTAATCTAAATAAAGTGAATAAAAGTCTCCAGTGACAACAGTTAATGACAATGTACTCAAACATCTGTAGACTCCTAAATTGAAACATGAAACAAACCACAAAAAAACGTCTATTTTAATCAAAACAAATTTTGTTTAGCATCGAAATAACAAATGACTTTCACAGAAATTAGCTTCATACAAAAACCGAGTTTAGGTACTTAACCGACTTTCGGTAGGTACCTATTCTCATTAGGCTTCCAAATCCCCAATTATCCAATCACAACGACACGATTGAAATAAATAACAATAAATAAACATAATCTACCAAAAAGGTTTGCTTTCAAACTCAGAATAAACAGCAAAGATCGTGACTGTTTTTTTTTGTACAATTTAATCACTCGGCCTTTGCCCGAACAAACAAACGTTCGAAACGACGACATAAATCGGTTTCCAAACGGAAAATATGGCGTCGCGTGCTCAGGGGGAATTGGGAAAATAGAACAAAATGTATTTAAAAGCTACCTAAAGTGCATTTGACGAAAATAATGCTTAATCATTTGCCCGATATAAACAAGTTAGAGGCAAACATTATTAAAACAAACATTTGCTAAATAGGTAGGTAGATTTGCAAATTCATGACTGTGCTGTGATTTAACATATCATCACGCCTGTAAGCCCCGAAGAGTTAGGTTATACCTAATTAATAGTAGGTACACCTACATTTCAACGGTTATAATTAGGTTCCATGTAAGGCGAACCTATTGCCATCAACCGGGCACAAATCCACACTCCGTGACTGCTCCTGAGAAAATTTTAACCCAAAAACACTTTCCCCGACCCGGGAATCGAGACCGGACAGCGGTCAATACTTCTTATGTTTGTATTATTATAGGTATTGTCTGTATACTTTTAGCCTTACGAGTATTTTTTTCCATTACTTCAGCATGACTGGATTTTGAGCTAAACACATTTAAACTTTTTGCCATCGATACGCTAAGAAGAAGTAACCTACTCGGTCTATATTTTTATGACAAATTAATGAAAAAGCTCACACTTGCGAAATTATGTGACGATTTGGACTTGATTGACAGAAAAGATAAAACATCGGGAGAGTTGAAAACGAATGAGGGACGCCTTTGCCCACCAGTGGAACATAATAGCCTAATTTAAAGGGGGGGGTTATTTTACGATTGTGAAATATTATTTCACAATCGTAAAATAACCCCCCTTTTTTATATTAGGTTATATTATAACAACACAGATCAGATAAATTATCCAACTATTATGGTAACACACGTCCTTTGAGAACGAACATACAACACTGAAAAAGGGAAACTTGGGTAGATCTTGGGTAGATCTGTAAAAAAAATCGGTAGGTTACAAATTCATAACCTGACTTTTAAAATACGAGGCCTGTACCAATTTTTAACACTTACGCTGAAAGCAAATTACGTACCTAAAAGCCTACACGACCTCGCTTTTTAAGCACTAATGGACTGAAAATAACGGGCCTCTCGGCTATAGTTTAAAATTAAAACGTATAATTTTTAAAACACATAAATCAATTCTTTGTAACACATTAGCATACTAAACCCACGTGAGCCCTTAACACCAAACTTTGTGGAAGGTTGAACAGATTTAATAATGCGGCCGTTTCACTGGCCTAATGGAAAAGAGTGACACTTTCGGCCCCTCACATTTTCGTTACAAACAAAGCAAAAAGTTTGTGAGGCAGGACCACAGATGTATTTTGTACTAGGTGAGCCCCACCACCTACATATTTCCGCCTGAAATTATTATAAAAATACTATTAAAGTTTCTTTATTAAAATAATTTAATCATGATTAGTACTTAATAGTACTTTTGAATAGTACTTTTTATCGGGATATGCGGTAAACCTAACGACGTTCATACAAAATTTCAGAATAATCGGTTCCGTGGTTTAAACATGAAAAGGTAACAAACTTACTTTCCCATTCAAACCAAGCTTACCATTTTTGAATCACTATCTAAATCACTAACACATTTTTCACTCCTCTTGCTCAAAAAGAACGTCATAATAGCATACCAGAGCGGGCGTAAAATTGCATTTATTGCCCTAGGGCTAAAAGTAAATCTCGTACGACAACTTGTTCAGCCAGCTGGTGCGTGATTTAGTTTCAAGTAAAAAAAATGTATTATTTTTAAAAATGGAACTAAACGCGCTGAATGCCGAACTCTTTGGTAGAATGTGTGCGTTGCCTTGCAGCTACAGAAGAAATAAAAAAAAGGCATTGGCGCGAAATTTTTTTGAATTGTATTATTAAATTGAATTTATTGGTGACCGTAATATTATAAAATGTATTAAATCATATTGAACATGGTTATTTTATTTTCTCGCAATCGTAGTGAAAAGTACAGTGTAACACACGGCGCTAAAATCCCATAATAACTCGGTTCCTATTTACTACCTCGCTAAAGCTCGGTAGTAAAACTACCTCGTATATAATGGGTCATTTTAGGCCCTAGTGTTACAATGTACCTACTATAGTATTACTTTTTCATTAATAAATTATTTTTATACGTGACAAGCACTATTTAAGTTGTTACAATACAAACAAGTAGGAACTACAGAATAATTGTATTTGTTCTATATAAGTCTAGGCTTACGTTATAACGTTATTATTTTAAACAAATAAGTTTGCTGCAACAGTAATCTCGAAGTAAGTGCTCTTGCCCTATCTAGGTATATTTATATGCGGCAGGACGTCAGGATTAATGCGGATGTGTGTATTATGTATGTGACATGAAATTAATTCTTTTGATTAAACGAGAGCCCCGTTTTTTATTTAGGATGTATTGTATCTAGAGTGATGACATTTAATACATATACCTATATGTATACATGTATAATTCAGTTAATATATATACCTACATGTATTATAATTAAAATGTTTGTAAACTCACTCATACAGGAGAAATTCCTAGATTCCTAGAGCAACTTTAAAAAAAAACTCAAGCCGTGTGTAAACAATAACATTTAAGCATTATGTTAAATATGTTTGTGTTATTAGTATTACTATGGCTAAAAATTAACCCCTTATTGTCGCACAAGTATCAAACTGCAAATTGTGCATAGGTAATACAGACGGGATTTTAACGTCTAAGCCAAACAATCATGCGGAAAAGGAATGTTTTATGATCTCAGGATAACTTTAAAGTCTCATATAACTTGGCTGGATATCACTTGCATTTATACCAGTTATACTGCTAAAAGTATCTATAAACAGAATTCAAAATATTCATGGCACACTTGCAGAATATGATGATTGTTCATTATTATATCTCGTAAAGGACATCATCCACATTTCATACAGTTTTGGTCCAAAAGTAAAAGTGCCGGCCAAATAAAAAAAGTGTTTTATTCTGATAGAACTCGTCCGCCTTAGAATTTCTTTATATGACACCAAAGCTGTAGCATCACTATACTTGGTATTATTTGAGTTCTAAAAATACTATTTATAGCTCAAATTACCACTGAACTGACTCACTGATTGACAGAATTGCTCTCCCAGATGGTGGATGGGGAGGTGGGTATATTTTGACAGATTCGTAAACAAAGTAACTCGTGAGTATGGGAAAAGTGCCAAACCCCCCCCTTTTCCCCCCCTTTCTCCCCCCTCCCTATCGTATCTCGGAAACAAAGAGACTTTACGTGTTTTTTTTTAGGGATTCGTATAGAGAAGGCTCGGGGAAGTAAAAACCATTTATCAATGTTGACCCCCTTGCCCCCCTTCACCCCCCCTTTAGGCGGATCTCGGAAGTTAAGACTTGGAACTTTTTTTTTTCAAATTCATGAAAAGGGGCAAAGCGTCAGTCAAAATCATTTTTCAAAGCTCCCCCTCTCCCCCCTTCACCACCCCCTCCCCCCTCTTCACCCCCCTTTTTTTAAACTCGTGTTCTGTTTTGTTTACGGATTCGTATAGAGGAGGCTCTGGAAAGTAAAAACCATTTTTCAAAATTGACCCCCTTGCCCCCTTCTCCCCCCCTTTAGGCGGATCTCGGAAGTTAAGAGACTTGGAACATATTTTTTTTCAGATTCATTGAAAGAAAAAATGTATGAAAAATCAGGTTTTTTTAACATGAATAGCACCAAGTATATTGGTGCTACAGCTTTGGTGTTATATAAAAAAATGCGAAGGCGAACGAGTTCTTTCAGAATAAAGCACTTTTTTTTATTGGACTTTGACATTTGGACCAAAATGGATGATGTCCTTTTTCTCGCTTAGAGATTTGACTGTCTTGTCAACAAAGCTAACATTTAATTTTGTATTAGAAGTCATCATATACCGAGCCTTTTCTCCAACCAGATTGGGGTCAGCTTAAATTCTAATTGGATGTAGTTAAATACATGTATGTAACATGGATGAGACTGCCTATCTGACCTCGACAACCCAATTTGTACTGGGTAATACGCCTTTGGTGAGACTGATTGTCAGATTTTCGGGTCCTGTCCTGTTACCTGTAACGGCTGTCAAACATCTACAAATGACAGCCACGAGCCCGAGACGAACGGCTTGACGTGCTTCCTGAGGCACAGATGAAACCTGGTCTGTAATGGGTGGTCACCCATTCATGGACTAACCTAGGCAAGCGCGGCTTAACCCGACGATTGACTCGAACGGCAGTTCTTATTTAGCAACGAGCTCCTTTAAGAAGAAAGAAAAGTGAAAGATCAGTGAAATCTCCTTCTTAAGTATAAGAATGAAAAGTGAAAGTGCTAAATGTTAAGATGAATAGGTTCTATAAGATTCTTGGTTTTATTACCTTTTTTTTTTTTTTTTTTTATTTAGCCGTTATTGTCCCACTCCTGAGCAAAGGCCTCCCCCCATTCTTTCCACTTCTTCCGATGGTGTGCTTCTTTTCGCCAGTTGGTCAGAAAGCCATCCAAGTCGTCCCGCCATCTTCTCCTCGGTCTACCGCGACCCCGTCTAGCTGTGTCAGGGCTCCAGTCCTGCGATATTCAGGCCCACAGCTGCGGCGGCATCCGGCTGACATGGCCTGCCCAGTCCCATTTTTATCTTTATTATCTTATCCACTTTAATCATAGCGTAGAAGATGTGGCAGCTTTAGAAGTTCATCTAACATTAGTAAAAGAAGCATCGACTCAACGAAGTCTTCTTGATCGTCTTGGTAATATTCAAATAAATAGCTTTCCTATTATCCGTGACAGTCTACATCATTTCTAGATTACAATTAGTCACTATAAATCAGAGAAATACCCGCAAAACACAGAGATCTAGCTTTCTGTGGCACTTTACCCGATTTAGAATTTTAATAACTACCATGTCTTCAGTGACGCTTGTAACATTAAGACAAATCGATTGAGGTAAAAATCATCAAAATCGACCCAGGTGTTTGGTGTAAGTATAGAGCGCCACAAAGGAACAAACATAATTTTACCTCATTCTATTAAAAAAAGTACCCAACATTTTTTGTTGGCTTGACAGATTCGATTCGATTTTATTAATAAGGATAATATGAATAAAATCTCAGACTATCCTTATAAAATAACGAATCGCATCTCTAAAAAGCGATTTCAAGCGAAGAAATCAGATAAGACAGTATAAAACTAAATAAGTGCCAAGCCAAACGGCATAATAAAATCGTGGAGAGCTGGGACAATTCCCAAACCAATTCTGAGACACGGACACCACTGTCTCACTAGTTTATTACTCGTATACGTTACCGGGGAACGGTTATTCGTTTCTTTGCTCGTCTTGCGTTATTGTGTCTATAAACTATCTCTGGATATGCCCTCGGAAACCGTCAGGAAGCGATTGCATGTTGTTTGTGATAAAACTTGGGTTATTCATACAGTTTTATGTGCTGTGCTGTTGGAGTTAGGGTTTTGATACGGTGTTTTATCATGTGGCAGACGGAAACGGTACCTTCTAAGTTTTCTTGGCGGGCACTTTTCCAAACCATAAATTACTGGAACGATTTTTCTTGAGAAAAAAGGTTGACTGCAGTTTTCACGAACAATATAATTATGGTTTTGCAAGCAAGTAATAATAACTAAATGATTGTCCAAATAAAAAAAACAATGCACTTTGCATTAAGGTTTTTCCTACTCTCGACTACTTGAGGAAAAAATCGAACAGCACAATAATATTTAGGTAATCATTTATCTAGTGTCAAGGAAAACAGACGCTAGTGCCTAACCTTAGCCGTTCCGCTTGAAAGCCTCACTTACAACAGTTACAACTAATATTATGATGTGTTACGAATTACTATCATCTGGCGAAGAGGGTCACGGCATAAAAAACCAGTTCCGAGTGTATGACGTACCAGTTTCTGTTATGTAAGCTGTTATTAGCTGTGTCAGCGTGCAGCCATTACCTTCGCAACTTTCTCTTAGTCAGTCGGTTTCTGTCAAACGTTCCGGAACTAAAAGCGCGCGAATACGTTCGAACTGCGTATTTTTTTATTCGAAATTTAAAATATTTGCAGATTAAATCAGTAAATTATTAAAAAATGATCTTTTTTCATTTTTAAAAATAGAACGCGTTTGTTTTCTTTTATTTATGGTTCATGAAGTTGCTTAATAGTTTTCTTAGAGCGCAGTGATTCTAGTTAAGATTATTTTTATTTCGAATTCAAATTAAAATCTCGCAATGTGGTGGTTAGTAGTGTTACTAGTGACGTGCCTCTTCTATTATTCCCGGAATCGTTTGAGGTATTTCTCGTCGAAGGGTGTGTGTACGCTCCCGCCAGTCCCGTTTCTCGGGAATCTGACAGCTGTCACTCTGGGGCGGGAAAATTTCGTGGAAGCAATCGCGGCTGGATACGACGCATTCAAAGATCAAAGGTACCTATGAATCGAGTGATGAGCATTCGTAAGCGGATTTGTTTTTCTTCTGGCTGTTGTTTATAATGTTATTTTTTTACGATGTTTCACGTACTTAATCGTATTTAAATAGTTTGGTTTAGAAACCATTTAATCGAATAGATAGATTTTATAATTGATATTCTAGTAGGTATTTTTTTTTAAAGACACTTTTACACTTTTTATTTTATATTGAAGTCTAATCTCAGACCAAAAAAAAATGCCAAGTCTAATGCGGCCGCCACACACTCGACGAGTGGCATGGGAAGTAGCGAGGAAAGGAGGCAGGGGCATAGTGTGGCAACGTTACTCTTCATGCCGCACGTCATGCTCCTCGTCCTGCCCACCGCTCCGCGATAATCGCGCGATGAATACATGTGATCCACCATCTCCGTTGGCGAGGACGATGACGACGATGTATATTTCTTTTTATGACATTGATATAATTAACTATACTAAAAATGCATAGAGCGCACGCTGCCAGTTTTATCGTTCACCAAAGGCAAATAACAAGTGAGGAGCGTGTAGAGCAGTGTGGCCAGAGCGAGCAACATCGCGGCAAATAGCAGCAGCGCGAGGAGCAAAGCGATGAGCAGCGCAAGGCGCATAGTGTGGCGCCCGCATTATGTAATAGGGAGCGAAGTTATTGCTTTTAATTGGAAAAACAGCCAGAGACCGGACTGCTTCGGAGAAATTCCTGATGGTAATGGATGGTAACCCTATAACACTTTGCCCGACCTACATTTTCATTACGAGCATAATTCCGCGAATTCCTTGCTTTAATATTGCTTGTAAAACAAACTCAAGAAAAGGCACTTATCGAATAGTTGTAGAAATAATGCATAGCAAGAATATCGTGAACGGCCAATATTTTATAAAATGCAGAAAATTCCACACAATTCCGCTTCCTGTTTGAAGACTAAGAAATTATATTACTGAATATATTATAATTATAACTTTTCCTTGTTTGTACACACGGTGACACATCAGGCTATACAAATAAATAAGTTTATACATTAATTGTATAAATTGTTTTAGCAGCGGTGGCCCAGTGGTGTCGGCCCCGACTTACGAACAGTAGGTCGTGGGTTCGAACCCAGACAGGCGCATTACTTTGTGTAATTTATTTAATCACCGCTGCTCTCAAAACGGTGAAGGAAAACATCGTGAGGAAACCGGCATGTCTTAGAACCAAAAAATTCGAAGACATGTGACATCTGCCAATCCGCACTGGGCCCGCGTGGTGGATTATAGCCCATCCCTCTCCTAGAGAGGAGGCCTGAGTCCCTGCAGGGGGAACATTATAGGTTGATGATGATGATGATGATAAATTGGTTTTGCTATAGCGGGTATAACTTGATTATAGGCAGAGGTGTACCCACATTTCGCCAGTTATATTTTTCCCTTGTAATACGGGCAAGCCTGTTGAATTCAATCGGGCACAATCCAGACTTCTTGGCTACTACTGAGAAATTCCTGATGGAAAAACACAATAACAATTTGCCCGACCTGAGAATCGAACCTAGGACCACATACTTGGCAGTCACGATTGCACCCACTAGACCAGCGAGGCAGTCAAAAATGCTTTAAGCTGAAAGGAAACCGCTGTCCTGTTGTTCGTCTTTAAAAATATTAGTTAGAGGATTCAAGTTTTGTTCTAATATTTCCAGATACTTCGGTCTGTACCAGTACCTGGTACCGACCTTGATACCACGGGATCCCGAGCTCATCCGTCAGATTATGGTGCGAGACTTCAACTCCTTCGCCGACAGAGGGGTCCATATCGATGCTGACTGCGACCCCCTGTTTGGACGGAACCTCATCATGCTCACTGGTTAACACACTTGCTCATTTCATCATCATTTCAGCTGTAAGACGCCCACTGCTTGACTTAGGCCTCCCCCAAGTGTAACCACATTGACCGGTCCCTTGCGTCTCGTATCCAGCAGATCCTCAGATCCAGCAGACCCCTACTTGTCATCGGTCATACTTCCAAATCATAACTTAATTAACTTATAAAGTTCCCAGCAATGGAGCCACAGGCCTTATCCCAACTAGGTTAGGGTCGTCGGCTTCCAGTGTAAATGGATAGCTGGAATAGCAGTATTTTACCAGGAGAGACTGCATATCTGACCTCCAGAGCTCAGTTGGTACTGAATAATAACTACGATACAATACATACCCCATGGAAAAGCTGGCTGTCAGATTTTCGCCAATGATATTGTCTGTTCTCGAGTAAAACAACAATAACATTTTTATGAAAATAGATGGCGCCACGTGTCTTCCGAATCATGATTGAATTATGTTATAGTAGAAACTTTAGTACTTAGTATTTTTATAATAACATCACGTGGACGAAAGTCGTAAGACTCAGCTAGTAAGGATATAAATGTGATAGCTTGGAAATCAGTAATTTTGTATAGGTACCGACTTCTCTGGAAATCAACAAAAAATTACTCCTCCCGCTCTGGGTAGAGCGGTAGGGAGTGTCAGACTTCTACTGACTAAAAACCACCCATGTTCTTTCTTAGCCCTGTGTCGTGGCCGCGGTATCTCTTTCGAACAACCTACTTCATTTTCTGTGTGCACTGGGGCAAGGAGACGACCTAGTTAGAAAATTAACTGTTCACACGGCTTGCACGAGAGCACTGAGTTGACTTTATGCAATTATGCTAAGCTAAGAGTTTGTATACCTACAGTTTACCAAGTTGTGCTCTCTGGAAACTGTTCCTACTTTTAAAAGGACGTATACATTTGTTGTCATTCTGAGTGTGTAACTTTATTACTTTACACAAGTTTATAGAAAAAAAAATCTTAAAAACGAGCTTTTAAAAATAGGTGTGTCATCATTTTTTCCTGTTCATCTCAAAGCATTTTAGTTGAAACTCGTATCATTTTTTGTAGAAACGGATCCCGGGATCTGTGGAGACAACTCGCCGGGATCCGTGTTAAATTAAATCGGATCCTGGGATCGGTGGAGCCAATCCCTATCATGGGGGTGCTTAATAAATTTAACAGGTCCGCCATATTGGATTTAGAATGATCAATTCAATCGAATGGGGGGATAATTGTTTTAAAATTCAGTTGTAATATTTGACAGAAACAAACACCGTGACCGTGACCGTGTGTTAGCTAGTTTTTAATAAACTCTTTTGCAAAAAAAACGGGCACTTCATATTTTTTTCTCTACTTCAATGAAAAAGGCCAAGTAAGAGGTTTTATTAATTTGACGATGTATTGGCATGTTATTTGAAGAATCCTGGCATGATTCTGTACGTTCCATATTTAAATTTTGAAATTAACATAAGGAAAATAATGATTATTGTAGATTATTGTAAAATTGCTTTACTAATGGCGCGAACTGCTGAAACGATTTTATTACTGATTACTAAAATTTTAAAACTTTTTGGATATTTTCTGCAAATTAAACAATTTTATCTTTCTTTTTACATTAAATACCACTTTTTGACATGAGTGATAAAGCGATAAGGGCCGGTAAAATTATAGCCCTACGTGAAGAAGGTTGTTTGCAAACTTACGTGTCTCAGCGGCTAAATGTGAGTCGTTCAACTGTCCAGAGGACTTGGCAACGGTATCAAGAGACCGGTTCGGTCAAAAGAAGACCCGGTTCGGGAAGAAAACGACGCACAGAACCAAGAGATGACCGCTTTTTGGTGAGTCAGGCCTTGCGGAATCGTAAGGCGTCAAGTGTGGATCTGAAGAAGAGCCTTGAAGAAGTAAGAGGAGTAGAAGTTAGCTTGTGGACCGTCAGGAGGAGGAGGCTTTTGGCTGCCAATATAAGGAGTTACCGTAATTTACACGCAGCGACGCACACCGCAACAACGAATGCTAAAGAGACCCCGAATCATGGAACAACGAATGCACGCCGCAACGTGCAAACGACCGCCCCGCGACCCGGAGCCCCGGGCACCCGTCGCCACGGCACACGCCGCCGCGCGCCCCCGCACTCATAGCACTCGCCGCCGGTAACATCCGGCGCCGCGCAGCCCGACGCAGCAACTCCCGAAATGATGCATTGCACACCTAAGCTACTGTCACAGTCACAAGGCATAATACCTTGTGAAAGTAGCAGCAAGCAGTTGCCAGTTCCCTAGCGTAGATCTCATGAAGAAGAACGGGCAAGAAACTCCATCACACTCTTTTAAATCAGAATATTGTTACAAAATCTTGGTACATTATTATGCCTAAATCAGTATCAAGAGGCGAGACTCAATTTACGATGATTCGTAGAAGTAGTGAATGTCCGCGTCAAGAGAGATGACATACAGGATATTCATACAGGATGATTTTATGAATGCCGCTGTAATGACAAAAAGGTGCATGGTTCGGGTTGGTCGTTTCCTATGGAGATGAACTTAATGACTCATGGACTAATGATTATGGACCATGAGCAAAAGTGTCCCCACCCTCCAACAGGTTTGAAATCAGGGCCATTCGATGCGCCTGGTAAGTTAATTTTTTATTGTGACGAGTTTTCTCCGAAACTTGGGGAAATCTGGGATACTTGAATAATATATCCATCAAACCTAACTTTCCCAATGGAAACATTTTTCAAATCTGGGAGGTCCAACAGATTTGGGTCTAGTGTCGTTCGAAGCGCCTTTATAATAAGGTTTTTTTTACTAAGGTGACATTCTTGAATTATGTAGGGTTTACCTGGGATACCTCAAAACATCAACCTAACCTAACCAAACCTAACTATTAAAGAAACTTTTTTTCAAATCTGGGAGGATCTACAGATTTTAAACTAGCACCATTTGATGCACCTGCGTAATAAGGTCTTTTTTACTATTGCAACATTCTTGAATTATGTGGGGTTTACCTGGGATACCTCAAAACATCAACCTAACCTAACCTAACTATTAAAGGAACTTTTCTTCAAATCTGGGAGGATCTACAGATTTTAAACTAGCGCCATTTGATGCACCTGCGTAATAAGGTCTTTTTTTACTATGGCAACATTCTTGAATTATGTGGGGTATACCTGGGATACCTCAAAACATCAACCTAACCTAACCTAACCGAACCTAACTATTAAAGGAACTTTTTTTCAAATCTGGGAGGATCTACAGGTTTTAAACTAGCACCATTTGATGCACCTGCGTAATAAGGTCTTTTTTTACTATGGCAACATTCTTGAATTATGTGGGGTTTACCTGGGATACCCCAAAACATCAACCTAACCTAACTATTGAAGACGCTTTTCTTCAAATCTGGGAGGATGGACAGATTTTAAACTAGTCATTTGTTGCACCTGCTTAATAAGGGTTTTTTTACTATAAATATGTGGGATTCTTTTAAAAAAAATGCTAAGCATGCGCTTCAGATAAACCCCCCTCATCATCATCATTTCAGCCATAAGACGTCCACTGCTGGACATAGGCCTCCCCCAGGCATTTTTGGGGGGGTTTGCCATAATCGCCACGCTTGGCAGGCGGGTTGGCGATCGCAGTATGGTTGTTACAAAGACACAGAGAACGCTGCTGCCCATTCTCTGGTACATCCCTTAGTCGCCTCTTACGACACCCACGGGAAGATATGGGATGGTGCTATTCTTTACGTCCGACACCACACGGAACTGCCCTGGGATAAACCCCCCTACAGAAAGAGAATCCTCAAATTCATGGAAGTTAATTCTAAAACCAATCCCGTCCTCGAAGCAACCTAACCTGCCTATCCGAACTTAATCTAACCTAACTATAGATATTTTATTAAAGAAAATAATTCTTTCCCTGGGTTTTTTAGAGCACATTGATATGTATCCTGTGACTGCTGGAGGGTGGGGACGCGGTTCATACAAAATCCCCTATTTACCAATTTGGTCAATCACGTTTTAGCTAATATCTATGTTTCTGTGGGACGGATGTTTTCGGTCCAATAACAGAAAATGCTGCATTTGAACCCATCTTTCAAATGAGCTACGTCACAAATCTGGGGGCACGACTTGATTTTTTAATCAAGTTTTGGTCCAATTTGCCCACTAACGAAATAGCTAATATCTATGTTTCTGTGGGATGGATGTTTTCGGTCCGATGACAGAAAATGTTGCATTTGAACCCATCTTTCAAATGAGCTATGTCACAAATCTGGGGGCACGACTTGATTTTTTTATCAAGTTTTGGTCCAATTTGCCCACTAACGAAATAGCTAATATCTATGTTTCTGTGGGATGGATGTTTTCGGTCCAATAACAGAATGTAACAAGACTTATCTATGCGAGGGTAGATTGATATTATAGTTAACAGTCCATAGATAAGCTTGCTATAGTCAAGTGACGTTTATGTCATTTTTAAATATTTCAAAGTGTCACTGTCAGTTATAAAATCATTTTGACATTGAAGTGAATTGTCAGTTATCAAGTTCCCGACATGAGTCAGTCTTGAACGAGGCACCGTAGTGACAAGTTGTAAGGTTAGTAAAATGATGTGATTGTGATTTATATTATGTACTGATCTAGGCTGAATAATTTATAATAAACATTGTTATTGCGTTGATTTATCCGTTGTTTCAATTCTATGATTCCCTTCTGAGGTCTGGTTATATCTCAGAAGTGGGATGAACGAAACACTTTTTGTGTTGCGGTAAACCACCCCACGAGCTCGACCGCCGATAAATAAAACTATATTCATTTTAAAACGGGAAATCAACGCAAATACAAGAAGAAAATTAAGGAAATGTGTGAATTAACATGACATGATAGTATTGTGAACCCCGATTTAACCAAATAAAGCAGATTGGTTCAACAGTTTATTTTCGAAAAATATTTTTGTCAATGGTCGTAATGGATCAGGTAGATAGATATTATAGAAATATTGGTTTAAGCTGATATTTGAGTGTGATTAACGTCAAGAAATGATATTATTTTAATAAAAATATCTAACATTTTTCGTGATGAATACAGATTAAAAACAATAAATGAATACCTTGTTAACTATAATCTTTCCTGTAGTCTATTAATCTTTGTCCCATCATTGGAGGTAGTTTAGTGGGAGTAGAAATACAAATTAAATAGAGAAATTTAGTCAACAAAATGCTTGGAAACTGACAAAGAACCCCAAAATGCATCGCCATTCTTGTGATGAATACAGATTAAAAACATAAATTCCGAAAACATGTAAGAGAATTAAATATAGTGAACATACAGTTACAAAATAATGTTCAAATACCCACTACAATTTTAAATTTAGTGTCTTAGTGACTGTGTGTTGTGAAATTTGTACACAATACATTAACAAAATGTTCCGAGTTTCAGAGAAAATGAGCGACAAGGAAAGCAAGGCGGATTATCGACGCACTTGCAACCCTTCCCGCAACTACGAAAGACAGAGGATGCGTAGTGAATCATCACGTAGTCAGAAGCGAGACTCAGGGGAAGTGGAGAGGCGCAGTCGGAGCCGCAGTCGTAGTAGCCGTGGCGATGACCAACAACCAACGCAAGAATCTCGGAGGCGCAGTCCAGGTCGTGATCGTCGGCGCAGCAGCGCGACGCGTAATCAACTGAGAAGCCGCAGCGTCAGCAGCACGCGAACGCTACTCGAGCAAGAACGTGAGCTGTCCAGGGAGAGGGAAAAATTAAGAACCCTTGAAAACCAGGTACGCAAAGAACGAGAGAGATTAACGGAACGGAACCGATCACGTAGGCATTTCGAGACGCCCGAACCTAGACCGGACAATCGTGAGCAGACTAATACTGGCAAAAGTAGCTCAACTCGGTACCGTTCCTTAATCACCCCCACGAAACGACACGCACCCAGTGATGACAAACTTGAAGCACATGACAACAAGAAAACTAAATTTATAACTACAGACTTGTTTGAAGATTTCTTTTTAAAACTTTTTAAGTCTAAAGCAGGGGATCGTGAATCGTTTTCCAGTTCATCATTTAATAATGTTGTACCAGACTTTGACCCTATCTCGAAGGAACAAATCATTCATATCTGGCTCGATCGATAAGCAAACGGTTCACTATGCCCTGCCCAAACTCACCGGATTAGCTAAGACATGGTTTCAGGGTCTGCCCTCTATTAAGCATAGTCGGCTTGAATGGAAGTTGATGCTAAAGAAATCATTTCCTACAACAGAAAATTATGCAGAAGTTTTGACAGATATGCTTAATATACGGGTATGCTTTGGAGAATTTTATGAACTTTATTATTTTGCGAAAATCAATTTACTGAATAGATGTAAAATATTTGGAAAGCAATTGTGATTGAACTTGGAAATTGAACAGTGGATTGTTTATTTTATGGGGTAGACGACAGGGGAGTTCGTGTAGGTGTAGGTGAAGCAGCCAAATTCGATAAACCAGAAGATGTACTTGATTTTTTTTTAAGACCATTAAGTATCACAGCAGAAATTAGTCGGACTCTAATAAAGGTTTTAGTAAGGACAAGCGTCCTAGCAGTACACCGGTAGGTTATAGTCCGGTAAAAAAATATAGATAACACGACGTCAAGCAAAAATAGTGGCGCGAAAGGGCAAATGAAGTGCTTTAACTGTCAGGGTATCGGTCACCCCAGCTTTAAGTGGATTGGAGTGGATTTAAGTGGTTGGTTTTTTATGGGACATGACAGTTCCCACTGTCCTAGATTAAAGGATCAAAAAAAAATCTCCATAGAATAAAGAGGTCCTGTAGATTTCCTTCACTGAAAATATGTAACGACTAATACAAGGTTATGACAAATATTATCGGAATCGCTACAGTATTTAGGTTTTCAAGCAACATTAATTCGTGAAAATAGTGTTCTAAGATTAGGATTTAACTGGAACGGCGTTAATGGCCCATATTGAGAGGACTAAAGAATATACCATACTTACCGCTAGGGTGTACTTTAGTGAGTGACATACAAGGCAATTCGGAAAAGGATGTCGAAGTGCTTAAAGTGGATGACCACTTAGTTAATTATGACGTGTAGCTTGGACATAGTTTTGCTGAAAATCATTTTAGATTATTAAAACTCCAACAGATGTAATATTTGAACTAGATCACTATTCTAAATAACATCAGTCTCTATACAACTTGTGATGTAGACATTGTTGAGATCATATCAGTCCCTGTAAGGACAAACGTTGCTCGTAAGGAGATATATATGTAGGCGGATCGGTTAGGGGCTGCGCGAGTCATGAGTAGGTTCTACCTCTTACCTGGAAAATATGAAGTTCATAAATCTGAATGTCGTTTATTAGTTCTAAATGTTGGGTTGAATCCAATACTAAGTATTATTTTAAAATTTCATTAGATAATATAATTTAGCAATCTAGTATGTATTTATTTGTTGAATAATAACCTATCGGATAAAAAAAAAAAAAAAAAAAAAAAAAAATAGAATATAATTTGATATCAAAATTGCGAGATAAAATCTAGGAAACATTAAAAGTATCATTTAATATTAGTAATTAATTTATTGACAATTTAGAGTACAATCTTTATTTAGAGTACTTAAGACTGCCATTACACTCAGTTGTTGGATCGGAGAATTTAGACTTACATGTATTCAGAATAACTACTGGGTTAAATAATCACGTTTCTATCACTCTTAACGCGGTAAATACTTATATTACTATGATGATTGATGACGTAGATAGGACAGATTAGTATTCGAAGTCAAGACGAAATTAGTTCTTAAAGGGAGTGAACGTATTAAGAGAAATCAGGAGAAAAATAAGAATCGGTATGACAAACACAACAAGAAGGCCACGAATTATAAGGGGGGCGATGTGGTTAGGAAATAGGGCTGAGTTTTAATACCCTGCTTGCTCGTCCAGTGATGAACATGACGATGAAAGTGATAGCAATTTTAAGAAATAATGTTGTTAATTAGATGTGAATGATGAGTTTATGAGTTACTTGATTTATCGAATTGATATTTAATCTAATTTATAAATTGTGATGATTATAATAATGATTACATGATGCTAGATGGTGTCTGGCATATGAACTAGCCAGTCGCTAATATTGTTGATTAGATGTGAATGATGAACTTATGAGTTACTTGATTTATTGAATTGATATTCAGTCTAATTTATGATTTGCGATGATTATAATTATTATGATTACATGATGCTAGATGGCGTCTGGCATATGAACTTGCCAGTCGCTAATATTGTTGATTAGATGTGAATGATGAACTTATGAGTTACTTGATTTATTGAATTGATATTCAGTCTAATTTATGATTTGCGATGATTATAATTATGATTACATGATGCTAGATGGCGTCTGGCATATGAACTTGCCAGTTGCTAATATTGTTGATTAGATGTGAATGATGAACTTATGAGTTACTTGATTTATTGAATTAATATTCAGTCTAATTTATGATTTGCGATGATTATAATGATGATTACATGATGCTAGATGGCGTCTGGCATATAAACTTGCCAGTCGCTAATATTGTTGATTAGATGTAAATGATGAACTTATGAGTTAAGTACTTGATTTAGTGAATTGATATTTAGTACAATTTATGATTTGTGATGATTATAATAATATGATGACTACATGATGTTAGATGGCGTCTGCCATATGAACTTGCCAATCGCTTATATTGTTAATTAGATGTCAATGATGAGTTTATGAGTTACTTGATTTATTTAATTGATATTTAGTCTAATTGTGATTTGCGATGATTATATGATGATTACATGATGTTTGATGGCGTCTGGCATATGAACTTGTCAATCGCTAATATTGTTAATTAGATGTCAATGATGAGTTTATGAGTTACTTGATTTATTTAATTGATATTTAGTCTAATCGTGATTTGCGATGATTATATGATGATTACATGATGTTTGATGGCGTCTGGCATATGAACTTGCCAGTCGCTTAGGGATAAGTGAGGGTGTTTGAGTCGGGCAGGATTAGGCGTTGGGATTCGCCGCCCAGGATTGGCTCAAAGTACCGCTGCCGATGACGGAGTGATGGTGAAGGAAGTAGCCTCACTTCGCTCGGCAATAGATATGATGTGATATGGCGTCTGGCATATGAACTTGCCAGTCGCTTAGGGATAAGTGAGGGTGTTTGAGTCGGGCAGGATTAGGCGTTGGATTCGCCGCCCAGGATTGGCTCAAAGTACCGCTGCCGATGACGGAGTGATGGTGAAGGAAGTAGCCTCACTTCGCTCGGCAATAGATATGATGTGATATGGCGTCTGGCATATGAACTTGCCAGTCGCTTAGGGATAAGTGAGGGTGTTTGAGTCGGGCAGGATTAGGCGTTGGATTCGCCGCCCAGGATTGGCTCAAAGTACCGCTGCCGATGACGGAGTGATGGTGAAGGAAGTAGCCTCACTTCGCTCGGCAATAGACATGACGATAAGTTGAGTGAGAATGTTTGAACTGGGCAGGATTGGCGTATGAACTCGTCGCCCTTGAATAGTTCAAAACATTGCGGCTGAAGTGTTGTGAGAGTGAAGGAAGTAGCTTTCACAGCACTCAAGCTATAAAATAGATGATAATGATGATCTAGAATTAAGACTGATTATTTTTATTTCTTTATTATTCTTGTTATACATCTAAATATGTACAAGTTATTTTATTTTGTAATTGTTAATGATTGAAAATTGTTTGATAGATAGAAGATACTGATCAAATCTATTCTTATACAATATTTAGGAACGAAGGGACTCGTTCTTGAAGGATGGCCGACTGTAACAAGACTTATCTATGCGAGGGTAGATTGATATTATAGTTAACAGTCCATAGATAAGCTTGCTATAGTCAAGTGACGTTTATGTCATTTTTAAATATTTCAAAGTGTCACTGTCAGTTATAAAATCATTTTGACATTGAAGTGAATTGTCAGTTATCAAGTTCCCGACATGAGTCAGTCTTGAACGAGGCACCGTAGTGACAAGTTGTAAGGTTAGTAAAATGATGTGATTGTGATTTATATTATGTACTGATCTAGGCTGAATAATTTATAATAAACATTGTTATTGCGTTGATTTATCCGTTGTTTCAATTCTATGATTCCCTTCTGAGGTCTGGTTATAAGAAAATGTTGCATTTGAACCCATCTTTCAAATGAGCTATGTCGCAAATCTGGGGGCACGACTTGATTTTTTTTACCAATTTTTGGGCCACTTTGCCCATTCACCTTTCCTAAGGTGCCCGTTTTTTTTGCAAAGGAGTGTACTTTATGGTTTTTGTTTGGTTGTCGTGTCAGATGTCCTGTACTAAACCATTCTCATACCCTCAGGTTCAAGATGGCGGTCGATGCGCGTGTCCCTATCTCCCGCGTTTTCTGGCGCGCGCTGTCGCAGCATGGCGCCGCTCATGGCGGAGAGCGCATGCGCGGTCCTCGCCTACCTGCGCGGGAAAATACAGGGCGAGGAAGTTATGGATATAAACAAGGTGAGCTTGGTTATTATGAAAGCAGCAAGTAAAAAAATTGCATATCGAAGAAAACCTTATACGACTATCCATCGTTTTATCGAAACCAAATATGTCCCAGTTCTACACGTCCCATTGTGCTTATTCTTAGTTCTGTCTCCTGCTGTTATGGAGGCAAGTGTTTAATATGTTTTCCCTACTCCTCCGCTATTCTTTTCTGATTCGGGATCCAAGACAGCTAAAATTGTTTCTCTGGGACTTCGTCGACCTTAATTGCCTCGGCGCTTTTCTGGTGGTCGCCGGTGATGAGTCTGTCATAGTCATAGTGTGACGAGCGGGTCCCAAAAAGAGAAAAGTCCATTCTTTGTTCCATCCAAATTCATACTCAAAACTATCCTCACGAAATTTTTACAGATAACAATGTCGTACGTGAATGACGTCATAGCATCGTGTGCGTTCGGCTTCGCAGTAGACTCCCTCAAGGACCCAGAGAACTGCATCTTCAGACTAGGCAAGAAAGCAGTGGTCCAGGACACCACGCAAGTCATGAAGTTCTTCGGCTATGAGAATATGAAGAGTATTATGAAGGTTTGTTGGTAGTTTGAACTCAATCATTATCTTCATTTAGCTGAAAGAAATCCACCTATCTAGGCTATTGGCTTACCCTTAGATCACACAGGAATCATAGGTCCACCTTGTCATCATTTGCCTAGCCTTTTCCAAACTATGTTGGAGTCGGCAGTCTAGCCGGATGCAGCTGAATACCAGAATTTACTGCCGATCTGACGTCCACAACCCAGTTGATACTGGGTAATTTAATACGATGCCTTTTGGTAAGACAATCGGGCCACTTACTACCTCTAGCAACTGTCAATAGACAGCTTAACGTGCTTTCCGAGGCACATGGGCAACTCAAACAGTATATTAGGACATCGGCAATTTTTCATAAAGTTTAAATCAATGAGCATTACTCACCACGTTTGCTCACAGCGTGGTATTGGTGATTTTAGAACGATTAGGTTCCTTATATTTTTCTGTAGTGATGTCTAAAATTATTATTTATAGGTGAAGTCTATTTCCGGGTTAGCAGATACACTGATTATTTAAAGATTTTAGGCATGTTAGGCACACTGAAGTACTAACATACTTATTTGTTTTCTAGCTCCTAAAAGTAAAAATAATTCCCACACAAGACGCGGAGCAGTTTTCTCAGCTCTTCAAATCTGCTTTAAAAGCTCGTCGAGAAAATCTGGTGAAGCCTAGACCAGACTTTATTCAGATCCTAGTCGACGCTGCCCAAGGTAAGCTCTTCCGTTTTATAAGCTCCTAGTACTTGATCGAGGGAACATTTTATTATGAGACCCATTGCATGAACAGTTACTGAAGTCAACCAATAAACAAGCAAGTAAAAAAATATTTAAAAACAAGCTTTTAAATATTTGAAAGACGACATGTTTTTCGTCCCACATCATGGGGGTGTATAAAAATTACTAGTCCGCCATTTTTGGGAGTCCGCCATATTGGATTTAAAATGACGTAACTTGCCAGTTAACGTGGCAATGCTGTCAGCCTTTTATCGTTGACTGCACAAGTTTACAGGATAAAAATTTTATACCTTCCAAACTTTACTTAATATTCATAAAATTATTCCCGCGGCCATTCACGAAACTTATACGACGAAGAAAGATACTAAAGCGGAACAGGGTTTGCGACTAACCTACGGGATTTCGTTTTTGCGGAAAGCATTTTCATGCTTCGCGTTTTTACTCTACTGTCCTTGAGAGACCAATATTCACCCCGCGTTCAAACAAATACACGTTTATACTGGCTGGATTTTTGAGACGAGCTATATTATATGGGTAACAGTTGCAGCTACCGCGTAACGAAATTATGCATAACTTTTCCAGAAACTATCTATATACAGATAAAAAAAATGGATTATTCTCAACAGAATAAGGTCGACACCTAGCGATTTAGTTTAGATAAAACAAAAAATCATGAGACCAATTGAGGTTTGAATACTTTTTTTTTTCTTGGAGGGTGGGAAATCATCAAATGACTCCTCCCGCTCTGGGCAGAGCGAAAGGGAGTTTCAGACTTCTACTGACTAAAAACCACCAATGTTCCTTCTTTGCCCTTTGGGTCGAGACCGCGGGATCTTTTTTGAACAACCCACAGTCCCGTGGGGGGGTTTGAACACTTGCCTCTGCAACAAATACTGGCCGAAAAAAAAAGATGTATAAAACATCTGATTTTGTTTGATAACCAACGTGCACTTGGGGGTTAAGAGTCAAGAGCTTGGATCAAGCTTTCAATTTGCATATAGATATCTTTTACACCGTGTATATTATAAACAACGTTATGTACAGGCAAACCCAGGGCAGACAGCGATGGCGACGTGAACAACAACGAGGATACAAAGACTGCTGAGAGTAAGAATTACTTTAATTTGTTTACTCTTCACATTATATAGATAGAGACTGAACAGTAGATCAAGATTTCTCTTATCCATTATTTATTTATGCTACACACAAACAACAACAAAAAAACATAAAAAATAGAAGAGAGAGAAATAGAGAGAGTTTTTTCTTATTTTTCTTAAGAATTATGTTCTGCGTTGTGTTATTTTTTAACCGACTTCCAAAAAAAGGAGGAGGTTATCAATTCGACTGTATTATTTTTTTTTTTTTTTTTTTTTTTTTTTTTTTTTTATGTTTGTTCACTCATAACTTGCGACTGGGTGAACTGATTTTCATGATTCTTTTTTCATTTGAAAGCTGGTGCTTCCCGTGTGGTCCCATTGTCACCATTTCAATATCTGATGATGGGATCTTGTAGAAATCGGGGGAACTCTTCAATAAATAACAGCAGATTAACCGCGATTGTTGCTATAGCATATCTAAGCATTGTTTACGCCATCACACAACATAATATTACGCCTGTACTCACTACAAAGGTTATAAAAACTATTTTGTGAAGATCTGATGAAAAACTTCGGAGATAGGCAACGGAACTCCTCAATAAATGATAGCTAATGGACTGGGATTGCTGAAATCTCATATTGTCTGTCTATTGTTTACACCAGTTCCTAACATAACATCACGCCGGTGCGTTGTGAAGGGGTAAGCACATGTGAAACACTAAAAAGTGAAAAATAAAAACTTTTTTACAAAAAATAAAACCGACTTCGACAAAAAAAAACACTCAAAAGTGAAAAATAAACTTGAGAAGAAAAATCAGTTTCTGAAGTCGGTGACAAAAAAATTAAATCAAAGAAACAAAAGTCACCGACTTCAGTAACTGATTTTTCTTCTCAAGTTTATTTTTCACTTTTTTGTCAATAAAGGCTTTAGAATTTAAAAAAAATTAAGTTCAATAATCTAAAACCCGACTACTAACAAAATCGCGGTCTTAAAAGTAGAAAACAAGAAAATAATTCTTGTCTGATATTCTTCGTAGTCGCATGCCACTGATACCTGTGCTCCTTCATGGCGTTCTCATTGATACAGAAGTCAGCTGCTAATTATTGCCATTAGCAAGGTGGCATGCGACTACGAAGAATATCAGACAAGAATTATTTTCTTGTTTTCTACTTTTAAGACCGCGATTTTGTTAGTAGTCGGGATTTAGATTATTGAACTTAACTTTTTTATTTGAATTTTATTTTTGTGTGTACTTAAACTATAATATAATACATATTTGTAATGTGCTCGCCAAGATCTTTCATTTGATACCAAACTTGTTATGATTATCTCAATTTTATATTTTTTGAGGTAAGTTTTTGACATTTAAATTCCGTCATAAAAAGAATCTTTAAAATTGATATAGCCTATGTCACCCGGGCTATTCTTACGAATCTATTGACACCTAATTTATTAAAATCCGTTCAGTAGTTTAGGCGCTACGGTGGAACATACTTACATACATACATAGACTGCCAAAATCATTACCCTTCCTTTTGGCTTCGCCGTAGTCGGGTAAAAACACGATATTACAATCATGATCGCTGTATTCTGCAAAAGATTAGGAATAAGTGTTCATCATCTGCCTTTTCCCAACTATGTTGGGGTCTGCTTCCAGTCTAACCGGATGTAGCTGAATACCAGTATTAATAGTATTATTTGAATATTATTTTTTATTTATCATTGTTCCTCTCAAAAAGAGCACCTGCCATCTAATTTCTACACCACCCTTGGTTGACTGGTAGAGAATGCCTAAGGCATTAAGTCCGCCTTTGTACCTTTTTTTTTGTGTGCGCGCATATAGAGCGACTGCCGATCTGACCTCTACAACCCAGTTTGTGTTGGATGGGATAGTTTTTGCTAAGACTGGGTGTCAGACTTTCCAGTCGCTGGCTAAATATCGCCATAAGGCAATGGAATAAATATTTGTAAGACCTACAGGTTGATGTTCCGGGTCGGGCTGTTTGTGTATGTGAGTTTAAATGTTTGTAAACACACTCACAATACAGAAAATCCTAGTTTAAGCTTCTTAAGACCACTTTCACATTAGGACGTTAGTAGAGCGACAGTAACACGGTAGGCAGTAACAAGGACAGCCGTAACAACCCGTTGGTACTTGTAGTCTTATACTTACAGTCGCGCGACTGTCGCGCTGTTAAAGTCGCCTAAATGTGAAAGCGGTCTAAATACCATGGCATCCTCACCACACAAGTGAGTAGCCTCCCCAACTTGCCCCACCGTGTACTTCGAACTGTACCACAACAGAACCACTGACTTTGATTGACGAGACGCGAACCAAATTTAATTATGACGTGTTCTGAGCGCGACGTCTCAATTGTGGATTACGCCGTTCCTTACAACCGGAACATATTTGTTTTGCGGATCAAGATTACTCTGTAGTACTCTGTACTGCATAGTAATTTATTTGTGTCGGGGCTTGTGAACATATGTATGTAAAATACGCATGTTTTGGGGTGATTCATGATGAGTTTCTCTTGTGATTTCCTTCGTTAAGCCTTGATTTCGTGTACAATCGTCAGCATATCAAGTTACCCGGAACTGTCTTATTTTTCCAATCAACTTTGAACCTAGTGCTTCAGCGATAAAGTTGAAAGTCTTTTATAGAAATTGGATAGACTTAGCTTTTGCCCGCGTGGATGGCGGAAGTATCAAAAATGACGTTTTTCCGTACAAATTTTCATCCCCTGTTTCACCCCTTGGGGGTAGAATTTTGAAAAATGCTTTCTTAGTAGATGCCTACGTCATAAGAGGAATACGTGTGCGAAATTTTAAGTTTCTAGCCCTAAGGGTTTGACCTGTGCATTGAACCTCTGACAGTCAACTTTGCCTTTTATATAATTATGTAGATAGATTGTTGTAGCTTGATGTGCATGCGTCTGTATAAACATACGAAAAGGAGGGTAGACCTCCAAGACCTCCATTAAAACTTTACCTCCATTATACCCACAGATTTCACAGATGATGACCTGGTAGCCCAAGCAGTTCTATTCTACGTCGCGGGATACGACACTACTGCTAACCTCATCTACTACTTCCTGTACGAGATGGCCATCAACCCCAGGGTACAGGAGAAGCTCCATGAGGAACTGGATCAGCTGCCTCCTGATGAGGATATTGAGGACCTGTATGAGGCTGTGCAAGGGTTGGAGTATTTGGAGATGTGTGTTAATGGTAAGTAGTTTTTCATGCGGTGGAAGCTAAGGATATAGCAGAACGAGATTCTATAAACTGTGGCATTAGGAGCATGGGACGGTACATCGACGCCACGTCTAAGTTTTCACTGGTTTCCACTACCGCTTGTATACGGTCTTTAAATTATCTTTTCCCTGCTCTTCTTTTTTGGTTAATTTCGTTGCGAGATCCAAGACAGTCAAACTGGTTCTCTGGGACTTCACAGAGCTTAATTGTCTTGGCGCTCTTCTGTTGGTTTTCAGGAGGTGCAGTTGTTTGGGAATAGTGAGGCGGACTCATTGAATCTCATATAATATGCGTTTGCAAGATACGCTCTCCAAATGCTACATATTTCCCAATTCTTGAAGTGCGATTACATTTGTTAATTTATGGCAAAATAGTAGAAGGAGATTGATAAGCCTTTTCCAACTTTGTGATAGGGTGGCAACAAAAAAAAACACAATGAACACTTCTGTTATAATTTCAGAGGTGTTAAGACTTTGGCCTCTGGTCGGCTCAGCAGATCGACGATCAGTGGCTGATTACGACTTCGGACCCACATTCCCTGGCAGCAAGGACAGACTCATCGTAAGTGTTTTTATACTTAAAATACCTACAATTTATACTGTAGGTTGTAGCAACCCAAAGCCCAACGACGCGACCAATCAGAGGGTCCCGCGGTCGCGTGCCCAAGCGATACACCGAATAAGGTGATCGCTCTCACTCTTTCCCGCGTGGCCGTTGCATGCGGCGCGCGTCTCGTCCCCAGTCCGCTTCTGCCTGCGCGCAAAACACTTGTATACTACCGCGTGCGCATATCTTAATATTTCTCGCGCAAGTGTATTTGAGAACCTCTTCTCATAAGGTATAATTACCAAAAATGTAAAACAAAGCATTTATAACAAGGTCAGTTACAGGCACTTTTGAATTTTCTAAACAAATACAGCAATAAAGAGAAGCCACAGTTCTAGTGTTGTTGCATATTTCCAAGCCTACATCGCTATGGAGAAGATCGGGCAAAAACTCCATTGATTCTATAAAATCAGAAAATTGTTGCAAGCCCTTACATTATTCCAGTCCAAAAGTTATTAAATCTGGGCTGCGGGTTGTTCGAAAGAGATCCTGTGGCCCCGGATAGAAAGGGCTACATGGCTAGAGAATATGGGTGGTTTATAGTCAGTAGAAGTATGACACTCCCTTCCGCTCCGCCAAGAGCGGGAGGAGTCATTTGATGATTTCACACACTCCAAAAAAAAGGCGATGCTGAACCGTTAAACATATCTCCATTAAAATCTATATAAATAAAAAGAGAAGTCCTGACTGACTGACTGACTGACTGACTGACTCATCAACGCCCAGCCCAAACCCTTGGACCTAGAAAGCTGAAATTTTGCACAGAGGTTCCCTTTATAATGTAGACAAGGAATAAGGAAGGATTTCAACCCCTAAAGGAGTTAAATAGGGGATGAAAGTTTGTATGGAAAATCGTCATTTGCACGCGGGCGAAGCCGCTGGCAAAAGCTAGTGTTCGAATAAAATACAAAAACTACCTACTTACAACCAACGAAAATTATCGACAATGACAATAAACTCACAAACATTCCCAGCTATCAGCGCACAAATCTTCAGCACTTAATTTCAGTGCCTATCTCCACAAATGACTTAGTTTACGTAGCAACGATATTTTTGGCAGTAATAACTTCATTGGCGCGTGGTAATAGGTAATTTAGCATCGTAATAGCACCATTGCCCTGGGGGTTCCTTTATTCTGTGTTAATAGATCGTTTACGACATAATAGGAGGCGGGACCTTTAGTGAATTCTGTTTACTTTTTAAGGTGGCGAGGCCCTGATGGGTTAAATAAGATTCTAAATTTTTGAGACTCTTGCTTGATTTTTTTGGCCGAATGATGCTTTTGAATAAAATTAGAGTCTTATAAAAATTATCTGTAAAAAATAATAACACCCGTATGTAAAAGTAATAAATTAAGCTCGATTAACTACTTGTGCAAACATGGAAACCAAGCATGTCATAGAACCAAAAACTCGAAGACATGTGACATCTACCAACCCGCACTGGGCTCGCGTGGTGTATTTAGACCATTTCCTCTTATGAGAGGAAATGGAAAGGAATGCTTGTGCTGAACTTCTTCTTTTCCTGTTGGCAGTAAGGCCTAACGACCCCACACACCCTAGTGTCAGAGTTTCTAAACCGCCTCAAGGGCTGAAGTATAAGTTTATAAGTTTAAACGACATTGATTTGCTCTCACAGGCCCCAGCAGGTATCCACGTTTGGCTTCCAATATACTCGATACACCGCGACGAGAAATACTGGCCCGACCCGACGGAGTGCAAGCCGGAGCGTTTCTCAAAGGAAAGGAAAGCCGACATAGTGCCTTACACTTATATGCCTTTCGGGAATGGACCCCGGCATTGCATAGGTAAGGATTGTTGCTTTTAGGTACTCCTTGGAGTATTGGAGTCGTGTCTGCTCTGTCAAAACTTGATTTATGTTGTATGCTAGCTGTAACCCGCGACGTCCGCGTGAAATTATTATCAAAATATTACTTCCTAACGTAAAATCAGCGTAAGTTACTCCTCATCAGCTATATCTGCCAATTAAAGTCGTCTCGTCACAATTGGTCTAACCGTTTCGGATATGAGCCGGAACAAACTACCAGATAGACACACAGGGATTTTATAAGTACAAAATTATAAATGCGAAAGTTTGGATGGAAATATGGAAGTTTGTTACGCATGCGTTGTTTTTGCGTGATTGCAATCACGCTAAAACTCACTAAACGAATTTGAATGAAATGAATTTGGCACAGAGACAAAATAAATAGTCGGCAATAGCACATCGGCTACATTTTTTTCATACACAAACACATCAGAAATTCCACGGGAACGAAGTCGCGGTCTACAGCTGCTAGTATGCCATATTTACGACTGTACACAATCTATGGTAATGGGTTAGTATATATAAGGTTGTCCCTCCTCTTCTTCGAGCTACCAAAGAAAGTCTCGACTTATACAGGGTGTCGTACGAACCCTCCACGAAGCCGTCACGGCTTAACCCAGGTATGCTCTAGAACAAAAAAAAAATCGCAGTGACGAAGAGAACTTTATACCCTTTATAAACCAAGCAAGAAATTAAAATGAGTACCAATTTCTAATTTCTACTCCCCTCAGGATCCCGTTTCGCAGTACTAGCAGCCAAAGTGTTCCTGGTGAAATTCCTCAGGAGTTACAAGACAAAAGCCGAGCGTGCCTCTCCTCACCTCTCCCCGCGAGCTTTCATACTCAGACCCAGAGATGGATACCAACTTATAGTGGCATCTAGAAATTAGGCCTAAGATTACTGTTGTAAATAAAATGTTTTCTTTTTTTAAATTGATGGTTTTTGAATGAGGGTAGTGAGAGTAAATGACATAGAAAATATTGCTTTGTTCTGAACTAAATTACAATTAACTATGGTTAGATAAATTGAAAACAGAACCGGTCAGTTTTCCAACAAACATTTAGTATCTAATTTATGAAACAATGATTTTCAGCAATTAGAATTTACCAGCGTTGTGCTTTTAAATACAATACTCATGCCATGCATGCATGTTGGTAATTGAATTCTATACAAACAGCATTAAACAAAACAAAATGTGGGGTTTGTAATGCAAACAATGAATTTGGAAACAAAGAATTTTATTTTACATTACTGTAGGTAGCTCATTTTACAATGAAATGTCGAGAACTATTCAGCCGAAAAATCTGTTACTTAATGCAAATATTTAGCACTTGTAAAAAATATAGTAAGGAATAAACTTTCAAGTTTAGTGAAGGGCCCGTACATAAAATTGTTTCTTGAACAATTATTAGTTCCATGTTATTTTCAGACAGGAAAAGAAGTTAGGTACTTAGGTACCTAAAAAAATAGGTTAGTACCTAGTTGATAAACTAGCTAGGTGTTATTTTTCAACTTCTTCAGGCGTGGATTTTTGAAACAGAAGTCCCTATGATAGGTAGGTAGCTACAGAGCACTTTTTGAAGATTTATTGCCTGTTTTAAAAAATACGCAAAAAAATACAGCAACTTTCACAAACAGTTTACGGATCCCCACACTCATTCGCGGTGCAACGAAGTATGAAACAGAGACAATAGACTCGCGTCAAGCCCAGAGGCACGGAACTTGCCTGTTACTGTATACAGCGATGGCACAGACAATGCCTTCATTATTCCATTTAAATAATGAGCCTAGTGCCGTTATAAATGACTTTGGATTGTAGGTAAATATGAAAATTAAACGTTTTATTTAGAAACTAGCTTTTGCCCGCGACTTCGTCCGCGTTTCCGTCGTTTTTTCGTAAAAAAGTACCAGTCCTTCCTCACGGTTCAGTGGCGTTTTTAGGTGGCATTGTGTATTTTATTTTTAATTGACGGTAACGGAAAGGCTGTCAGTTACCTAGGTAACAAAATAACCTACGATAGACGTCCTAACTATAGCTTCCACATAAAATCTAAGTGCCTATTTAAACTAAAATATTCTAATAGAATTAAGTATACCTACCCAGAAATATGTACAACTTACAACAAAAAAAGAAATGAAAATAAAGCTGAAACGCCTGTGCAATACATCTACCTATACCTACTTCACTTACAAATAAATACCTATAACTACTATAATTAATAAAAGTATCTACGCTTTTACCTACATAATACAAAAATAAAATTGAACAGAAATTAGCCAAAACTTACCTATATCGGTATCTAAAAAACTATGCGTACTACTTCTACTACTACGTCACCTAAAAGGAAATAAAATGCAAACTATTAATAATTTGTAATTTGAATGAATATTTAAACACTACCAAAACAACTAAGTAATACCTATTTTATAAAATAACAACAAAAGAAATTCAAATAAACTATTTAAAGACTAAAAGTCGCGCTGATAAGCATTGTTTGTTAAAATCAGTTATTGTCTGTCAGTATGGTCGAACGCTCTGAACGCATCAACAGCCACGACCCGCGTCGAGCGCGGCAACCGTTACACAAAAATAATCCTTATGGCATGATTCAGTACTCACGCGCGACGCGGTGGCTTATTAGCGTATTTCATGTATAAGTTTGGTGTTTCTATACCGATTACTATGATTATTTTTTTATTGAATAGGTAATAATATTAACTTCTTTTAATTAGGGATGAGTGAGAGTATTATAAACGTAAGAGTAAACAAATATAATCAGAAAGCTCCGAACTGCTAAGCTATCCGGATTTACACGTGATATTGTGAGTCAACCATAAAAGATAGACATATGCTGTAGTGGGATATTTTTTAGATAATTTTATGTAAAACATTTCCGTCATAAATGATTTCTATGTAGCTTTAACCATTAAGGCTGCACACGCGACGGAAGCTTAAAAAATCGAGCAACTTCTCCCGTTTTCCCAACATTTCCCTTCACTGCTCTGCTCCTATTGATCGTAGCGTGATGAAAAGTATACTATAATCTCCCCAGGAGTATGAAGAATAATCGTACCAAGTTTCGTTAAAATCCGTCGAGTAGTTTTTGTTTCTATAAGGAACATACAGACAGACAGACAGACCGACAGACAGACAGACAGACAGACAGACAAAAATTTTACTGATTGCATTTTTGGCATCAGTATCGATCACTAATTACCCCCTGATAGTTATTTTGAAAATATATATCATGTACAGAATTGACCTCTCTACAGATTTATTATAAGTATAGATTGACTTCTTAAATAATTCCAAAGTTTTGTCTGACGAAAGGCCATTTGATCAGATTAATATGTACCGGTAGTTGTCAACCTGTCAGGGCCCGAAATCGGCTAGGAACTTAAGCTAGGAAACAGTATTCCATCGACAAGAAAAGCAGAACTCAATTATAAGATCATTAATAAGATTTACCTTGGTAAACTTCTAAATGTCCCACCCATTCAATAAGAAAATAAGGAATTATTTACCTACCTATCTATCTATACTTCTATGCTAATATTATTAAAAAGAAGTAAAGTTTGTGTGTTTGTATATTTGTTAAATTGTAAGGGGTAGTCTCGGGATCTACTGAACCGATTTTAAAAATTCTTTCACCAATAGAAAGCCACATTATTACTGAGTGTCATATGCTACTTTTTATCCCTGTATTCCCACGGGAACGGGATCTACGCGGGTGAAACCGCGGGACGTCCGCTAGTACTTAATATTTTAAAGAAGTAAAGTTTGTGTGTTTGTATATTTGTTAAATTGTAAGGGGTAATCTCGGGATCTACTGAACCGATTTTAAAAATTCTTTCACCATTAAGTAGCCACATTATTGCTGAGTGTTAAAGGCTTTTTATCCCTGTATTCCCACGGGAATGGGATCTACGCGGGTGAAACCGCGGGACGTCCGCTAGTGTATAAATAAAATGTGGTTTTATAGATCTACGTTTAATTTTATAATAACGAAACTTCAGATCAACGTCGAATTTTCAACTCGTCAATTAATAATTTGCTCCCTGTTTGATTCAGATTATTTCAGATGCGGCTTCGAATTGAGTTTGCAAGTCTAGTGTGCTCTGAAATTCAGTTGAAAGCCTTTAGCCCGCCTGTGGCACGCACTGCAGCTGTGATCCACTTTTTAATTAACTGTCAATCTTTATATTTTCGATGATTGCGTGTCAGATCCACAGGTTTCGATTTAAAAACTTTACCTGCGTGGCCTATCTTTTGATTGAACGGTATTTCTGACATCATAATAATTCTATTAATAAGTTGGTAGGGTATTTCACCAAAAAAATCTAATTAGTCCTTCTGATAGATTACCAAAAAATAATGGACACGTATTTTTTCTTTTTTCACGTAAACAAAAGTTGAAGACGATACAGTGCTTCGAAAAATCGTGTCAAGTCGTGTGACGTCACAAGGTTAGTACTTTTTTACCCACTAAGTGACGCGAAAAGCCCCCACTCATGATCTTTGACACGTTTTATTTTCGTCATTTTTTAATAATTTGGTATAACAAAAAACACGTATCCAATATTTTTCGATAATCTAACAGACGGACTAATTATATTTTTTTGGTGAAATACCCTATTATATAGTATGTTCTTATGCTTTGCATGCTAGTATAATTTGTGAATGATATTAAGGTGAAGGCGACAAGATTGCCCGCGAAATTCTAATTTTCTTACGTTTTTTACACATTTCCCGATTTTGTGAAGTCGTTATATTATTATTATTATTATTATTAGCCTGTACTGTCCCACTGCAGGGCAAAAGGCCTCCCTTCCCTCCTTCCACTTTTCGCGATCTAGTGCGATGATAGGCCAATCCTTTGAGAAGGAATCCAGCTCATCCCGCCATCTCCTTCTGGGCCTGCCGCGTTGTCGTTTCCTGCTGGTTGGTGTCCACTGAGTGGTAATTTTTGCCCATTGCTCCTCCGACATGCGGCAGATGTGACCAGCCCAGTTCCATTTCAACCCAGCAGTTGTATTGCCAGCATCGGCTATTTGGGTTTTCGAGCGAAGTATAGTGTTTCTGATGCGGTCCGTGAGTTTGACACCCAGTATACTTCGCTCCATAGCTCGTTGGCAGACCCCAAGTGCGAACTTCTGACGTTTTGTAAGCGACCATGTTTGCGCTCCATAGGTGAGGGTGGGGAGAATGCACATGTCCATGAGCTTTCGTTTAAGAGAAAGAGGGAGTGGTCCCTTCATTAAATGCTTCATCGACCAGTAGCTCTTCCAGGCATTTTGGGTGTGTCGAGCAACTTCTTTATCTTGTCTTGCCTGGAAAGAGACTATCTGGCCGAGGTATATTATATATATTCATGGACATATTCAATCACCACGTCGTATCTATGTTAAATAAAACGGAATTTGCGGCAATAAGAAAATAAATAATGTCTATTTACTGAGTAATAATGATTAAAATCACCAATACAACCGTCTCAGTTCTTAAAGGTCTCATAAGTGACTATTTGATGAAAACGGCATTCTTGTATGAACTGAGTCGGTTGTATTGAATTGGTGATTTTAATTATAATATTACTTAATCAATAAAACTATATTATTAAAAACAACTATTTTATTTTGGAAGTTGGTACCTAATATCAGTTTTAAAACTATTTTTTTACCTAGTTACCACAGCTTATTTTATATACCTAATCAGAATCTAATATAAATAGGTACATAAAACATAATGTTCGATACAATGTTTTTTTATCATTTCTTGGAAAAACTAACCATTTCTACTACACTCCAATTTATTTTGTATATTGTCCCACTCTAGTTAGTTATTCATCATTTCAGCCCAGAATCACCCACTGTTGGGCATAGGCCTCCCCTGTTCCTGCCACTCCTTTGCGTCCCTCATCCATCCTTTTCCCGCGCTTCTGACAATATCGTCGACCCTTTGATTATATATGGCTAATACGGCCAGTAGGATCCTGTATTAACAAATATTTATAACATCACATCACACATTATTACATGCGCGATGTTCTAAATAGGTATTTGTTAATAAAGAAGAATGACCATTAGGTACTTACATCGTACACAGTTGTTTAACCCCCGAAAGGTATACCTAATGGTACACCCTCATTTAAATTTTTGCCAGTGCTAAGTCCTAACTTCCTAAGTCCATAGAGCCTATTACCATCAAGCGGGCACAAAACCAGACTCCATGCCTGTTAGTGAAAAATTCTTGATGGGAAAACTCAATGACACTTTGCCTGACTCGGAAATTGAACCTAGGACCTCATGCTCAGTAGTCGAGCTTGCAAACATTAGAAGATTATTCTTAGTTTTATTTGTGCCAGTGCAGTGGCGACACGATTTCCCTTAGGCTGGTCCTTTGTTGGGTTACTAGATCGAGACCAACGAGGCCGGCCGGATAAAATATACTCATTTGAACCACATTGTATACACTTTCATTATAATTATCAGAGTTCTTATGGCACAATTATTGGAACCAACGCCATCTTGTATTTCCCATTGATAGTTCACGAACGTACTAGTCCCAAAATGTCACAAGCATTTCAGTAAACTTTTTCGCAAAATATTTAACCAACAGCGCCATCTTCATTCGAGCGCCGTAATATAATCGGTGTACGTGTATTAAGCCTCAGCCAGGTCATGATGACATGAGAACTGATGTACTGTATCAGTCTATAGTACCCGGCACGGTTCTTGAGCGCTCGGCGGAAGAGTGGGGATCGCTGTGCGCATCGTATACTTTAAGACAAATAAAATACACACCCGTTTATTAATATTGGTGGTGAGGTAAGTGCAGCAGGAGTAAATAAAGTTACATACTCTTTGGGAGTAAAGAACAAATCCCGAGTGACGGCTATGACGCGATGCGCTACGCGCTCAAGAATCGTGCCGATCATTGTACGGCTATAAGTGGATGTCATATGAAAACAGCCCGTAATTATTACGAGAAAAGAAGAAAACCATCTAACGCAAAAGTCAGTAATTCATGGCAGATAAAAAAACTATGAGACGACACACCGACGACACTGACACTGACAGTGACAGTGTCAATATTTGGTTTGACTTTGACAGCAAAATATTTATGGCGCCAAAATTTCGCTCCTGGCTGGCACGGCTGCGGCTGCCTGAACGCGCATGAAATGTATTGCGTGCCACTGTGACGAATTTTTGGCTATTCAAGTCTCAGGAAAAATTGCATTATCAATGCAGAGAGTTTGAGGGAGTCATTTTGTGCCTGTTCCAACTTGCGAGACTGCGAGAGATTGAGTAAGAATCAGTGGCAAAAAACCTTCTAATATGTCGAATATGAAAACCATCACTAACGCGGCACGAGCGATCAACAAGAGACCATTCAGGGTTTCTATTGAAGGCAACATCGGTTCCGGCAAGTCGACTTGTATCCAGTTCTTCGACAAGTATCCCAATGTCGAGAAACATGGGGTAAGTGATAGATGCAGTTAGGTACAGTGCGGTCTAATTATCTTGGCAGGTCCGAACTTCGTGCAGGTCATTTTGTTACACTAAACTAATGTATAAAAGTGTTACTTATGTTATTTGTATTTCTCACTGTTTAAATTAGATATTTTCTGATCGTTTAAGTATTGGTTTATCTGGCAATAACAGTTTTCTTCACAAGTTTACATGCGTAAAAGTTCGCAGAGCCTATGTTCGGACCTGCCAAGATAATTTGATTGCACTGTAAGTATTGTAAAATACAACCTGTAAAAGTAGGTACTACATTTCCCATACATTTGAATATGAATAATTTAAGGTTTAAGTCTGCACGTCTGTTTCCTTTACTTTCACAGAAATACTGTAAAGAAAGTTTAACCAGTCCTTCATTTTATATCCACCATCCATCTACCTACACATGATTATTACCTACAAACTATCTCAAATTAATGTTGGTGTACTACTATCTACACCTCTGCATAACTCTTTGAGGATTACATGGCATGGTGTTATATTTATCTCAAATATTCCAGGAGCCCTTACATGAATGGCGCAACGTCAGCGGTCATAACCTACTTGGTCTACTCTATGGTGATATGAACAAGTGGACCTTCCCGTTCCAGCACTACGTACATCTTACCCGACTGAAGATACAGACTAGCCCTCCTTGCAACTCTACCATTACTGTCAAGATGTTTGAAAGGTAATTTATTTTATTTTTGGTGTCTTATTAGTTGATTCTCTAAATGTTTGTGCTTTTACATAAACTATTCTTTAGATACCATTGTCAGATTTTATTTGGTTGACTAGTATTTAGAAAACTAGCAAGTGCTTTTAGGTTTAACTAGGTATGTGATCCCCTAGTTGAACATAGCAAGTTTCAAATATAAAACAATAGTTGTATTTAAAAATGTATTTAATATTAAATTAGGTACCCTCATTTCAGATCTGTGCAGAACAGCAGGCACTGTTTTGTAGAGAATGCTAGGAAACAGAACTTCCTTGAGGATCCTGAGTACCAGACTTTGATAGCTTGGTTTGATTACTCTGAGAAATGCCTGGATATCAACCTGGATCTTATAGGTAAGTATTGATAATATCCTTATTGATATATCCTTCTCTTGTACCTGTCGTGCTCAACTAACTGCACGCTCACAAAGGCTTGTACGAAGCCACCAACAGCTGTCCAAGTTGCTACGTACTGGTTGGACAAAAGTTATGGACTTGAAAAGAAGAAGACAATAATAATATATCCTTTGGACTTCCACACCTAAAACAAGATCAGCGGCGTAGCCTTGACCAACTATATTGAGGTTGACTGCCAATCTATAACTGGATGCTGCTGAATTCCAGTTTTTACCATAGAATAACTGCCTTTCTGCCTTCCAAAGCCCAGCCACAATGAACAAACCATTCTAAATTATAAAAACCTGCTTTTATTTCAGTTTATCTGAGAACAACCCCTGAGATAGTGTTTGAGAGGATGATGAAACGTGGCAGGGCTGAGGAGTCAGAAGTACCATTAGAATATTTAAAACAGGTCAGTGTTATTAAGTTTTTTTTTCTGCTTTTCTTGAGCTGGATTCCTAGAGGACTGGTCTGTACTAACAGAAAATATATAAGTCTGACTTACAGAAAAGGGAAGAGAGGGACCTTTGTCTGTGCCTGTATAGTGGATCACACACAAATATTATGAAGAGTTGTATCAGCAGTTATAATGATGTTGGGTGATTTGGCTACCTTTCGTCCTCAAATCAGTCTATTAAAAATGTATTGATAACTTTTTGACCTTGTTTTTGTAGATCATAAAAGATATGTTTAATGACTCATTATAGGTAATTGGATACTGATTGTTATTTCCAACACATGCACCACAATGCAGAGACTATATCCAAATTGCTACTGGAGTAATTGATCACTGAATATCTGTGGCAAAGACCAAAATCACCCCTAATACAAGATTTCTGCCTTACAATCTTCTTGGCATTTCCATGACAATTTAAATAGGGGATCGGACAAAAAAAAACTAATTAGTCCGTCAGATAGATTTCCAAAATTATTGGACACGTATTTTTTCTTTTTTCACGTAAACTTAAAATGAAGACGATACAGTGCTTCGAAAACTCGTGTGACGTCATATGATAGTACATTTTGACGACACAAGTGACGTTTCAAGCCCCACTCCAAGATCTTTGACACGTTTTATCTTCGTCATTTTTTATTGATTTGATAAAACAAAAAACACGTATTCAATATTTTTCGATAATCTAACTTACGGACTAAACAGAATCATATTATTTTGACCCTGTCCGATCCCCTATTGAGCCAGTCAATCTGGCGACGATTTTGGCACTTTAGTAGTTTCCATCAACTCCTGTGATGTACATTGTAAAAGCAACAGGACACAATGTAAAGTGTCCAATTGTTTGTACAACACCACATTTAGACTGCAGGGCAGAGAATGCCCCGTCGGGGCTGTGGGTTGTTCGAAAGAGATACCGCGGCCTCGACACAAAGAGCTAAAAAGGAACATGACAGACTGACTGACAGACAGACTTCTTCTGGACAAAAAACCACCGTTTTTAGTCAGTAGAAGTCTGACACTCCCTTCCGCTCTGCTGAGAGTGGGAGGAGTCGTTTGATGATTTACCAACCTCCAAAAAAAGGACGGAGAATGTATCCATGTCTTCTCTTCTAATTATTCTGTATTATTTCTTCAGGTCCATGAATCATATGAGAAATGGTTGAGTTCACCAGATGTAGGCTGTGAGGTGCTGACGATTGACGCCGACAGAGGCCTCGAGCGTGTGAAGGAGGATTTAGAAAGATATTCCTACAAAATACTTGGCGGCAACCACACTAATTAACCTCGTATGACGTGCACCGAATACGCTGTCTGACGTAACTACGCTTAGTTATACGCTTCGGCAGACTACTGTAACTTATTTGCGAGCATTAATGTAGACAGGTTAATAATTGATACCTAAGATTTGTTCAACTGCATGTCTGTAGTAGCAGTTTGTGTTTGACAGTGCATCGGGTACAGACTTGCGAAATGTAACATGCAAGGAGCATTTCTTAATTGTGGCCGCAGCGCGCGCTCGAACTGAGCATGTACCTACTCGCGTCTGTTACCGCGGCATGCGCGCGGCGAACAGTAGACAGTTCAAACACACACAACCCGTCCACACTGAGTGATGCTCCGCGCACACAGCGCGCCCTGCGTGTGTTCGGCGAAAAAACCGACAAAATTAGTGGATCGCGGCGCGCACGGTGTGAAAAGCTCTGTTAGCACGCGCAAAGCGTCCACACTATCCGGATTTAGCCACAACCCCATGTCTTAACAAAAGCGATCGTTCCCGCAAATCGTGGACTTCGCAGTCGCCATCAGGTTTCCCGAATAAAATAATGGGCGACATAGGAATGTCGCCCATTATTTTATTCCGGAAACCTGATGGCGACGGTCGCGTTGTACTTGTTTAATTAATTCAAGCCTTATTGGTAGAGTATAGTTACTTATGCGGGTATCATAACTAGTGATAAAATATTTTATGTAATCGTATTTGCGGCCAAGAGCTTGCCATAAGAAAAATTAAGATCATGAAATAAATAAAATTGTTTTGCTTCGTTTCAAGTGAGATATTAAAGTACGTATCACTCACTGGATAAAAGAAAAAATGAAATTAGCTTTACTAGTTAATTACCTCAATAATAATAAAATAATTATCCATGTATGTTGATTATTTGTTTCAATTGACGGAATTGTTTGATTTTATTTACTGTTTTTTTTTATTTCGTCATTTTTTCACTAATTTAAGACTTGACATTTATTTCATAACTAAACTATTTACAAAAGGTGTCAATTTTAACAACCATAAAATATTTAACTGGACACCATGAATTTATTTAAAAGAGCAGGCTTTTAATTATAAAGTTGAATTAATTTTATTTGTAAGAATTGACTGATCAAATGAGATAATTTAGATAGAATTGTATGTTATTGTTTAAGTTATTTTAATTTAATTGATTATGCATTTTCTTAATTAAAAAACGATGATTAACTGAGAATATGTTTTAATTATCACAAAAACAATATAATTTAATATTCCTAATTCCAAGGCCTATTTCGTGCAAGTTTTATTCTTCCATAAGTCAGTGCTTGCAAAGTCCTATTCATTGGGAAACAATGTTTTACAACATGTTTCAGCAACATGTTTGTGTTGCAGAAATCGTGTTACTTGGGAAACAAAGTTTGCCACATATAGGAACACTTCATGTTTCAGGAAACAATGTTCAACAACAGTTGCTCAACTTTGTTTCTCATGTTTTCGGCAACTCAAGAGATTTATGACTTCAAGTTACACCATTACAAAATAGGTCTCAGAAGTGCTATTTACACTAGCGGTTTTATTTGTTCAGCGGTACAGATGGTCGGCTCTGATGTTGGATGCGATCTCGCTCTCCCATTTGTCGCCGTTTGACAGAAGTTTCTCCTTGTTGTATAGCAGCTCTTCGTGAGTTTCTGTCGAGAACTCGAAGTTGGGACCTTCAACGATGGCGTCGACGGGGCACGCCTCCTGTAAACGTAGAAATAATATAATTATTATAATTAGATTCTTATTCCGTTTCGTATTTCGTCAGCTTCTGAGTATTATAACTGTCAAAATTAAATTGGCTTGGCCAAAATTCAAATAGCGGGTATAGTCGGGTGGTATATCCTTGAAAGTCCAGGTGGCCTATTTCACATTGGCGTCCAAAAGTTTCCCACCAAAATTTGAATAATCCCTGACTATGATAGTGATACAGACAATCGGCAAGCTACTTTAAGTATCGGCAACCGGCGAGTAGTCGTTCTTCGCTCTCTCAGAGCCAACCCAGTTCAACATCTGTATTGTGTGATTATAATAAATGCTATGCAGAATTTATAAAGTTCCAATTTACATTCACTTCTTTCTTCATGCGCCAATGTGGCAACTGACGACTCTCACTAGTTGATTTGCTGATATTTGTAGCATCTGAATAAAAACCAAAACTTACCTGACAGAAACCGCAGTAGATGCACTTGGTCATGTCAATATCATAGCGGGTGGTTCGTCGTGAGCCGTCCTTACGCTCCTCAGCCTCGATTGTGATGGCCTGAAATATACAAAAATTGTATGTATAGTTCTGACGTTCTAAATTAACTCCAAAAACTGACAATCAAGTTTGGAGTATTGTGTCGACACTACATTTATTTTAGAAAAATGATTAAGGTTCCGTAAAAAGATTTTTTTTTAGTAAACCCATGTACCTGTGTATTGCTAACAAGAACTTCGCCGTATAGTCGACACTTCGCGCGACCAGAGGGCTGGCTCATTCTTTGGTCAAAGGATTAGCATTGCCATTCAACGTGGCAATGCTGCCAGTCTTCTGGGCACGTTCCCGGTTGTCGGCGATGCGGAGGAGTACTGGGACGCCCAAGTGTCTTATTTGGTCTTTGTTTAAATGTAAGTATTAACTTTTAGTTTAAATTTTTAGCATCTATTGTACATATATTGCTAACAAGTTTTGATTCAAATATGTTAAGTCATATTTTTATAATAATTTCAATGAAAGCTCTGAGCAACTAGCTACTATATTTTTTTTTCTCTGGTTTATTTGCAATCAGCCCTAAAGCAAATCAAATCAGAGCAGGGCAAATCTGTTCTGTGATGCTGTACTATATAAATAGAAAAACATCAAATTACCTGGGCAGGGCAGATAGCCTCGCAGAGCTTGCAAGCAATGCACCTCTCCTCACCAGAAGGGTACCGCCGGAGGGCATGCTCTCCTCTGAAACGGGGTGAAAGAGGTCCCTTCTCAAACGGGTAGTTGATAGTTGCTGGTTCCTGAAAAAATTGATTGTTGCATCCTTATGGGCAATTTTTTTCCTCTTTTGTATCTGCAATCAGTCTGGAGTACTTAAAGCATCTCTGCTTAAAGTAGCAGTTGAGGTGTGCTCTCCAACAAGAGCTAACTACTTATAGGTGCAGCATGTATTTGTGCTACTCAAGTGGGTACAGACTGAATTAATTTCTTTTTGAGATGTTTTGGTACATAAATGTGTCAATCTTAGCGGCTCTCCAGTCTTGCTGAGATTTCCTCTTTCACCGAGTTCATCTAAAGTTGGTTGTGTATTCATAATGAACCAAGGAATGTGAGCAACTTCAATCAATTATAATATTTCCTTGTAAAGTTCAACAACCAAGTTTCCTTCAATGGCCTGATTGAAAGAAAATGGTTTGACATTGACTTTATGGTAGAGGTCTCTGTATTAAGGCTCATGGATGTAATGTAATAATGGCAAGAGCATGCATAATTATTCAGCCTGTTCTTCTACAGTGTAAAAGCTTCTCTTTTCTAGCATGTATGATCAAACTATCTTGTTTGTTCTTAATTTTCCACTCTTTTTCACAGTTCTATTAATATTGTTTTTATTCGTTCATACATAAGAGTGGAAAGCCATGTTATATACTACATACTAAGCTAACAATTTGCAGAATATAATTATTAAGTCTAGGCCAATTTACCTTGAAAATATGAGCCAGGGTGACAGCGAATCCTCTCGCGAGTTCTGACCAGAACAGTGTTTGTGCAGCCCTGTTAGACATCTCCTTCATGCTCATGTTGGGATCCTCGGCATTCACATACTTGTAGCCCGGCAGGTTGGGAGGGTACACCTTCTCCGTCCTCCCTTCTGTACTGTACTGGGCATGCCTTGCTACCAAACTACTGGCCCCAGTAACTCGAACTAGAAAACAAATTAAAAATTTGGTCATAAACACTTGTTTGTCATGTAATTGCTTTATAGACACGAACCATAGGAATATTCTTTGAATAACTATATGCGTTCTACATTGAATTTTCTAAAAATAACTCAAGCTTTAGTAAATATCTAAGTGATATAGGTTATAAACAACAAATTGCGTAACAGTTTAGATGTTTTTTTCTGAATTTAATAAGTATACGGTCGGGAAAACATTAAAAAGAGCTATACCTCGAGAGGACACCGAAAATATTTTAGCTAAAGACATTTTTTTATGACTAAATAATCGTCTTTCGTTTGAATATTGATTGCGTTTTGCAACTTACAAAGACGCAAGTGACAGCGTTAAAAAGAAACGTCAAAATCAGAATTTTAGTGTCAAACTCAAACTCAAAACATCGTTGCTAATTGCCAGAATAAAAACTTATTCAACCATTAATATTACTGTCTACCTAAAACCCGTTCTACATAAACGCAGAATAGTTACCAACCCCGTATTCACCACGCATTCACAAACGCCTCCATTCGAAAAGTCATACCTATGTCTAAACATTTTTTGGAACTACGTAAAAAAGCGAAATAGAATTAGGACTTTCCAAATCGCATCGTTTGTGAATTGAAGTCAGAATCGGTACTTCACAACTGGTTTTGACGTCTTTTGTCAGTTTTTGAACAAATTACAGCTTGGCAAAAAAGAGTAGAAAATCCGGGGGGCGCCACTGTGCTGTTCATATGGCAACCCGTTGTGACCGTATCGCGTAACAACCTATCGTCTTGATACTTTTATTACTATTTTTTTATACTTAAAATTTATTTATTGAACCAGAATTTATTCTCCTCATGTAACTACCTAAAAATAAATATATGTTAGTAGCACTGTTTTTTGAATTTTCTGGGATTAAAAAAAGGCGTAGAAATAATTATTGTAATTTATTCTAATAAATCTTCCAACTCTTTTTTGGGACGACCTTTTCTATGTTTTCCGGGTGTAGAAAATACGCCTTTGTTTCGATCTCCTTCCAGGACGACTCTTCTTATGGTGCTTACTGATTTACCTAAAGTGAATAAATAAATATACATAAAAAAATGCATTTTGCTTTAATAAATAACAAATTAAAAATAATACATTTTTGGTACATTTGTAATTCTAATGATATAACAAACAGTTATCACCTTGAAATCACATTCAACAATAAAGTTATGTAGAAATCGAATTTAAATTCACATAGTGCACAGTACGCCACTCAAGTATCAACATTAATCTGACACGCTATACCAAGGTAATGTCAGACAAAATGTAAACATAACCTATGTGCTCGATGATTATTGTTCAAAATTCCACTTATTTCGTATGCAAGCAAGTCAAAACAGAATGGGGTTCATAAATTAACACTTAATTCATCTAAAAACAATAAAACAAACAGTTACGTACCTGTCATTTCAGCGGTTCTTATGTAAACACCGTTGAGATCGGAGAGAATGGTTTTGGCCTCTTTTTCTGCCAAACATCGCCTGTAGACCTTATAAATTATCGCTCTGCCAGCACTTCGGATGGTTTTATTCATTTTGTATTACTTTACGTTGCTTTAATCACGTTTTTAGGGCACAATTATAAATTTAATAAACTTTCGAACTTTGTTTACACCAAACGTCATAAGTTTTTAATTGTTGCCAGCAAACAAAAAAATTAGTTCCGTTTCTAGACTTTTTTGCCAAGCTGTATATTAAAAGTATAGAAAAAAAATTGGAGACCAATGCAACGCTTTTTCCCGGACAGCAGATAGCATAGCTAATATTATAGCTATTCACAAACAATCCAATCGAAACAATCGTTTAACTATCTCGCTCACTTTTGTAATTCCAAAAAAAGATAGACGTGCTGAGGACATGTGGATCACTTTCTGAATGTCGAATCGAAGTACTTACAATCAGTCAGATCCAAAATCTTCCAAAACAAAGTTGAAAGCGCCGCTTGTGTCGAATCGAACGAAACTTATCGCTCTACCGCGGTGAAAATACTTAAAACTGGCCATTACTTTATTGGTAGTATCGTTCAAATTATTTTTGTATTATTTAACTATGATTTAATTATTTTAAATGTACTATTTCTTTATATCAATCAATTCTATGAATCTTCACAATTTTAGTAATTTTACTTTTAGTAACTTTACTAAAATTATTGTATCAGAAAAATACTACGTTCATGTACTCTTCGCTTACATTATCTATTTTTGTTTGTGAATGTACACCCGCCACCCACGTCAAAACATTGCAAACGAAGTGACGTTTACACATTTTTATGTCGGTGCTGTAAATTTGCGAATAAATCGCCACGCAGCATGGGAGATGCATCGACTTCTGACACGGAATCCAATAAACCTAGCCCGGGGAGTGAGGTTCCGCCTGAACTGGTAAAACGCCCTCTTTTCTGAACCTATTATGTACGTTAGTTTTGTTGTAAGTCAGGATCCTAACTTTGACGCTTGTAGCAGGACCGGCGCCCTTTCGGCGATTTGGAGTTCCAAGTTTCTGAAGTAGTAGGCCGTCTGGAGGCGGGGGTCAACGCGCACGATGGCCAAGATGAGGAAAAAAAGCTGGACCTGCGAAAGATCAGCGCGGGGTTCTTTGAGCCGGAGGAGACGTCAATGTACGAGATTCTGAAGGTTTTGGAAGACTTGGTGCTGAAGACAGACCCTAACTGTGATAGCGTGGAGCCGCCGCTGTTGCCGACGGACCCGGTGACGCGAGCGGCTATCATGTCTCATAGTATGGCTGCTTTATTTGGAAGGCTGGAGAGAAGTCATGCTGCCAGACTTGGTGCTCACATTGCTACTGAGACAACTAGATGGATGTCACATATGTTCAGGTAATAAAGTTTTACTATCTATTCCTTAAAATGTGAAAATTACTACTTTATTAACATTTTTTTTTGTAATTTAACACATAAACAAATAGAAATTCTATTTGTTTTTGTGAAAGGAATTCTAATTGGATGCAACTGACCAAATATTTGTGGAATATGTTTACCTTGTGGCACGGAACACAAATGCCTGACAGCATTCTGACACAAGTGTGTTCATACAAGAGTTGTATGTTGTTGTTCAATGCTTGCTAGTTAGCATTGACACATACTGGCTTTAATTGATGATGAAACCTGAGTACTTACTAAGTACCATTGCTTGTATGAATGTGTTTTTAGTTTGAGGTATTAAATAAATGTTAATTTGACCTTGTAGGTGTACCCATGAGTAATATGTATTGTAATGAATTTTTTATAATATAAGTGGTTGCATCTTAGAAGAATGGTGGCCTCTTTTAAAATATCTATTGATAAAACTCGAAACATTTATTTTTTTAATTAAATTTTACAAATGTTTGACGAATCAGCAACAAAATAATAAAATTAATCAAACCAGTAATCAACATATTGTTAAAACCATAGAGATACCTGTTGACAATCACTGGATGAATGAATCATTTGCACTTTGGAATTGTCAAGAAGTTTGTCAGAAAGTCGTAGCTTGCTATCCGTTCTGAACAAAAAAGCCACTTCCGTATATCCTGAAACACATTTGTTTATTGTTATCCACTATAATCTACACATCTTTCCAATTTGGAGCATAGATGTACAACTGATAAATTAGCGGGTATTGTAATAATTTTATGTTACAATGTTATTATCAGTAACCTTGAAAACTAATTGAAAGTGGATAAGAGTAATGGCTAAATGGTTTTAAAGGGCTGCTATAAATTATATAATATTTCCTTCCTTGTCTAGATTATTTTTACTTTCAAAGTATTTTGTTAAATATTGGTATTTGAATGCATCTGGATAGACTGGAAGCTTATCCTACTTAGTTGCGAGGGGCTTGGCACTTGGCAGATGATGAGTATTTTATAAATGATAAATGAATGATGATATGTTAAATGATGTTTATTTTTGCAATTAACTTTTTACAAACACTTTTATTTATTTGTTTATTTAAACTTCATGCACAAGAGTGGTACGTAAGCGGACTTAATGCCACAAGGCATTCTCTACCAGTCAACCTTAGGGTCAAATAAGACAACACTGTGGTAGAGTACAAAAAATAATAATAAGGAGAAAACCAATAAGTAATATAAATTGATATACATAAATAGGAACATAATAATACATATTATTATAGATAGAATATAATAAACTAATATATATATACTAGCTTTTGCCCGCGACTTCGTTCGCGTGGAATAGTGACTTCCGGCAGATTTTTGGTTTATCTCGCGAAAAAAAAAAAAAAAGAAAAAACTATCCTATGTCCTTTCTCAAGTTCCAAACTATGTCTGTACCAAATTTCATCAAAATCCGTTCAGCCGTTTAGGCGTGAAAGAGTAACAGACAGACAGACAGAGTTACTTTCGCATTTATAATATTAGTATGGAATAAATTATATAATATTTCCTTCCTTGTCTAGATTATTTTTACTTTCAAAGTATTTTGTTAAATACTGGTATTTGAATGCATCTGGATAGACTGGAAGCTTATCCTACTTAGTTGCGAGGGGCTTGGCACTTGGCAGATGATGAGTATTTTATAAATGATAAATGAATGATGATATGTTAAATGATGTTTATTTTTGCAATTAACTTTTTACAAACACTTTTATTTATTTATTTATTTAAACTTCATGCACAAGAGTGGTACATAGGCGGACTTAATGCCACAAGGCATTCTCTACCAGTCAACCTTAGGGTCAAATAAGACAGCACTGTGGTAGAGTACAAAAAATAATAATAAGGAGAAAACCATTATGTAATATAAATTGATATACATAAATAGGAACATAATAATACATATTATTATAGATAGAATATAATAAACTAATATATATATACTAGCTTCTGCCCGCGACTTCGTTCGCGTGGAATAGTGACTTCCGGCAGAGTTTGGTTTATCTCGCGAAAAAAAAAAAAAAAAAAAACTATCCTATGTCCTTTCTCAAGTTCCAAACTATGTCTGTACCAAATTTCATCAAAATCCGTTCAGCCGTTTAGGCGTGAAAGAGTAACAGACAGACAGACAGACTTACTTTCGCATTTATAATATTAGTATGGATTATAATATCAGTATGGATTTATAATATTAGTATGGATTATAATACATACAAAACAGTCTAAAACACGAGAAACCTTTTAATAAACACTGTGACCAGAGATTTGATTATGAGCAATTTAGTCCGATTTTAAATAGTACTTCCGAACTGCTCTTTTGAAAGCCATTTTACTTTCGGCTTTTTTAATCCCAAGGGGTAGCGCGTTCCAGAGCTTTATGGTTGAGACTGCGTAAGAGGAGGACATAAAGCCAGACAAACGCCCGAATACTGGAACGCCACTCAAATCTCACAATCACCTAAAAGCTACTTAAATTTAAGCATCCCTCAAATTTAAATGGTAGAGTCTGTCAAGCGAGTCTAGTCCCATGAAAAACGCGGCAAATTCAAAAATCTTTCAGGTGTCAACACTGATATAGCACGCTGAAAACTTATTGTTATAATATATAGGAATTAAGAAGAATATAGGATATTTTATCAAAAATTCAAGTATCAATAAGTTTTCAGCGTGCTATATCAGTGTTGACACCTGAAAGATTTTTGAATTTGCCGCCTTTTTCATGGGACTAGACTCGCTTGACAGACTCTATACACAAACGCCACTCAAGCAATTTGAAACCGTGATTAGCCAAGCAGTCCTCAAATGTTTACATCATGGCAACATCCTGCTAAAAAATTGATCTCAGCACGTTCTCAGTTACAAAATAATTTAGTTTACGTCTCGTATTCGTTTTACGCAGTCTTCATTGAACAATTATTTTCTATAATTATTTAATCAGTTGAAATAAAACAGGGTAATATACATTTGATTTGAATTACGATTGAAATTATGTATTTATATACATAAAAAACGGATGGATATCGAAAGAAGACGTCATATGAAAAGAAAAATTCTTGACATAATTGTCGAGATTGGAACGTCAACACTTGACATTTTACGCGCGATTTTACGAAGTATAAGTAAAGTTATTACTTATTATTTGATTCACGATGGAGAAGATGAAGAAACGTGGATGCAATTATACACCTGCTGAGAAAGATATGCTCTTGGAACTAATAAAAAAGTAAGTACATAAATAAACAATGAAATACTGTACTTTACACTCGTTTAGCCGCAAGAGCCTGGTGCATGTAATATTTTGTTAGTATCCATGCCTCTAACATTCTTGTATATAGTCAGGAGCTGAGGGCAACTGTTGCCTGTATCTGTTGCAAGCACTTACTTATCCATTGAAACTTGTGACCACTTAGGTACCATCTGAAACACGTAGCTACGCCACAGTACAATTACTTTTAGATTCCTACAGGTATAAATACTGCCAGATAATGCACATGATGATGAATGTGTTACATTCATCATTTCACAGATCCTAAGTGTAATTTCTAACTGTTTCATATTGTAAATAATATGTTAAATATTTCAGATATCAAAAAATCATATAAGAAAATAAAGAGACAAACGGCAATATAATTTTGAAGAAGCGAGCTGCTTGGGATACAGTGTGCCAACAGTATAATGCTGATGCTGTGAGCGGCATTAGGACATGGCAGCAACTCGGACACCTCTATGAAAACCTCAAACATAGGTCTAAAAAAAACATTGCCGAAGCAAATGTAGACTTGATTTTTCTTCTATTTTATCATAATATTTCTTTATTTACTTATTTAAATAAATAAATACAGAGTCCAAATATAAAACAGTTTCTTTCGAGATGTGGAACCGTGAAACAAACTCCCTCTCGTTGTACTTTTCAAAAGCGTTCAACATTTCTTCATTTCTGCGGCTCCCAGTTGGCCTTTCGTGATTCGAATGTAAAGACAAGGACGATAAAGACATTTTTATCACTTTTTTATTTAGTTTTAATAGGTTTAAGTTGATTTGAGGGACCTCACGACCACTCTCAGATATAGGGGCTGCTCAAATCAGTTTGACAGTTGATTTGACAGATAAATAACGTTGAGTAGCGTTCCTGTATACGATTTTTAAACTGAGTGGTGTTTGAGCACCACTTAATTTAAGAAGCACTTATATTTAACAGATACTCAAAAAAGACGTTTGTGTATACGAAATTAAAGTTTAGGAGCTGCTCAAACGTTTAAGCAGCCCTTAAATATTTGAGTGTCGTTCCAGTATTCGGCCGAAAGCCACTTATTTAAAACACAACGCGCCGCCGATTCGCGCTTGGTTCTGATCGGACGGCGTGCCACCCTACGCTTCCGTCCGCATGTCCGCGCCTACGGTTGCCGGGAATCGCCCTGCGACTCACGACGCCCGGTGTGTATTCTTCTGGGTAGCGGCGGCTGGGGCGTGAGGTTTCCCTCTCTGACACGGTCGGCCTCCTCCTGGCAGAAGGAGGAGACCGCTTCCCATGCTTCCTCGCTCGGGACAATGGTTTGAACCAGGGTCGGACGCGAGAGGTAGCCGCCGCCGAAAAGTGTTGACCCTGGGTATCAAATCCTATATACTATTAAATGAGCAATACCTACTATAGGGCTTGTCTTGGTTGTAGTAATTGTAGTCTATAATAGAGCGGCTCTTATGCCCTCTGCGATAAGATTCAAATTAAATGCGGTAATTAGCGAAAATAAACACAAAAAAAATAGCTCACAAATTGTCAAGAGCACGCATACTGCTGTGATTTGGTGAAATAATAATTTTTCAACAGACAAGAAGAAAAAGCATCTCGTAGCTAAATAATAGCAGCCGCTCAGGTTGATATTCAGGTTAGGCCGCGCTTGCCTAGGTTGGCCCGTGGATGGGTGACCACATATTACATATCGAATTTCCTGCGTCCCTCGGAAAGGTTGAGCCGTTGATCCCGGTTTTCAATTGTAAGTCTTTAACAGTTGTTAGATAGTAGGTGGGCCGTAAGTCTGACAACCAGTCTTAGCAAGGGGAGGACAGATAGGTCGTTGCTCCATGAAAATACTGGTATTCAGCTGGATCCAGTTAGACTGGAAGCCAACCCCGACGGAGTTCGAAAAAGACTAGGTTAGGATGAAGACGAAAAGAGAAAAATCCTACAAATCCTACTTCCTTCCTTACATAGTATAAAACAAAGTCGCTATTTTTGTCTGTTTGTTTGTCTGTATGCTTAAATCTTTAAAACTACGCAACGGATTTTGATGCGGTTTTCTTTAATAGATAGAGTGATTCAAGAGGAAGGTTTTAGTATATAATTTAAACGACATCCACGCGGGTGAAGCCGCGGGCATCAGCTAGTAATATTATAAACGAGAAAGTTTATAACTATGTAATATGGATGTTTGTTACTCTTTCACGCAAAAACTACTGAACGGATTTGGATAAAATTTGGTACACAGACCGCCTTATTAATAAAAATAGTTAAACCTGGTTTAACTTAGACTTGGTTTATCTCACTTCAAAAATATTCAAAAGAAAGTGACGGCATGCGAGATAAACCAAGCCTAAGTTAAACCTGGTTTAACTATTTTTATTAATAAGGCGGAGATAGTTTGTAACCTGGATTAATACATTGGTTAGTTTTTATCCCGATTTTATCTTCCCGTGGGATAATTTTCGAGTTGTAGCGGGTGAAGCCGCTGGCAACAGCTAGTTGTTCATATTGTACACACGGCTACACATCAAGCTATACAAAACCAGTATAATCTTGAATTTGAATTTGAATCTGATCGTTCATTGTGCGAAAAGATCTAGTAAAGTGAGGCCAAGATTAACTGGTTTTGTATAGCTTGATGTGTAGCCGTGTGTACAAGTAACACCTAAAAAACGAAGCACTTTGGCGCATTGTCTAAACATGTAAAACAGTCTAAATGATAATGCCTTAATGAGACATTGAGTAATTACTAAACGGAGTTTGAAGCACTTGGGCGCTGTCATAGAGGGACACCGTAAAAACGACCTGTTTTTCGTTGCAGAGTTAGCCGTATTGCTACATATTACAATTCCAAAAAAAAATACAGTGTATAGTCAAATGTATAGGTAAAAGACTTATGCAAAAATATTTTCTAAAATTAATCAAGAACCTCGAAAAAAAAATCACTAGAAACAACACGAAAAAACTTTTTCGTCTCGAAATGCTCAATATTTTGAGCGATAACTGTTATTTTTTTTTACTATCAGAAAGGAAATTTAACCAACTAAAGACTTACGTAAAAATATTTTAACATTACTGCGTATTTTTTTTTTAATAAATTAAATCTTGGTGCGCGTTGAAGCGGGGCTCTGGCGAGCGACGGGCGGCAGTGTATCGCTGACTCCCTCAGCTCCTCTATCGGCCTATATCGCTGTCTCCTCCCACTCGCTCAAGGGCGCGGGCAGTTAATGTCGCCCTAACTTGTTATTTCGAGTTGGGTAAAATATTCTTTTTTGCTGTCTTTGTTTAATTGTTTTCAGTACTGTCTATCAATAAGCCAGTTGTAATTTACAAATGAATTATTTAGCAGAAAGAGTTAAACCATTTCAGATTAAAACGATAAAATTTTGTAGTGTTTCTACTTGAATACGTAAACATGTCATTGTATCTACGAAGTTAATTAGAATTACTATCAAAAATATTATGGTGTAAAATAGAAGGTTTTCAAATAAAACTAGGTATTCAAGATACAATTATACTGTCTCATTGGTCTAGTGGCCGCACGACTGCTGAGCAATGAAGTCCTGGGTTCGTTTCCGGGGTCGGGTAAAGTGTTATTGGGTTTTTCATTTGGTTTTTCTCAGTAGCAGACACGGAGTCTCGATTTGTGCCCGGTTGATCGCAATAGACTCACCCTCTATAACATGGGACTTAACTGACGAAATGTAGGTGCACCTTTAGGTACACCTCTGCCTAACCCGATTAAGTAGCATGATGTTATCATCATCAGCCTATAATGTTCCCACTGCAGGGACTCAGGCCTCCTCTCTAGGAGAGGGATGGGCTATAATCCACCACGCGGGCCCAGTGCGGATTGGTAGCTATGTCACATATCTTCGAATTTTTGGTTCTAAGATATGCCGGTTTCCTCACTATGTTTTCCTTCACCGTTTTGAGAGCAGTGGTGATGAAATAAATTACACAAAGTAATGCCTCTGCCTGGGTTCGAACCCACGACCTACTGTTCGTAAGTCGAGGCCGCCACCACTGCTCTCATGCATGATGTTATGTTATAATCAAAATGCAAAACATAAATAGTTTTTGATAAACTATTCGATACCCATTAGTACGTCACGGATTTAATAATTTTAATGGTGATTTTCCAGCGTTTTTACACACAACTGATAAGGATTAGTTTTGGTTAGAATTTATTTTATTTCAACATTAAAACGGAAATATTTCTCGTTTGTAGGTCAATGTGTATCGTGTGAACATTGAAGAACAGCGATAGGCGTTACTAGAATCTAAATCGATTTTATGGAAAACTAGCATTAGCTCGCGATTTCGCCCTTGCTGATTTCGTAAATTATACCTTAAAAAAGTACTTACCTACTGCTGAGATAAAAAGTATCCCTTGTCCTAACCTAAATAGATCGTATTCTATCAGTGTGTCTATCATCCCAAAACGTATATACGTATTTTTGGAGTTTGGGAAATCATCAAATGACTCCCCCGTCCCCCGTTCTGGGAAGAGCGGTAAGGTCGAGTGTCAGACTTCTGCTGACTAAAAACCACCCATGTTCCTTCTTAGCCCTTTGTGCCGAGGCCGCGATATCTCTTTTAAACAACCCGCAGTCCCGACGTGACAAAGTTACCGTGAGTAAGTTTAGTTAAAATACATATTTTATGCTGCCCACTTCCTCTCACAAAGAGTACCTACCTATCTATACCTACCTTTGTGACTGTGACATGTGTCGAGGGCATGTAGAGCCGGTTCTAGTTCAGTAATAAGAACCGGGTATTCCCAGTTCTTACAACTGAACCGAGATTTCCCAGTTCTTACTACTGACCGGGACCAACAGCGTAACGTGCTTTCCGAGGCACGGAGGCAACTCTGTATGTAATGGTTGGTCGCCCATCCACAGACCAACCTAGGCAAACGTGGCTTAGTCTAAAGATCGACCCGAGTGGCAGTTACTACTAAGCCACGAGCTCCTTTCCCAGTTCTTACTACTGAACCGGGAATTCCCAGTTCTTACCACTGAAGTAGAACTGGTTCTGCAAGCCTTACCCATATCCCAGAATTGGAATACTATAGACTGATAATGCTACACTTCCAATAATGTAGACTAGTGGCTAGATATCCATACAATAGCGACTACAACCACACGAGAAGTTGCGTGTCTCGCCGAACCGAAGTTAATGCATAAATTATGAAGGCCATTGCTAATGTATGGCCATTAGAAGCTATTGTCCAACCATTGGCCCTGACTGCAGTTGGGCAACAAACTACGGACAAAGAAAGCTCGTGTAGTCTCACTACTTTACCAGCCTAGGTCTAAGCTAAAATGTTGATAACTGTTCATCATCTGCCTAGCCTTTTCCCAACAAAGTTGGGGTCGCTGACTGCTGAATACCATTTTCCATGAAGCGGCTTCAAATTCAATATCACCTCCCTCCCGATTGCTGTGTAGTAAAAAGTTAAAAACTATATAGCTCTTGTTAAGACTGGTTGGAAGAACTTTCGCAAATCTGACTACTTTCAAAGATCTAATAAAAATGACAGCCGGGTCCAAAGGCTTGTCAGCACGACCCAGTATTTTTACCTAAAACGTAAAACACTTCATTTTGTTCAGGATATTTGGTACTTTTTTCTTAGGTACCTTAGGAATGGTGTAAGTATGGTCAAAACATTCGTTGTCATCTAAATTATTTAGTTTATTGTCGATCCAAGTAAACTTAGTCAGATGTCTATATATTTACAACTACTTAGGACCTCCAGTCAAAAACTGATTGAGACTATCTATAATACACATACTTGTCTTGATTTAGCCACGAGAACCTCCCGCCCTTGACATGTACAGTCGGTTAAGCTAAGGTTAAGCAATTTTACTTATTTAATGCACTATGTACACAACCATAGTTACACGCTTGGCTTAAAACTAGTGAGTATAGCTTTGACCTTGTTAGGGCGCAGCAAGATCACTTTACAATTTTATATAGGTACCGATTTGAACTCTAATAAAACTTTTATCTCTCATAAATTTTCAAATTCACAAATTCTAATAACAGACTTTACAGACTCCATTTCTTTTAATTGTACAAAATAATGACTTAAAAGTTATTCTAATACATCCTTCCCAACAATTTCATTACAAACAAGCGTTACTTCACGGAAATCCATGGCAGTAAAATGTTATTCAATACCTAACACATTACATTTAAAATGTTAGGTAAGTAGTTAGTTAGTACCTGCATAAGACTCTAATACAGGTACTAACTACTTGCCTTCTTCCTCTTATGATAAGAGGCAGTCTGAAAATGCCTCCCGCCGGTGACTAAAAAGTTGTGTGGTAATCTGTTGTCCTTGTATGGTCATGTGATGCGGAGGAATGAGGAAAATGTCGTGAGGAAAGTTTTGAGTAGAAATTTCGACGGGGATAAGAGTAGAGAAAGACCAAAGCAACTATGGATGGACTCTGTAAAGGGTGATATGGCAAGAAAGAAGGTGTCTGATGCCGAGTAATAAAGAAACATGGATGAAGAAACCATGACGCGCCGACCCCAAATGAATTGGCATAAAGGCAAGAGCAGCGGTGGCCCAGTGGTGGCGGCCCCGACTTACGAACAGAAGGTCGAGGTTCGAACCCAGGCAGGCACATTACTTTGTGTAATTTATTTCATCACCGCTGCTCTCAAAACGGTGAAGGAAAACATCGTGAGGAAACCGGCATGTCTTAGAACCAAAACATTCGAAGACATGTGACATCTACCAATCCGCACTGGGCCCGCGTGGTAGATTATAGCCCATTCCCTCTCTAAGAGAGGAGGCCTGTGTCCCAGCAGTGGGAACATTAATAGGCTGTTGATGATGATGAAAGGCAAGAGAATGATGTTAAGTAGTAACTGTTTTTGCATCCATGCAAGTTTCAGTTGCTAGTAACGTTTGACCTGAACTTGCTACCTCATTGATATAATAAAACCCAAGATACACACTCCGCGTCTCAAAACCGTCCGCTTAAAATGAGTTCACAATGAACTCATTTGAAATAGTCTCGCGTCGCTCGCGTCTCTGCACGGTCGTACAAAATACTTTTTAAATTGCTTTTTATAACTGCATTGTAAAAGGAATCTGCGTAAGGTTGAATTTGCCAAAAAAAAAATGTTTATAGTGACGATAACTACAAATGTAGTAGTGCGTGTATTGGTGAGTGTTTGGCGACAGCTTCGACTGTTTGTTTTGTTCGAGACTGTGCATCTAGGGTTTTATTATATCAATGTGCTACCTTTACATTCACCAACTTCACGTAACATTTCATATTCATGCAGACATGACTTTCTCTCATAAACAATGTATAGGTACCTAGAAAACGGCATTGAATCATGTCGAATGCATGTAACATTGTGACCAACAAGTACCATACATATTACACGCTTTATGGTTATGTAAAATTTGCATAGTATTGTACTAGTACTTAGTACTAATCCTTACATAGTATAAAACAAAGTCGCTATTTTTGTCTGTTTGTTTGTCTGTATGCTTAAATCTTTAAAACTACGCAACGGATTTTGATGCGGTTTTTTTTAATAGATAGAGTGATTCAAGAGGAAGGTTTTAGTATATAATTTGAACGACATCCACGCGGGTGAAGCCGCGGGCATCAGCTAGTGTGGTATAAATGCTGATAAAACGTGTATTTTAAATGTATGAATAGCCGTTAATATTGAAATAAAACCGATTGAATCCCATTGCAATTTCCCATAACGTAAAAATAACAAACTTCATTTTATAAAAAGTTTTTAACCCCTTTTGGGGATGAGTTACTATAAAACGATGACACAACTAACTTTAATTTAGGAGACACATATATTCAAAATACTTCCTTCGTCGTTACTTGAGAAACTATTTTCCAACTGTTTAGTTCACCAAGATTATTTCTGAACTCTGGATCTAGGTTCGATTCCCAGGTCGGGCAAATGTTGGTGTACTTACCATTAGTGTACCATTAGTGTACATCTCTAGCTAACCCTTTGGGGATTACAGGCGAATAAAATGGTTAATAATTGGTTTCTATTATTAGGTACAGACCTACAAAAGCCACTTGTTCAAACACATTTCAAAGTCAAACCATTCAGTACGGTTAGTGCACTATTTGTGTCAACAAGCTTACATGTCATACCTTTCTTACTGTAAGTTATTTATTATTAACCTTGGTAGTTACCTACTGTTATAAATGCGAAAGAGTTAACTGGATGTTTTTAGGGTTCCGTAGTCAACTTAGGAACCCTTATAGTTTCGCCATGTCTGGCTGTCCGTCTGTCCGTCCTCGCTTAATCCCTGTGACCGTTAGCACTAGAAAGCTGAAATTTGGTACCAATATGTGTATCAATCACGCCGTAGTAAAATAAAAATTGTAAATAAATGTTTTATTAGGGTAGCCCCCCAATATGTATGTAAAGTGGGAAGTGATTTTTTTTTTAATTTCAACCCTAACGTGTGATATATTGTTGGAAAGGTATTTAAAAATAAATAGGGGTTTACTAAAATCATTTTTTGATAATGTCAATAATTTCGGAAATAATCGCTCCAAAAGTAAAAAACAATGTGTCCCCCCCCTCTAACGTTTGAACCATAAGTTTAGAATATATGAAAAAAATCTGAAAAGTAGAACTTTATAAGGACTTTCTAGGAAAATCATTTTGAACTTGGATGGAAACAGTTTTTGTACAAAAAGTTGTACAAAATAATTTCTGGACTAAGTTAGTAGCATAATCGAATATGCAAGCATTTTTTTAACTTCGTTTACATATTTTATTATCCTGAACGTATCTTTTTTCAAACAAAGAAAGAATTATCACTACGGAACCCTACACTGAACGTGGCCCGACACGCTCTTGGCCGGTTTTTTTACTCTTACACGCAAATTCTACATGCCACTTCTTATAATATTGAGAATTCTTGAAAGCAAACCTAACGCGCTTAGTGCGAAAAACGCTGGCTGATGCTCTCCGAGCCGGTCTGTGTGAAAGGACCGATGGATTCGTTGCTGGCTGTCAAAAACTGATACTGTTACCTTACATCATCGCATAACAAAGGCTTCTCCACATAACTTGTAGTTGTTTCATTGGCCTTGGATCGAAACAACTAGAATGTCACCAGTGCAAGCACCGACGGCTTCCGGGGCTGCGGGTAGTTCGAAAGAGATACCGCGGCCCCGGACACAAAGGGCTAAGAAGGAACATGGGTGGTTTTTAGTCAGTAGAAGTCTGACACTCCCTTCCGCTCCGCCCAGAGCGGGAGGAGTCATTTAATGATATCAACCAACTGAGAAAAAAAATTGACTCGTTCTGTCCAATCGTCCCGCCATCTTCTACGTCAAAAGACGACTCTTGTTAATTTAATGAGTGTTTCGTTGCAGACTAGCAGACTACAATGCGTTCTACCACCAGGAGCAAATGGAAGGTCTCGTGAGGGTCACACGGATGCTGCTGCATCACAGATACCCTCGCTACTTGGAAGACGGAGGTTAGTTGCTGATATTTACCATTTTTCCGAGTTTGTCCTAGGTAAATTTGAATTAATCCGAATATACCGGGAATCTTAACTAATATTATAAATGCGAAACTTTCGATGGAAGGATGTTTGGTACTCAATCACGGCATAGCTGAATGGATCTGGATAAATTTGGCACAGAGAAAGACTATAATTCAGGAATACCACGTAGGCTACTTTTATTTTCTCACATTCATATCAAAATGTCCACGATTTTATGACTCGCTCTCTGTTACGGAACAGAGAGCGGGTAATAAAATCGTGGACATTTTGGGGACTCTCAGTAGGGGACGGCCCCTACTGAGAGTAAAACTCCATGCCATGCATCTCAGGTCTCATTCGTACAATCATCATCGGCCTGGCCTTTTCCCAACTATGTTGGGGTTTGCTTCCAGTCTAACTAGATGTAGCTGAATATCAGTACTCTAAATGGAGCGACTGCCTATCTGACTTCCAAAACCCAGTTAATACGATACCCTTTGGTAAGACTGGTTGTCAGACTTTCAGGTCGCCGACTACCTGTAACGACTGCCAAAGATCTATATATGGCAGCCGGGACCAACAGCTCAACGTGCTTTCCGAGGCACGGAGGAAAGTCGGCATGTAATGGGTGGTCAGTGGTCACTCATCCACAGACCAACCTAGGCAAGCGCGGCTCAACCTAAAGATCGGCCCGAGTGGCAGATATTATTAAGCCACGAGCTCCGCACTATATGTTCATTATTTTTTTTGTATGTGGCCATCCCTGCAAAAAATATTCGCACAGTACAAATTCAAACACATGGCTATGTATGAAAAAGTTATCGATTTCAAACATCGATTTTATGATAAGCGATTTTACGCTCTTTGTTTAAAATGCAGCGTTTGTTGTGGTAAACCCGTCTTTCAGTAAATTAATAAAAAAGCACGAGACGAGCCATCTGCACGCGCCGCGCGACGCCCCGCGTCTCTGTAAACGAGCCCTATGAGATTTTTAGCGTGATTATTTTTTAATTAGGACAGTATGTTCACCAGCTCGTGCGCCTATTTATTTGTACAACGGCGCGTGCGCAACTCACATGTGTGTAACGCTCGTTTCTTCCTAGAATACTGGCTTATCTTCGTTTTGTGAAACATAGCTTCCGATGACGTCACTTTGACAGTAAGCCACATAATTATGTATGGAATATGTGGGGCCATCAATTTAGTAGTTCGTGCGACAAGGGTACGTTGACCCCGTTTGTGATCAGCTGTAATAGGGGATCGGACATACTTAAAAAAAAAAATAGTCCGTCAGATAGATTTCCAAAAATTATTGGTAACGTATTTTTTCTTTTTTCACGTAAACAAAAAATTAAGACGATACAGTGCTTCGAAAACTCGTGTGACGTCATATGATAGTACATTTTGTACCTACAAGTGACGTTTCAAGCCCCACTCCATGATCTTTGACGCGTTTTATCTTCGTCATTTTTTATTGATTTGATAAAACAAAAAACACGTATTCAATATTTTTCGATAATCTTACTTACGGACTAAACAGAATCATATTATTTTGACCCAGTCCGATCCCCTATTATTCCGAAGTTGTGAAAGTTGTGAAAAGACCCATAACGAAGCCGAAAGATCCTTTTGATATTTTTTTTTTGTTATCCACCAAACGACCTTAACCTTCTAGTTACGGAGATATGAAAGGTTTCCCAGCATTTTTTACATTAAAAAATTAGGTAAAATTAATCGTTTCTTTTTATTTCCATTTCAACTAACCGGCGCGCGGCGGTAATTTCTGAAAAAAAACAAACCATTGATTTTTTGTGTTATCTTGTTAGGATATGGATAATTTCGATAACCAGATAATTTAATTTTTGTCTGTGTATCGTGTCCCATCTCGTGTCAATAAAGTTCCACAAACTAATCAAAAAGAGGAGCTCGTGGCTTAATTAGAACTGCCACTCAGGTCGATCTTTGCTTGCCTAGGTCGGTCTGTAGATGGGTGACCGCCCGACATACCGAGTTTCCTCCGCGTTTCGGAAAGCACGTTAAGCTGTTGGTCCCGGCTGCCATGTATATAGATCTTTGGCAGTCGTTACAGGTAGTCAGTGACCTGAAATTCTGACAACCAGTCTTACCAAAGGGTATCGTATTACCTAGTATTAACTGGGTTGTGGGGGTCAGATAGGCAGTCGATCCATGTAAAATACTGGTATTCAGCTGCATCTGGTTAGACTGGAAGCCGACCCCAACATAGTTGGGAAAAGGCTGGGCAGATGATGAAACTAATTAAAAAAAACATGTACCTGTGTTTTAATAAATTGTCAAGCTTACCAAAGCCCGGGGCTGCGGGTTGTTCGAAAGAGATACCACGGCGTCGGACACAAACATGGTGGTATTTAGTCAGTAGAAGTCTGACACTCCCTTTCGCTCCACCCAGAGCGGGAAGAGTCATTTTATAATTTCTCACCCTCAAAAAAAAAAAAGCTCACCAAAGTGAATTATAATCTACACTATTAAATCTTTTCTAAAATTCTCAAAAACGGTGAAGAAAAACATCGTGAGGAAACCGGCATGTCCTAGAACCAAAAAATGGAAGACATGTGGCATCTACCAACCCGCACTGGGCCCGCGTGGAGGATTATAGCCCATTCCCTCTCATAGAGAGAAGGCCTGCGTCCTAGCAACCTTATAGGCAGGTGATGATGAAAACTACACATTTTTCTAATTCAATAATTTTGTTTCAGCAATAGCATTTACAAATCGGCTGCCATGCATATACAGCTGCGTGGCAAGTCCACTGGGCGTGGTCCAACACTTGTGCAGACAACTTGGCCTGCCTCTAGCCTGCGTCAGACCTGTACCAGTGAACGCACAAGGTATAACACAACCCATATAATTATATGACTAATAGGGCCGGGGCTGGTAATAGGGTACTAAATTAGTCTGTCACATAGATTTCAAAAAAATATTGGACTCCTATTTTGTCTTTTTTTACCCGACTGCGGCGAAGCCCAAAAGGAGGGTTATTAATCTTCTTGACTGGACTTGAATTGATGTCCAGGTTTAGTACACTCATTGATATAATAAAACCCAAGATACACACTCCGCGTCTCAAAACCGTCCGCTTAAAATGAGTTCACAATGAACTCATTTCAAATAGTCTCGCGTCGCTCGCGTCTCTGCACGGTCGTACAAAATACTTTTTATATTGCTTTTTATAACTGCATTGTAAAAGGAATCTGCGTAAGGTTGAATTTGCCAAAAAAAAAATGTTTATAGTGACGATAACTACATGTAGTAGTGCGTGTATTGGTGAGTGTTTAGCGACAGCTTCGACTGTTTGTTTTGTTCGAGACTGTGCATCTAGGGTTTTATTATATCAATGAGTACACTCCCCAATTTAAACATGTTAAGCTATGATACATGGGTAGTAAACCAAACGAAAAGTGTCGCGTTGGTCAATAATGAATTTTACAGAGTAAAAAACTTTTGCAATAAAAAACCGACTTACATAAAAACATTTTTCACCACATTTTGTCCTTATGAAAATAAGTTATGTCTGGCAGCTCAAGGCTCTTGGAAACATAGGCTTACTTACTTTTATTTAAAAAAAATCCCAAGAAATTGTTAACCAAATAAGCAATATCAAAATCACGGGCAACAGCTAGTTAATACTATAATTTACTCTTCAGGACATGGCATGGACCTAGAAGCATTAGAAAAGCTATGTGAAGAAGATGTAAACGCCAATCGAACCCCCCTGCTGGTATTAGGGGAGGTCGGAGCTCCGCCGTTAGGCTGGGGCACTCCGCTCGGGAAGTTGGGAGAGATTTGCTCACAAAGAAACTTGCACCTGCATGTTAGGGGGCATGCTCTCGCGTTGCCGGGCGCTACGGGGAGGGATGAAGTAAGTTACTTATTATATTATTATAGCTATTGTCCCACTGCTGGGCAAAGGACTCCCTCCATTCCTTCCAACGGTTTCGATTTTGTGCAACTTCTTTCCAATTCTCAAGGAAGACATCCAGTTCGTCCCGCCACCTGGTCTGCCGCGACTCCGTGTTGCTATTTCAGGGCACTAATCCTGAGCTTTACGGGCCCACATCTCGTTCGACATACGACAGACATGTCCTGCCCAGTACCATTTGAGTTAGGCAGCCTTTTGAGCCACATCAACGATTTGCGGTGTGGAGCGCAGAGTAGTGTTTCGAACATGATCTGTTCCACATTCAAGTATTTGTTAATTTCTACAGTCTCGAGCACAAATATGTATGAAAAACTATGACTTCCTAAATGCTTTGTTCGTGAAAACATAAATGTTAATCAACAAAGAAGAAGATGAAGAAAATGTTTTGTAAAAGTTGTTTCTTGTATACATATTGGTGTTCGTGGCTGTGCCTAAACGACAGATGTTGTAGCTTGGAACCCAGCTGCTCACAAAATGATGAAGGAAATCATTGTAAGCAAACAGGTCAATCCTAGAATTATAAAGTCTGTAACATGTGACATCTAACGACCCACAATGGAGCTTGTTATAGGTCACAGTAAGATCTGCCTACACTATCTATGATCGTTTCAGCTCATAATGTCCCTTTCGCAAAATGACAACCGATCGCAAAATGTTATTTGTTTTGATAATTACAATTGCTATTGCTCAGCATGGGTTTAGCAAAGTGTCATTATTGTATCTCAATACCAGCCTGAAGTCTAGATGTATGCCCCCGTTAATGACAATGGGCTTGCCTATATCCAAAAAAATAAAGTTTTTTTTCTTTTTCAGTCGATGAGCATACCAGATTCAGTAACACTCACACCGGGGCCGTGGTTCGGTGTTCCAGGACTGCCGACTGTTGTATCCTTTAAAATAAAACACTTGACAACGTTCCAACTATGTGACATAAATAATTGTTTGGCTGACTGACTAAGCAGATTTTTTTTATCAGGAAACATCCCTATTTATGAATTTAAACTGATAGCTAATTTTTATTATGAAGGTTGTTCGTTTTCCCAAAGAACTTTGCATGAAGACTGTGGCTCTGATATTAACTTCTTAAAGATCTTACAATATTCTCATTAAATTTTCCTTAATATTGTGTCAGACATTTTACAAAATACCAGAAGTCATCACAGCTAACGACCAATCTAAAGTAGTCAGTGCGGTAAGTTTCTTGATTTATATCTTTTTTTTTAAGTACATATTTATTCCATTCCAGATTATTGGTGTGTGTGTTTTTATTTTACCAAATCAATCAATGAAATAGGAATAAATGATATTTCTCTTAATTTATTTTAAGTGGAAAGTAGATTTTAAGAAACTGTTATTTTGACCTTGTATAACTTACGACGCAATTACGGGATTTTATGAGACTTTTGAGACAACTCAGTATAATGAGGTATTTACGGAAATTCTGCTTATTATATCTCATTACGAGGTAGACCTCTGGTTTATCCTTGAATGACAGGATTACTCAATACTAACTGGGGGTTATGGAGGTCAAACTTGCCCAACATAGGCTAGGCAGCTGATGACATCCACAGTATAACTGAAATAAAAACATCTAAGAAGACAATACAAATAGACAAAAGATAAGACAAATACAGGCCATATTCCTAGATCTAGCTAAAGCTTTTGACACGGTTTCTGTCCCAATTCTTGTAAGTAAAATGGAAGGCTTGGGAATCAGAGGACTTCCACTGGACCTCTTTAAAGACTATCTGAGTGAGCTTACCCAGAGAGTAAAGATAGACAAATTCATCAGTGAGGAACCAATAATGAACAACGGCACGCCTCAAGGTAGTGTCCTTGGACCTTCACTGTTCCTGATTTATATCAATGATCTAGGTTTGCTCACTATGACCAATGGTAAAATAATTCGTTTTGTTGATGACACCGCCCTCATGTTCAGCGCGAGCCCGTGGGAAGATGTCTATGAGCGTGCACAACTAGGGTTCAATATGGTATCCAACTGGTTACGCGACAATCTTTTGACCCTTAATAAAACCGAAACCAATTACATAGCATCCTCCATGAAAAACAATCGTTCCTCTTTAATATTGCCTAATACTATAGTAGCTCACTCTTGCACACACCCACACACCCGTAGTTGTAACTGCAAACCACTCACCACGGCTATGAATGTAAAATACCTGGGAATAACAATCGACAAAAAGCTAAAATTTCAAGATCACATTACCACTCTTAGTAACAGATTACGGAAACTAATATATGTGTTCAAGTAATTAATGTGTAATTCAATATACTTATGTGTACCTCTTGGGGTGGAGCTCTAAAAACTGCCCTTATAGAAATAGAAAGAGCCCAAAGAGCCATACTGAAAGTGTTATCTTTTCGACCATATTGCTACCCCACTGAACAACTATACAAAGAAAATGAAGTCCTGACGGTGCGGCAACTGTTTAAATTGCACATTCTACTAAAACAGCATGCTCTTTTAGTTTACAATCCAACGCTGTTCAGGGGGAATAAAATAATATTCATCAGGAACTTTTTAAATTATATTCATTAGTTAAGGTTTCACAGCGCTGCGAAACGAATACGTACTATTTTTCGTTCATAACTTTTTTAGGTTTGGTTTTATGACTAAAAGTTACTGAACAAAAGTGGTAGATAATCTTATTTGCAACAAAAACTGTTTACTAATTTTTGTTGTGAGACCTATAGTTCGTCAGATAAACGATAAAAACCATTTGAACCACCCCTTTTTTCCAAGATGGCGGCCGTGGCACAAGGGTTGCGACGCCACAAACTTGTATTTAACTTTAATCTGACCTCCCCTTGATATCTGAAAAATATATACATAAACACCCGAATTGAGAACCTTCTTTTTTTAGAAGTCGGTTAAAAATATAATTGCGTCCTCTAACAAATGCACGCTAAATGTAACATTACAATGGACTATGGCTATCTATATACAGGTGGGTAGCCGAGAGGGTGCGCTGGCAGCACTGGCGGGTCTGACGGGTGGCGGCGCGCGCCTGCCCGCGCTGGCGCTGTGGGCCGCGCTGCGGGCGGCCGGCGCGCGCCAGCTGCAGCGCCGCCTGGCCAGCGCCTTCCGCGCCGCTCGCACTGTACACGCCGTCGTCGCCAAGGCGGGCCTGCGTCTGCTGGTATGTTGCCTTCATATAACTGTAGTTACGTATATAAAACTTTAATGCTAAAATTGTCAGAAGGCCCTAAATAAGGCAAGTCTGTGTCTTGGTCACAAAAAAAAAACAGGAACAACAAGAATGGACATTCAATTTTATCGAAAGGACTGGCCTGCAGTGGCAGGAACACTGCATTTACCCATCAGGAGGACTTTAAATAATAGAACATGAAGACAAAATTCAAAAATGTATTTCTTTTACGTGTTCATATTTTGGTGCGTAAAAGCTCCTTTCTGGAATCGCGTGTGCCTTTTGCCAACTTCTACGTACGTTGACGCGCTTAAAAGCTCGAACTCGTACAAGCGAGTGACACGTTCGCGCGCATCTTCTCACACCGCACGAACACCAGTAACCGAAGGCTTGTTCACCCCGAACAAGCCTTCGGTTTTTTGAAGTGCAGAATGACGAGCTTATCTTCATCATCATCATATCAGCCCAGAATCACCCACTGCTGAGTATAGGCCTCCCCTTTTTCCGCCACACTTCCCGGTTCTGTGCGTATCTTATCCACGAGTTTCCTGCGACTTTGACGATATCATCAACCCAACGAGGTTTAGGACGGCCCTGGTTTCTTTGGCATAACCTTGGCCGCCACCACTCGGTCAAAGCCTTGCACCATCGGCCATCTCCACGTCTAGCCAGATGTCCTGCCCAGGTCCACTCTAGGCGCAGCGCCCGGTCCCCGACATCGTAGACTTTCGTCCGAAGGAGCTTATACGCGCCAAAAATACTAGTCTGCTAGTCTGAAACCACTATGTAATGACGATTAGACAAAAGTCGATAACATTGCTTTTACTTTTCAGAGCGACCGACCTGGAGGAGACGAACCACCAAATGTTGGGATTGTGGTAAGTGCATTACGTTTATTTTATCAGGTACGTGCATTGTAGGCACCTGGATCTTACATTGAGGTATAATGTACTACGCACTAGAGGAGACGCCTCAACTAGATTTTTTGTAACACACGTTTCGGTTCGTGCACTGAACCTCATTTAGTCTATGCCGAGCGGTTGCTGCGACATGACATATTTGAGTAAAGTTTTCTTGTCTAAATTATGTCTTCGTGTGCATTTAGATACTGTAGAAATAATTCAATAAATATAAGTAAAAGTCAAGGAGTGACTTTTCACCAGTAAATTTAACTATTATCTTTAAAACACACATAATTTAATTATATTTTTTCCATTGCAATATGTCATCGCGGCGGCCATTTTTACGTGAATGTCAAAGAATAAAATGCTCAGACCAGACACTATCGACGTATTCAATGCTTGGCCACGAATCCTCTACATGCGAGTCAAAATTGATAGTAGGTTGTATAATATTTGCTTATGTATCAAGACAATTAATAAAAAAGTTAAAATGTGAATATTGCATTGATAGTTTGACTATACTAAACTTCCACTTCACACATCTATCATAGGTACGTAATTTAATACGGCAAAGTGGTCTTGTCTTGAAATGTGATTTTAGTTATATGTCCGTAAACACCGTAAAGCATTTAATTAGGAAAGAAGTATTTGCAAATTTGAATCAACATTTACTGAATCAGCCATCAACATTCAATCACAAATAAAATAAAAATTATTGTTACAGTTTAAGTAAATTTTTATTTATTTTCTAAGTACATACGTACAATATCAAGTAGGCAGAATAATAACATTATGTCGCATCTGCACGTATTGATAGTAATCTATGAGAACATGACACGCCCCGCTGTCATCAAGTGCGCGCACATTTTTTGTTTGAAATAGCTTCTCTAGTACTATACCTCAATGGGATCTTAGCCTACCTGCAATGCACGCACTCGGCTTTCATTTTTTTTTTAAACATTGATTAGCCAATTACTTTAGTCATTAGCCTTATCATCAATTGAAAAAAATCTGAAAATATATTAAAAAAAATACAAATGAATGAAATGAAAAATTAAAATGAATTTGAATTATATAAAAAAAGATTTATTTTGTCTTCGTCATCATATTCCTGCCCATATGGCAATTCGAAGAAAGTACATTTCTCCACGTGACCTTACAGCATTTTTTGTGTATTCTTGTATATTTTAAAATACATTTGATTGACAGGAATCAGTAAGCCTCGCATCCGCTTGCGTAGCGTTCCAGTTCGCGCCGCCCGGTACAGAGAAGCCGCCGCCATACTATGATAAACTCAACTCTTGGCTCGGACAAGTGCTGCAGAGAGAGTCTGAAATGGTAAGAATTCTCTAAATAAATAAACCTTAGTTAATTATCCTAGCATATCGTAATCATACTACGTCGACCCCACTGTTGGGACACAACGCTTTTCTTTGTTTAAGAAAGTGTGCCATAATCCGGCACGTGGGGCCTGTCAGGGGATATGTTACATATCGAAGATTTGGTTTTCTGATATTAAGCCGTTTCCACTAGTAATATAAAATACCAAAATACTTCGATACGAAATCGAAGAATGATAACTATTTTTGCCATCCATACGCAGAATAATTGCCAAATATTATACAATACATTTCAAATCAGAGTAGGACTGACCTCAGTGTGTGATTCTACCAAAAATTACGCGCGAACATTTGGAAATGAACATTTTAGTACGAGAGCCATGGAGCAAAATAACCAGTGGAGAAAGTATGGGCACGTTTTTGTTCTAAATCAAAGTCACTAATATACTGCGGGGGGAGAGGTACGTTTCGGACTCTGTGATTGGTTGACGAACTGACAACCAAATGACAACTCATTCTCTAGGGATTCCATAAAAGTAATTGAAAAAGTATCGATATCGATAATTGTTTGACTTATTAGTATTATAACGATTTGTTTGCAATACAGAGATTACGGGTTTGATTTTGAAATAGAAGAGGTAATTATTATAACTATAACTTAGAAGACTGTATTTAAAAAAATATAATATATTTACTGGTTTTTAAAATAGATTAGTTTTGAATATGTTTTTCTTATATAATCCTTTGGATTTGTATTATTTTTCATAATAAATGTCAGTCGAGTATCAATATATTTTTTGGCTACACATGAAGCTAAATCAATTAAATGGTTAGTCGATTCTACGTCAAATTGGTGAAAAAAAAGTAAAAGGACCTCAAATTAGTTCAAATTAATTTTGTGTGTTAAGATCATGATATCACGGGGGTAGCAAAGGGGGGTTAAAATTTCGGTAATTTTTTGCCTAGGACGCTCCGTTTTCAAGATATTTGTATTTTACTTATTTTGGTACAATAATTTAAAACGCCCATAACTCGGAAACGGTGCATCGTAGGACCATGCTTCTCGGACCCTAAATGGTGTATATGACACAGGTTAACCCGATACTGCAATAAAATTGGTAATAAAAAAATTAAGTCCTCGTTCCATAGCTAGGCTACACAATCGAACCAATTTTTTTTTATCCCTATCGTGTAGGTTTTTTCATAGGCCTTTGCCTCCGTTTTTCTGCAGGCACGCCACTGCCAGCAATGTGTTCTCATGCCGATGCGCGTATTGGCCACCTTTACTCCAAAACTAAAATTGATAACGTCTGTTCCATACCTATACTGGCCTATATAAAAACATTTAAAAAAACATAATTGTCTAGGATTGCAATGATTCAAATAGATTCCAAGCAACGCGTCTAAATTTTGTGTAAAAGGCAGGCAGAGATATCATACACTTAAATTTTTTACTGTTATGTAGGTACAAGTTTATGCCAGTATTATGCACATTTGCGAGTAAAGCCAAGGGAATAAGCATGTTTGAAAATATGGCAATAATGAAACAAAAAAATATAAGGTATTTTAAGAACTTACATTTTAAATTATATCGATACCATAAACCGTCGCGATACTGCGAACTCTAACATCACTATCATGAAAGAAAGAGACAACTGCATTAGTGCAAATCAGTGTACCAGAAAGAGACAGCAATTATTTGATTCTTTTTTCATTGTTTTGATCAAATTGAATAGAAAACCACATAGCTGTGAAATGTTATCCCATCTTTTGTGTAACTTGAAGTTGTAGTACACTTTCCACACCATTTAATTGCACAACTAGGCATTATTTTTCGTTATAATTGCTTTCAAAACGGGAGCGCGTGACGTTCGTGCGTTAGCCTACAATTTTTGCGACTGAGCAAAATTTCGCCGCGTACGCTTGATAAAGCGTATGTTTAGCGTCCGCGGTAGCCCCCGCACGCGCTCTCCACTGGTTATTGTGCTCCATGACGAGAGCCCATGAGGCCATGATTCAAACATTTGCCTCGTTTAAGACCCAAACTATATAACATCTGATTTAGTTTCTTAGATGACGTGTGATTTAACACTTCCACGGCTTGAAACGGTTTAGTAACCCGGCTAATAATGGGGCTGCCAATTAACAGTCACGCTTTTTTTGTTTGGTGGGTGGAAAATCATCAAATGACCTCCCCCGCTCTTGGGCAGAGCGAAGGAGAGTGTCAGACTTCTACTGACTAAAAACCGAACCCATGTTCCTTCTTTGCCCTTGTGCCGAGGCCACGTCATCTCGTTCTATAATCCGCGGCCCCGACAGGCGTCGTCCCTTGCGGGGGGGGGTCCTTGCTGACATCTCTTTGAGGCGCGCGTGGAACACAAACGCGCCGTCGACGGTCTGTTGCTGTCGTGACGACGGCCGGACGGCGAGCTAGTATTAAATTAACAGTCACCCTAATGTGTCATTCCTGTTGTCAGATCACCCAACGTGTGATTCCTGTTGTCAGATCAGCATAGAAGTATGCGAGACAGAGGCGCAGGGCGTGGTGCTGCGCTACTGCCCGCTGGAGGGCGCGGGCGGGGCGGGCGGGACAGGTGACGCGGACAGCTGGGCCGCGCTGCTGGACGCGCAGCTGCACGTGCTGCACGCCACCGTGCAGCTGCGGGAACCCTTCCAGGCACGAGTGCAGGAGCAGCAAGGCCTCGAGCTCGTGCATGTGCCTGGCTGGGCCGGTATGTATAGCACTTCTTAGAATAAATTGTACTTTCTGTTGTTGACGAACTGTGACTTAGGAGACATGAGTGTTTGGATTCTGTGCCTCATAATTAAAGTCTTATTGCCAGATTTTTGCTTGCGGTATTTTTTGACAGAAAAAAATGCAGACAAAATAATACTGACCAAAAACAAATTCGAGATAATTATAAGGGTTTTGCTTTATAATTATGAAGCACGGAACCCAAATATAGAGGTCTTTAATACCTCCTATATCACTTTTCACTCATGTATAAGATACTTCAACTTAAAAAGCTGAATGAAAGCTATATTTCAGTTAGTAACCGGTCCCATTAGGTGAACCGATGACCTGGTGAAGGCTGCGGAGACCCGCTGGATGCGAGACGCACGGGACCGGTCAACGTGGCGACACCTGGGGAGGCCTATGTCCAGCAGTGGACGTCGTTTGACTGAAATGATGATTATAATTATCTAATTCCATCAGGTCTTGGCGGCGTTCGCTACGTCCCACCCGGCTGGCAGGTCGCTTCACCCGAGGAGCTCAACGCACTCAACAGGAAACTGGTCGACACACTACGAGCCACTGACGGCGCCTTCTCTTGTGGGGACGCCGACGATGGCATGGCTTGCGTCAGGTACATTATTGTATTAGCTATAGGATTACTATTTGAATGGCGTGCATTCGGGGTCTCGTGCATTCGTGGTCTCGTGCATTCGTTGTAGCGGTGTGCGTCGCTGTGTGCTTTCGTGCTCGCAGTGTTCGTTGTTGCGGGCATTCGGCGGCGTGTGGTTCGGCGTGGTGGCTTTCGGAGTGACGTATTGCACTCTTGTTTAGTTTTGTGAATTGTTCTTCTGACATTCAAAAGTGCCTGTAATGGCTTAATTGAAATAAATTTTGAATAGGGATGTTTCCTGACTAAAAATTAGATTATCGAAAACTATTGGATACGTGGTTTTTACCCGACTGCGGCGAAGCCCAAAAGGAAGGTTATTACCCGACTGCGGCGAAGCCCAAAAGGAAGGTTATGTGTTTGACGTGTATGTATGTATGTCCGTTTCTTTGTTCCCTTATAACTCTTAAACGGATGAAGGGATTTGAATGAAATATACGTCGTTAGATTCGTCTTGATGGCGCGAGTGTTATAGGCTACATTAAATTAAAATTAAAAAACAACGAAAATTTGCGGATTTTGGGGGCCAAATCGCGGAGTTCAAAAATTTTTTTTTTCCAATACCCTCGAGTAGGGTATCAAAATAAAGGGTTTTAAAAGGAGATTACAAAAATATAAAATACTTATATGTTTAAAAGTAATTCAAAGTGACAAATCCTATAAACAAGCACAAAAGTTAAATCATCTGCGAAGAATTTTACGCGACCAACGAAAGAACAAACACAAAAAGAACTAAAAAGTGGGAAATAAAAAAAGTAGTTAAAAAACTAAAAAAACCCGACTACAATTACTGAAAAGCAAAAAACAAGCACATTTTAAATTAAACAAAACTTGGAAGCAGGCGGGGTTCATTTGAATATTAAATTATGAAATGAAAAAAATAGAACCCCGCCTGCTTCCAAGTTTTTTTTACGTGTTTTTTGCTTTATCAAATTAATAAAAATTGACGAAGATAAAACGCGTCAAAGATCATGAGTGGGGGCTTGTGATGTTACTTTCCGGTAAAAAATGTTTTGAAAAGTCACACGAGTTTTCGAAGCACGGTATGGTCTTCATTTTTTGTTTACGTGAAAAAAGAAAATATGTGTGTGTGTTTGTGTACACACGACTGAGGCGAAGCCCACCTAGAACTCAATTGAAAATCCCTTTTGAGTATTTTTTGGCTTATTGCGCTCATATTAAATTCTGAAACAACTAACTAAATTTCATTCAAATTCAATAGGAACCAACTAGTTAATAGCTATTGGAGAATCATTTCAAATGGTCTTTTGGACATAATATCCTTTTCCTTGCTGTTGGGTAAAAATAGACTACATAATGCTGAAGTACATGGCTGAAAACTGCATTGGAATCCGTTTGTGAATATAAATGTGTTCATTTATGTACACACAAAATACAATACAGGAAATTATAAACAGATAAAAACGTTGAAATATTAAAATTACAATTACAATGGAAGCTTTAACTTTGACCGAAGGCAGCAAAGTTCATTATCCAAAAATTGTGAGCACATTTATATACATGGAAACCATTTGTAGGTTCGGTATGGTGACTGAAGATACAGACGTAGAAGAGTTGCTCGACCTCGTGATATCGGCCGGCAAGGAGGTGGAAGAGAGCAGCCGAGCGCTCACGAACATGACCGAAGTCTTGAAGAAAGGTAAGTCAATGCCGTCATCGTTTTTATTTGTTTAGTTGTTTTGATTAGTGACTACATATTTTTAATTCAGAATTTTTTTTCCTGAATTTTCTTCCTCTTGAGGAATTAGGGAAGGGGGACACAATTTTTTCGGCTTTATAAGCTAATATCTCGTAAACCAATTTGACTCATCAACTAACTTAAGAAACTATTTTCAAGAGCTGTCGAAAGACATCCTAAACCGTTGTACGAGTATACCTTGAAATATTTGTTTTCATTTCTCATTTACATGTATGGAGAGCCATCCCTATTTTAATTTTTTTTCATAATTCCGTATCCAAATGCGCAAAAAATGCGCATGTGGATACATTTGAATTAATTAGAGGCATGATGTAAAAATGTTCTTGCTCGCTTTGCTCGTTCTTGCAGTTTACTTTCTCTTACATCATATCTTTGTCTATGTTACTCTTGTATGACAGGTCGAAACAATTGTAACCTGTTCAAGGTAGTATTATAAATTTTCGAGTTCGCTTCGCTCGCTCTTGCAGACTATTTTGTCTTGAATTTTGACTTTGTTTAAAACTTGGTCTAAAAATCGACCAAATAATTCCTATCTATAAGATCTAAACACCACAAACCGTCCAAGGCAGGGTGTAAAATATTTTCGAGCTCACTTCGCTCGTTCAATTCTAAAAACCTTAATTTCCATGACAAGGTATCGAGGAGGCCCAAGCGGACATAGAGCGCGAGAACGCCGAGCGGCTGTGGCAGGAGGGACTGCTGCGTCGCGTGCCCGTCGTGGGGCGCGTGGTGGAGTGGTGGGCGCCTGCTGCCGTGCCGCCCAGCACGGGCCGACGCCTGCACCTCGCTAACGGCACGCTGCAGACCACCGACGACGTCATCAGGTAAACATCCTGACAGAAATGGAAATCATGTTTTTCTTACTCGTACTCGGTTTTTTTTTTTATTATAAATGGGCTTGCTCTTGACAATTCAATCTTGCCCTAAGGGCAGAGATGATGTCGACGATGGAACGAGCTTACCCAGAAGAAGCCTGTTTACTCGCGACTTAAACAGATTAGGGTTATATGTACTCGGAAAAACCGACGCAGGCAGGGAATTCCACTCCTTGGCTGTGCGCATAATAAAGGACCCAGCAAAGCGCTTCGTTCGAATGTGTGGAATGTCGACTAGGTATCGGTGATACAACCCTAGAGAGAATCGTTTTCAACTGACAGCTGTCAAATTAAAAAAAAAAGTTCTTTAGTTAGCCAGTATGTCAATAGCGGTCATTGACCCACCTAGATTTATTAAACTTCTTAACTTTGGAATCCATAAATAAGCCTGTTATGTCTTAAATCGTCATCTATAGTGTTTTTCATATTTTTTTCTAATGAAAAACGATACATGATTGTTTTTTTTTGGTTCGTACGAAGTGATATTTGGTAGAAGGGCAATGACCGCTATTACCATCTTAACTGTCACCTGTCAGCAAATATTATTTTCACATTTTTATTGAACCATGTTCCAACTTTCTTTTCCTACTCATCCGCTATTCTTTTCTGATAAGTTTCGTTGCGGGATCCAAATTTTTCTCTGGTACTTCGTCGAGCTTCATTGTCTCGGCGACTCAACTGACCTACCACTTATTATCATGGCTTAGTTACTAGTAGGGTACCCGGGGTAGACAACAATGCAGATTGTTTAAGTACTCTAGTAAATATGGAAAATACATAACGCCATTTTTACAATCCAATTTTTTTGTCACTCTCGACTACCTTATCTTAGTTTTTTTTTGTGTACTTCGTAATTGGCGTATTGTTTTGTTTAATATTTTAAGTTATTTTACTGTAAGCTGTGAAGCTACCTTGCATAAATAAATAAAAAAAAAGGTAGCACTCCGGGAGTGCCGGCAGAAGTGAAAACTTCAATATTAACTTTCAAACTCGCGTCAGGGTCACGTGATGCTGATCGAAAAATCTTACGCTTTTTCGATCAGCATCACGTGACCCTGACGCGAGTTTGAAAGTTTTTACCCATACAAAAAAAAGTGCTCAGCGCCGCTAAAGAAGTTTTCACTTCAAAAATATAAATAAATAATCAAGCTAAATCTCTTATACAGGAACGTCCAAAACAAAGGTAATTCTGAGCCACCGCACGCGCACTCACCGTCGAGACAAACGCAGGACGAGTTCGAGTAGCTGCACCAGTAAGTGTAGCTGTATACGATATGCCAACATTGGCCCAATGTGCTGCGTGCCCAACATCTTGCCAACTATTGGCCCAACGTCAGTTCGCTCGAAAATTGCTCGATGTAACTCTGCACGAAATCTGCAATCTAATTTACTAACTCTGCAAAGTCAGTGTAACTGACTTTTTACCAAAGATTGCGTAGTGGTTTTAACGAGCACTAAAAAAAACTTAATAAAATATTTATTATTTATGCAACAACGTATTTGTATTGTAAATTGCTGCAGATCTCAAAATTAAACAAACGCATTTGTATTATTATTGTAAAGTTGTTGACACGTTGCAGAGTTATTTCAGCTACTCTGCAAGTTGATTAAGTATTAATGTAAACATTCAAACGGCTTTAGCCAGAAAGTGTTCATTCTGTTATTATCGATTCAATACGGCATGAAATATAATATGAAAATATTCGAACTTATTAAAATAGTTTCTAGTGTTAAGGACCTTATAAGGGCAATGTTACACGCATGTATAAACGCCTTAATCTAAGTGATCTGTAAATGTATAAATTGACTATCGGTAGATTGGACCGTATTGACTCAATTAGAAGGATAAGCCCAAGTTGTAACGCGAAGTCTGGTTTACCGCACGATTTTAAACCCTGTAGCAACCTACAGGGATTAAAATCGCTCAACGGCCAGGTATAGGTAATCCAACACAATACGATCAAACAAGGTATTAGGTATACAGGCAGCAAATGCTGCCTCCAAATGTATCTGTGTGAGATTACACAGATACATTTAGAGACTGATGTGAAACGATACAGCGTTTGAGATCAGTCGCTTAATGCCAAACACATAAAAAACAAAATTGCAATCAATATTTTCAGCGTACTAGAATTACAAACATTTCTGCGTGTGTACCATATAGCTTGTTTGACTGTACTTCTCGTGCGGGTTTAAAGTGTTCTGTTGCATTTCCAACGCTATGTTCAACGACGAGAGTTGCAAATCTATCAGAGAAAGGGAAGAAAGGCCTCTTCATAAATTAGGAGGAGTTAGTTCCGCGGTTCGCCAGATAACACAATACTAAATATTGTTTAATACGGTCCGATCTACTTAAAAAAAAACTAGTATTATGCGTCAGTCATGTTCAAACCAGTTTCGACGCCTTCTAGCCTGGACTGAATTGATTAGCTTGATAGAGAAAATAATTAAAATTGAAAACGATTCGTGCACACAGAAAAATAATAATTTCAGGTGATAGTTTTGTTTGTAACCCTTTCTATCTATTTCCATTGTTATTCACTGAAGCGAGAAGTCTATTCTCACGTAAAAGCAGTTTCGCATTCGGAACCCTTAGCGCCCTCACCCATGGCGACTTAGTGTAGCGATGCAGACGCGCAATAGCTTTGTTAACGAGGGCAAACAGCTAGCGACCGCATCGTGACTAGCGACGCGAACGCGCAACAGCATCCCTACTGCATCGCTACAAAAAGTCGCTTGTAACGCCGGAAAGAGAGACAGGGGCACAAAAAAAACTCTGATCAACAAAAACACAGTGTTATTATTTTCATATCAAGCTTGATCGTAGTGCTGTAATAAATTGTAGCTTTTCTATGATTAGTTATACCAATAATTGTACCTAATAGGATGTAATGTATAACAACGGTCCAGTAGCTAACCCTAGGTTAAAATTTATGGCAATATTAGGTGTTTGGACGTGTACAGAGGTCGAAAATAAATTAAACTTAACAATTAAGCATTTATTTAATAATTTGTGGGGAAAAGATTGTGCATCTAACTCTTCAAATGATATATCTATCATGCCGTCACTTGCAACAGTCTATTTCAAAGCAGCTTTTTTTTTAAATGAAAATACACTCCGAAAATTCACTTTGGTATTTATTTAAAAATATAATTTATGTTCAATTTTTTTAGCATGATACCAAGAACCTTAAGATAATAATTTTAATATCACAATAGTAATTTAGGAACATTAACATTATTTTAACATTTACCTAGTAAAGTTTAAACACTGCCCAGTGATTTTAGTGGGGTGTCCATACACACGAGTCACCTTTGGCCTACTGCCACCTGATGCAGTTTTGTAAGTTCTAGGGGAGCGTTCAAGTATTACGTAACGAATTTAGGGGGGGGGGGGTCTAATAAAACGTTACGATGCGTTACAGTGGGAGGCCTATGTCCAGCAGTGGACGTATTTCGGCTGAAATGATGATGATGACAGGGGCGGGATCCGGTTTGAACTACGCGTTACGTAACCTTGTTTTTCTCAAAATTTCAAATTTCTAAAAACGGTCACTTGGTGGTTACGTAACGTTTACTAGGCGGGAGCGGGGAACAGAAAAATGTTACGGTGCATAAAATACGTTACGTAATACTTCAACACTCCTCTATATGGATCTCTCATGGTACGGTAAATTATACAAAGCGAGTTCATGTTATACTGGAAAATATAGCTTGATGTGTACAGTCCCAGGTCGGCTACCGGGGTGCTTCATTAGTGTGTGAACCCCTTTACGAAACAGCAACTATTAGTGAGAGCGGTTCCGATGGGTTAATATTTTATTCCTAGATTATGCCAGTTGTATTAAGTTCCTGATAATTAGAAATGGATGCTGCAGGTCAAAATGGATTGATATTCAAATAATGCTAATATATCCTGGCTATAAACTTTTCCACCTGTGCTGCATTAAAGCCAAGATGTCGGTAAATTGGTTAAGTTGCTTAATGTTTCTATTGATTTGCAGATAAAACAAACAAAAAAAAAGTAAAATAAATGCATCACTTGAGAACCGATCGTGGAACTATTCGCATTAGTTGAAAATATCATCCGTCACTTTAAACCTGGCGGTTTCCACCATGGGAAACCTACCCATTATATATGTTTCTGATCATACTAATTTAACGTTATACCTACAATAACAAAGATAATTTTCTAGTAGTACCTAATTCATTTACAATATTAATGTAAGACTGCCGTTTGAAGAGCGTTATTAAGTTTCTTATCAGTATACTGAAGGCTGTTGAAACAACAAGAAATGTGATTGTCATAATTTGCCAATGAGATCACCCTGTATGCACATATCACTAAAAGAGATAACTATACAGGCACTTAAAATTAAGGAAGTTAGGTGCCTGGATACTTATATCTTTTGGTGACTATACATTACCTACCTATATGCAGGAACTTTACTGCCACGAATCTTAAAACCAAGGGTTATAATAATATCCCAAAACACATAAAAATAATTGCCATATTATAGATAGATATAAGAATCAAATCTAACCATATTTCAGGAAATAAAAGTTAGTTCACACTGACTTCGTAAACTATACCTCTATTTTACTGTTAATGTAGCCATTAACAGTAAAATTGAGGTAGAGTTTACGAAATATTTCTTTTCATTTCGTTATTAAATCGAATAATTATTATTTTGAACCTTTATGTTCTTTAATTAATTTATATTTATCTGTATTGTATTTTCAATAATAAACTTGTAGGCATCTAAAATATTCTATGTATGAATTCAAGTCATCATTCCAATTCCAGTGTTAAACTGAAGTATTTATAAACTTATTTACTTTTTCTTTACTTCCAATTATTCGATTCTGGTAGGATACTGATGTTCTATGCAATAATTTTTTTTTGGTGAATTATCAGACCACAGCTCCATGACTGTGACGATAACCAAAAACAATACTTTAATGAGCAACGCATTTAAAAAATAACTGAATTCGTCTACGTCATATTCAATTATTCGCATAGATCATAGAACATCAGTATATTTTATACAAAAACATAACCCTTTCCTTGCAGTCGGGTAAAAATGATACGTATTGCAGTGATACTAATGATTATTTTGGTACAAATATTAATTTTATTATATGTAATAGGTATATTACTTAGTTATAATGTGTAAAGTCTCTTCCAAAGTGAAATGTTTCTATTGGCATAAGTTTGAAACAAAAACGAAATAATATGGCGCAGCCATGTCACAGTAATTAGAAATATATATTGTTTATTTTTCTTCTTTCATTATGAAAATGTAAGACGTATCTAATCGTCAATGGTATTCTGTTATGTTATTATACTATTATGAATTTTGATTTCCAATAAATGATAAATCTTATTATGGAAGTTTTTACTGCAACTCTGAGTTACTCACTACCCGTTTCGAAACCTGCGTGTAATACTTAAAGCTATAAATACATATATAATATAAATACATAGCTAATATTATTAGTAAAAACACCATCCACTGGACAACCGACCCCGGCACTGCTGAGCTCCTCAATCAGTCCATTCACATATAGATTAAAAAGAGTAGGCGACGTTAACCCCCCCTGTCTCACTCCACACTCCATTCTATACTCATCAGAGCATTCGCCCATCCACCTTACAAAGTTTCTTTGGTTATCATACCAAAATTTAAATAAAATAATCTCCACAGGCAGTCCGGTGTTAAGGCTCATCTTTCTCCACAGAACATCGTATGACACCATGTCAAAAGCTTTTGACAGGCATATACAGGTGTTCTCCTGTCAGTATAGTAACGAACGGTAATAACTGTGACTGTACTGTAGTTGCCCATTCCCTAGCGTAGATCTCTGAAGAAGAACAGGCAAGAAACTCCATGGCCACTCTTTTAAATTAGAATATTGTTACAAAACCTTGGTTACATCATTCATGTTGAGATGGTATATTATTTGAGAACGTTGTAGCAAGATGTGCACGACAAAAGTGCCCACAGCAAAGTCAAAAACCCCCCCTTGTAACACTTTCTCCTAAGTATATATATCAAATGAAAGAGCGTAAAAAATAGATCATTTTATCCACTGTTTTAAGCTTTCACGGTTCATAACTTAATTTAATTAAATTATTAACTTAACTTAATTTAATTATTTAATTTTATTGTATGTCAGTAAATGTGTGAATAATGGGGGAAAAAAGTAATTCACCGATATACTCGTAGATAGAAAATATTTTTTTTTCTTCGGACTTGAGTGGGGTGTCTATTAATAATAGGTCTTTTAAAATGACACTGATTATTTTTTCTATAATCATTTTTTCTCAAAGTCAATCGTTTGAAAGATAGACAGTTTCAAAGTGCTAAAATATGTCCCCACCCCCTCTAACTTTAACATCCGTATCTATAGTGAAGTTAAAGTAATTACTTGAACTTAAGTAATTACGTATGCATACATTTTTATGCAATGGACAAGAGTTTAAGCGAAGTTAGAACCGTCAATGAAACCAAACCTAAGAATTCTAACTTTTGATAGTTCTAAGTTTCTAACATCAAGGAATTACATAACTACAGAGAAAAAATCGTATCTTAAACAATGACTTTTACTCAACTAATCACTTTGACTTGTTTATAGATACCTACCGGTGTACCGGTGTTTAAAGTAGGAGACTGAAAACTCTAAAAAAATTATATGCTGTAGATCGCAATAAAAACTTACAACCAAAATTAGTTTGAAATCCAAGTGTTACCTAGTTTTTGCGTGAAAGAGTAGGTAACAAACATCCGGACATCCAGACATCCTCACAAACATTCACATTTACTTATGTATATATTTGTGTCTTATTACGGTAAACAAGAGATGCTTGGTATTTTGGTAATTTTAGCGAAAGCTGATCCACACCGAACGCGAACTGTGGTTATTTTGTTTGTGCAATCCACTTGCGCATCAGACGTTATATTTTTATTTAGGTACCTACAAACTGAAATTCCTACACGAAGTGAAACAAAAGGAAGTGCTCACCCGAAAACCTTGTGTAAGTATACATAGGTACCATGCGTAAACCGTCGATAACACAACCACGCGGACTACGCCTATATTTTATCGGCATAGCAACATTTATACCTACTTTAATATTTCTATCGTACAATATACACAGTGTTCAAAAAATAGATTAACATGTTATTATTCTGAGACGGGAGATGCATTGCCATCGGCGGCAGTCCCAAACTTTTCACCGAAAGCAAAATCGATATTCTTTCACGAGACTTCATGCCGCGGTGGTCTAACGGTCCGCCAGGCTTGTTCGGTGGAAGCAGCTGCCAGGGCTCACCCGGAACAAGAGATAGTACGTACTATTCAGCGCACCTGTTACTGACTACGGGCTTAAGTCTGGCTGCCTCGTAGATCTTCTTATTTCCCAACGTGAAATTCCTAAGAGTAGGTACCTATCTGCATGTAGCTAAATACTCGAATGGAACAGCCGTACAAACAATTCAGTACATTTCAAATACAACATGTAGCAGACATACCTACTGAGAATTTTGACCCTCAACAAATGGGGTGGTAGGTAGGTATATATTTGGAAACCGATATGATAGTCACGAGATCATTAGAGTATCTGCCACCTGATTGCTTACGAATACCCATATGGAGTTGCATCAGCGGTCCTGTCCTTTGCAAAAGATGAAATTGGAACCAGCATTACAAACGCAATCATGAGGTAGGATGTTTTTTTTTTCGGCGTTTATTACTTCACTGATAAGTTACTACATCACATGTTCTAGCAAACTATGTGTGCACCTAAAACCCAAAGAAATGGAACTAAATTTTATTTAGAAAATTAAAAATTCGCGGGTTCTTTTGGTGAAAGACCGCCCCAAGAAGAAAAAATTCCGTCCGAAGAGAAATATCTTAGTCACTCACTCCTTTGCCATGGTGCGTGGTACCAAAACAAAATGACGACAAAGACAAAACTAATATTCTACTTATTACTTGTTAACAGAGAGATTAGTAAAGCGTTTAAGCTCCGACAAATTGGTCATCAGGCAACAAGCCAATCAAATACCTATGTCCTACAAAGATTATGCCCAAGAGTGTTCGCTAGTTTTCGGATAAGTTACCTACTGTCAAGATATGGATCTAGTTCAATAGTTTTAACTTACTTTATCGTCTAGGTTTTCTATCGGAAGAAAAATATGACTGTTTTGCATTCCAACAAAACAGGTATTATGTGTGAAGAAGACACACAGCGTTGTATTAAAGAAAGCTGTTGTAAATATGCCATAAACAGGTAGCTATGGTTAAAAACTTACCCAATTGTCCATGGTTTTATACCTGTCTCTGTCTCACCAGCGTGCGTCCTTTTCTCGCAGGGGGTGACGCCTGAATGACACGGATCTGTCAATCTCATAGAGTCTTCAAGGCACCAGCAAGAGACTTGCTGCAACGCTGTGTGTCTTCTTCACACATAATACCTGTTTTGTTGGAATGCAAAACAGTCATATTATGTGCTTCTCGAAGACACACAGCGTTGTATTGAAGACCTGTTTGGTATCTGCTGGTGATAGACACAAACGCTATGATGAATTAACTATAATACTGTTTTAGAATTTAAATCAGTTTTATTATAGTTCACTATAACAAGAATCATAACACTCCTTACTTAATCGTTAACTTCTTTGGAAATTAAACAAAAAATATAATTACTTAATAGAGTTACAAGAAAATAATTCTAAATTAAACCTTTAACAAGGAATAGGTACTTAAGTCAATTAAAATGTTGAATTGTATTTTCAAAATGTAATGCAAATGTCAACCTAATCAATATCAGAAATAATGAACTGCAATAAATAATCAACATTGGAGTTCATCTTATCAATTTTGTTAAATGGATGTCAATGAAATTTCTGAAATATTTAAATACTCATTCAATTTCTTCTATCAAAGTATTTCTTGTACAAGTCTTTACTCCAACCATCTTCTAGAGGTTACAGCTGACTTGACGCTGCCTGATGGGGCATCAATATTAGCATCTTTAAGAATACTACATATCAACCTGCAATCATTGTTCTTGGTGCAGGTTTTAATTTCCTGATAGAGAAATAAATAAACTTGTGACACTCCTGTCTGTGCTTATTTTATTTTGAGATCTTTCTATAGGTTATTAATGTATTCTAATAGAGTAGACACAGTGGTTTGGTGTTTCCGCAACAACCAACCTGAATGTCTGTGAGTTTTTGAATCTGTCTTTAAACCAAACTTTGGTCAAAGACTGATCTCATCTTACATAAAAATAAGATTTTCAGGGTTATTTTCTAATAATGTGTGATCTAGAATTCTATAATCTAAGGCTAGAAATAGTAATAAAACTGTTTGCCTAGCTATCTCAATAAAGCTTGAATAAACTGAAATTTTTGGCCAGTGAAATAATATTGCAGTGTCTCTTAATGGTGGTTTTTGTACTGCTGGCTTAGTAAGTTAAATAACTATTGGAACTTGATGAATGAAACAATGTATTCATCTCTAATGCTGCACAGTAAGTTGAGACATCTGATTTATATAGGAGAATAGTTCTATAAACTAGTTTGTCTTCTCAAAATAATTATGCTAAAAATCTTGCAACTAGCACATCTTTAGGTGCTTTGGGCTAACTTTATTGGTGTCACACCAGGCTAACCCTCTTTTAATTGGGTTCTTAATGTTGTTTAAGTAGATGTCCTCCAGCTACTTTTTAACAAGTTTTGTTTCTACAGTCCAGTGAGAGACATGGTCACCCTCCCCCATTTTTTCGGCGAGGAAGGTTAACCTATCTACCTATATAGGACACAGGACAGTTGCCTGTAGTCATCATCTGCCTAGCTTTTTCCCAAATATATTGGGGTCGGCTTCCAGTCTAACCGGATGCAGCTGAATACCAGTATTTTACATGGAGCGACTGCCTATCTGACCTCCACAACCCAGTTAATACTAGGTAATACAATACCCTTTGGTAAGACTGGATGTCAGAATTTCAGGTCACCGACCTGTAACTACTGCCAAAGTTCTATAATAAAATAAATATAAAGGACAGTTGCCTGTAGTCCGATTTATTAATACCTTCCGCAGGTACGTCATCGGAAGCAGCTGTTATGGCTTTCGCTACCAGGTTAAGTAGCCAAAAGCATTTGATCTACTTTTATTAGGATGTACGTTCCTTTAAAACTGTTTAAATGAGTCGGTACTCATGGTATTAAGCTGGGTGAGTGGAATGCCCAGCCCATGCTGTTTAAATGAGTTAGTACTGTTGGTACTCAGCTGGGGGGTGGAATGCCCAGCCCATGCTGTTTTAATGACTTAGTACTCATGGTACTCAGCTGGGGGGTAGAACGCCCATGCTGTTAGTCCCATTGTCGGCTGAAAGCATTCCAGAAGACTGCGTCAGTCTCTCTGAATCTGTATTGAATGTTTCATACTTTTTGGTATGATAGCCGTTTCTCCTGACGCGAATAGATCTACGTCTGGGACGCCCCACACTTTGAACGTGGCCTCCGTGGCTTGGGGTAGTAAGTAGACGCCACACTGGTACTTAGCAATCCCCTGATAGGCGAACTGCAAATTTGTTTAGACTCTCCGAGAGTTATGTGGCTGAGAGAGTTAAATGTAACTACTCTGCAAGTTTTAAGAGCCTGATTGTGAGCCTCAGTGGTGCAAGGGAATACCCCCCCCCCCCCTCGACAACAAGAGTCCTGTTGTTGGACTAAATATGTATGTGTGCACCATGTTGTCATCCGCTGACAGCACCATATAGTCATCCGCTGACTAAATGGCTGCTAATACAACATCTGTTACTTTTATGTATACATATTTCAATGTCAGGGTTTTTTGGAATGGGGCTCACTTTCCTGATATTACCTATCAGGAAAGTGCTGTTTAATTGGGCTGTTACTGTGTAATTTGAAAATTTAAGCTCATGCACAAGGCCAAGACATTTTACTTCCTGAGAACCCTCTCAGAACATATTTGTGACAATTTATTTGTCATTCCGAGGTACAGTCAGCAACAGAAGTAGCTTCACATTTCGGGATTTTAATTAATAGATGTACAGGTATTCAGTTATTATTTTTAATGTTTCAGAAAATTATTCTTTAAAATATTCCTTACTCTTCAATAACTTGTTGGTAACAAGTAATATTTAACAAGTTTTTATTAAAACACCTGCTTTAAAAAATTTAGTATTTGTATTATATACCACACTAGGAATTTCTCCTGTATCGTGGGTGCATTCATACAAACATTTAAACTCACATGACACAAATACCCAGACCCGAAGAAAACCAGACTAGAGATTGAGTAGTGGTAATCTGCTTCTGAGGCTTACTGTTGGTACCCAATGTTCTCAATGTTTCCGCAATCTGAGAAACCCGTACTATACTTTATTTATTAGGGGTAAAAACAATTACTTGCCAAGCTTAACTAAAGATTTACGATCCTGATTGACCAGGAAAAAATCGTCTAGATACAAATATAGGGAAACCTCATGCTCGTAGGATTTCTGCAATCCAGTTTGTTACAGTAACAAACATTCTTGAGGTCAATGACAGGTCAAAAGGAGCTTACCTGACCTCCATAAGGCAGTTAGTACTGTGTAACACAATAAAAACCTGTGGTTAAACTAGTCATCTGACTTATAAGCCAGGGACTAACTGCTCTATCTATGGCAGCCGGGTTCAACGGCTCAACGTGCTTTCCGAGGCACGGACTATACACTAGCCAGATCCACTCTAGTGGCAGTTACTATAAGCAACAAGCTCCTCTGATGACAGGCCAAATGGTGAGGCTGCTAATTGCAGCACTTCGTTGTAATAAGTCATACGGAAGACGTCCTGTATGTTACTGCAGCTGATAAATAATAAAATATGGCCTGTTGAATGTCTATTTTCATGAACAAAAATGTTAGTCTGCAAGAAATTGGGCACATCCGCTTGTGAAACTTACAGGAAATGTTAGTGTTGGGAGCTATTTGCTTTGTAATCTTACGAATTGTAATAATAATATCCATGATCTTTTACTTTTGAACATGAGGAGTAGTAGAGGCTGTTTTCTCTAATGTAAATAGAGGCCATGACAGGGTGCCAAACCTCTTTTTAACTGATCTTCTTGAACAATCTGATTAAACTAATAATTAACAATAATGTTATTAAAAGGTCTTTTATAACACGTGGTCATGTTTCAAAATATTGTTAGCTAATACTTCTAAAACTCTTCACACAACTCTTGTTGAATTTAATCTACAAAACCAGAACTAGCAAGATTGTAATACCCTCTTGGTAATGAAAAGCCCTTTCAAGAACACGTTCTTTGTAAAGGATGGCCAATTCTTGTAATCGTTCTTGGTCAGCGTGTGGGATACTTGTTTTCCGTCAAAGTCGATAGGTAGGTACCAAATTCTAACGAGAATTTACACAATGATATCTAAATAAATTCTATGCCGAAGTAGCTACATTGCTTTATCGTTGTTCGGGCAATTGCCCTGACTGACTACTCGCCTACTCGGTCGGTAGAACAGGTAAGTTAGATATAAACAAAAAACCTCGTGTTTCTATCCACGGGTCGGAACAAGTCTGAACCGGTATATAATAGGTACTTACGTGAAACTTTACGTCTTTTGTTGAGGCAGATGCGAAGTTCATCCTCCGAGGATAAAGATGATGATGATGATGACGACTAGTCATCACGTCTCATTATTCGAATACTGAACTCCATACGGATAATCAGCATTTGAACTTTGTTCGTCTCCGTCACTTACCTGCACAATTTCGTCTGGATTCATCATAAAAACATGAATTCACAACGGAAAACACAACACGTACACTAAATAAACGCTGTGTGCTAATTTAATACAATAAATTAATGTATTTTAACACTTTTTTTAACTTTGGAAAATTTTTCCGATGTTTTACCGGCAAAATTTACAAACGCTATGAGATTGACAGATCCGTGTCATTCAGGCGTCACCCCCTGCGAGAAAAGGACGCACGCTGGTGAGACAGAGACAGGTATAAAACCATGGACAATTGGGTAAGTTTTTAACCATAGCTACCTGTTTATGGCATATTTACAACAGCTTTCTTCAATACAACGCTGTGTGTCTTCGAGAAGCACATAATAACCGATTATTATGTAGCTTCCTTCCTTCACGTAAGTTCCACCCATTATAGTGCTTTAATGTCCCTGTGCGCAGTATTCATTGCTTTGGCGAGCAGTTTTCACTCTACGTACGGCGATGCAGTGTACCCTTTTTACCCGGCTGCGGCGAAGCCAAGGAGGGTTATTAGGTACCACCGGCGTCCTATCCACACTAGGTTGATGTTCCGACGAGTCGTACTCAGTGCTTCTCCTCCACGTTTTAAATGATGCGCTCTGCCAAAGTGTGAACCGCTGCATCTGTAAGTATTACCTCTCTAAATTTACCCGTCTGCCTTCAATGCAAGAGTGAACAGGTATCTTCTGGGCACGCTCGTTCCATCATAGACTTAATCCATCGTTTTCCATCAGGCGTGATTGAGGTCAAGAGCAGGCCAATTAAGCAATAAAAAAAAATGTCGTGATGCTCGCCTCCCTCAAGGTTTCATTACTTTACTTTTCGTAAATTATTGTATTTTACTTTTCAGGGGTTACGATCGTTCTATTCTATCCCGTAGATGTGATGTTTAACCTACCTTTGATTTGAATCGCCCCTACACGTATCACGACATGTATAATTTTTAAGCCAATTTTTTTGAACAATACGAAAGGGCACAGTTTACGAATCAGTTGCTAAAGCCTTCTGTCCGACTATTTATAGTACTTATCCTGACGAGTTTTCCGGTCAAGTGAGTAATTTAGGCGCGAGTGAGAGCAGCAGGCAATGAATGCAGATATGCAAGACCGGGCTAAGCGGCGTGTGGCGTGCAGGAGGAGGCTTCCTCATCATTGGTTGGATATGAGTTGAAGAAGAGAGGGACCAAATAAGTCTCTAAACAATTCCTACTTACTAACCTCTCCCTGCTTTTACTATTTTTAACCGACTTCCCAATAAGGAGGAGGTTCTCAATTCGATTGGTATGTTTTTTTTTTTTTTTGTATAACCGAATGCAATGTATTTAAATAGATCTTTTTCTATTTTTGGAATTGGAAGTTCTTAAATTATTACAAGTGCCTATTATGACCTAAATTGTCACGTTTCATCCAGCGCCAAAATTCAAAAGTTATACATTTCCGTGCCTAAGTAAATTGTCGGATAAACTGCAAATAATTTCTTCCCTCCAAAATTAATCTAAAAATTCTGCTACTATGTAGCAGCATAATATTTTTTTAATTCATGATGGAAAAACCATTTTGCCCAACCGAAATCAAACAGGACCTCATGCACACCAGCTGCGCTTGCGACCACGAGACAAACCAGTTAATAAGCAACTTTAAAAATCCTCGCCCTAAAATGTCTTTCGAAATGAAAAATTATATTCAAATACCTATTCAATGAAACTTTACGTAGCTACTTCGTAGACTTATTGTTTTTTCTTTTTCTCACAATCATACGCAAGCTGACAAACACATTACCCTCCTTTACGTCGCGCAGTCGGGTAAAAACAAGTAATAGGTATAGTATCTAACTACCAAACTACGGGTGGGGAAAGATAGCTACCTACAGCAGTCGAAGCTAATAGGTAATACTTAGCTCGTAAAAGACATTTAATGCACTAATATCCGGTCGCAGTTTGTTTACCTACAGTTGATAAATAAACTTAGGAAATTGCTGAAAAAACAATAAATATTTTGGTTAACCAATAATATTCATGCATTCGTGTAAACGGCCAGTTATTCCAGTTACTCAAATGATAAAAAACGGTCAAATGCAAACACAAACCAAAAAAATCATGAAAATTTCACGAAAAACTAAACGAGGTTTCGGTTTCGCTTGTACAACATTAGGTATAATAATATTTCTTATAGAAATGTACAAGTCCAGTGACCGGAGTACTATAGACAGCTATTACTCTGATGAGGGAGACGCGTTGCCATCGGCGGAAAACCCAAGGTTTGCTCCGAGAGCTGAAAATTCTCTATACTTCGTCGAGACGTCGTATAACGGCAAGCTAACTGCTCGAAAAGCGTGTGCAGTGGAAGCTGCTGCCAGGGCACACCCGAAGCGAGAGATCTACGTGCTGTTCAGCGCGCCTGTAACCAACTACAAACTTGAGACCACCTGCCTCGCAAAGCTCCGTGGTCGATTCCCTAACGTTAAACTTTTGAGGGTGCACATAGCTGAATTTTCGAAAGGAACAGTCGTACAGTCAATTTTACTCAACGATTTAAAAGAAAGCAAATTTCCAATACAGCATACCGCGGATATTCTGAGAATATTGGCACTCAACAAATGGGGTGGCATAAGTGTGGACACCGAAATGGTACTTATTAGACCACTGGATGACTTGTTTAACTTGAACTGGATTTTGAAACAAGGTGGAAGGTTCGTCGCACCAGGTTTATTTTCATTTGGTCAAGATATAATTGGAAGTAATTTAACTGATTCTATTCTCGCGTAAGTGACTAATTCGTCCACAAATCTGTCGCTGCTAGGCCCAAGCCTCTGTAAATAGTGTTTAAGTTAACAGTGTCCTCAACTTTTTTTACAGAGAAATATTGAAAACGTACAATCCTAACGACAGATATATCACTGGTTCGAGAGTTATTGAGAAAGTGTTGCAACGCATATGTCCAATAAGAATCCGTTGGGATCCATGTAACGGTAAGGCCATTTAAATCAAATAAATCCGAATTTGTTGCGACTGGAAATTTCATTCAACTCTATCACTACACTAATAGGAATACCCGTATCTATAGTCAAGTTAAAATAATTACTTCAGTTACCTATGCAAACATTGTTATGCAATAGACAAAAACGCACGAGTTTCACACTTACCAGTTTATGAACAAGCCGTTCACCAATTACTAGGCACCTAAAATATTTAGTTTTTCTACAAGAGGTGCAAAAATGATAGTATGACCTCGAGGACATTGTATGTACTCGTGGTCATACGGTATGACAAAATAGTATGACCACAAGGAAACAGCCATTCTGTGGGATCTGACACCAACATTCCACACTATGTGTCAGAGGCACTGAAAGTGTAGGTATAGGTACTTGTAAAGTTTTCTTCAGTCGAAATTTTTACACGCATAGTTAGTACCCAAAACTGTAAAATGATTATTTTTTGTATTATGTTCCAGGTATCGGATTCTACTCCCTTATACCCTTTTACTCTATTGAAAAAATTCATTCGAACCAATTTAATAAAATAACATCGCGCCAAGAGTCTTACTCGTTCAAATGGGACTACCACACATCTGGGATTTACCTGTCTAAAGAGCAGCTTGCAAGAAAATTCTGCCCTTCAATATATGGGTCATACCGAGAAGAATTACTTGGCATTTGACAACCTCTTAAACCAACTTGTTTGCTTCCTCTCGGTGAGGAGCTAAGGGCCGTAATCCACCGGCGGCGGGTCCAATGTGGGTAGATGGATGTCACATATGCATGTAACTTTTTTGGCACTTAAGGTGATTGTAACTCGTAAATCGTAACAAATATTGATAGCAACAATATGGATTTATTGATTTATAATTTCTTTAAATAAATTTTTAAGAAGAATGTATGTATAGTGTTACTTTTTGTGGTTTAAGTTAAAGTTAACTTATACTGTAAAAAATTATGTAATTTTACATGCAAAAAAATTACTTAATCCTGTAAAATTTCCGAAAAATCTAGGAAATTTACGGGAAAATATGAAATTTTACATAATTTTTGACGACATTTTTTTATGTAAAATTTCATATTTTCCCGTAAATTTCCCAGATTTTTAGAGAAAACACTAAGCAGAAACTCACAACATCACTATATTGAAATTTGCCATACATTTAGTAAAATTTTGTGTACTTAAACTGGGAGTTATTTAATGTCCTGCTAAGTCTGATGTGCCATATGATCAGGGTACCATACCCCAGACGAATCGCTAAATCTTTTATACGTTTTCGGACAGTACTCGTTAGCTAACTTCCCATAGAGTGACTCCGATGTGACAAGGTTGTATTTAGTAAATCTATGCCATAAAAAGTAGGTGTTTATCATCCGCTTTTTCCAAGTCTCCAAGTCGTCTTTTAGAAAGTATTGTTTTCTATCGTGAAACGATATTGGGTAGAAGAGCTCTGGGCTGTACACCGCCAAATCTGTAATGAGAAGTGAATATTTTTAGGAGGTATAAGTGTGGTTTTTTATTAAGTCCTCGTACGCATCAGAAGTAGATTAACCTAAGGCTACAATTTAAATGCTCACCAAAAAAAATTTTTAGACCCTAGACTAAAGTACAATAAAGTAAATAATAATAATATATAAAATAGACCCACCCTATACCTGAGGTGCCTAAAGAACAACGTTTTAAATTTCAAAATAATTAGACACTCATCAGAATAATTGTACGTGTTGTATTTATATTCTTTTTGCCTACCAAAATGGATTAATGCTTACCAAATCTGGGACAAAAAGCGAGCGAAACGAGTGCGGGACTTGGGGCACCCGGAATCGGACAGGTTAGGTTAGAAGGGCGCCATTCCCATTGGTTAGGTTTATTTTTTTAAACCATCCAGAAGTAGGAGCACCGCTAGCGGGGCTCCGTCGACTGGGCCTACAGAATTTATGTTACAATAATTAATTTGTTTTTCTCAATAACGGTGCGTCTCTAAATTGAAAGTCGTGAAATACAATATTGGTGACATCTATTTAGCGATAATATAAAATATTTGGTCTGCAGTTAAAGGCGTTTATAAATCTTTATGTTAAAGAATAAAAAGGAAAATAGGTTCATTCCTACAATAGGTACCTACTTTAAGAAACACAATTTGGTGAGCATTAATCCATTTTGGCCGGCATTTCGAATTTTTTTGGTAGTAAAATAGGTTCTTTTCTGGTAGGCGTTTAAACACAAGCCTTAACTTATCACTACTATAAGTTTAAAAGCAGGTTTTTTAATAAAAACTTGTTACATATTACTCGTTAATAACAAGTTATTGAAGACTAATTTTTAGAAGTTTATTTTATTAAAATAAACTTATAAATAAAGTTATATCTGTGAGTGTATCAATATAATACGCTAATAAAGACAACACTTACTAGATATTTCACATAGAACGCTAACGCGTGCGAGAGCATTTTTACAGGTCAAACACACCCCAGAAGCCAGTAAGCCAATAAAACTAATCACGAATAATGGCCTTGGTTCTCACCGTTACATTTTGAGAGCTCCATGTCCTCCACCGTCCTAGCGGAACACCAGAATTCCAGCAATTTGGATAAAACTGATGGTTGACTGTAACTCCAGGTATTGTGAGTGGCCTCTACACTCAGTTCAGTCAGCAAGAAGCTATTCAAAAAGTAAAAACATTAATGAATTAAATGGTTAAAGAACATATAGCTATTTGTTCCCTACGTCAGTGACAGCAAAACCAGTACATATTTTTTAGGATTCCGTAGCCGAATGGCAAAAAACAAAACCCTTACAGATTTGTCATGTCTGTCTGTCCGTCTCCATGCCACAGCCGCTTTATTCGAAAACTATTAAGACTACATAGTTGAAACTTGGTAGGTAGATGTATTCTGTGAACCGCTTTACGATTTTTATACATATCCATCTATACAAAAAAATAGAAAAGAAACAAACATGGAAATAAAACCAAAAAAAAAAAAATCATCAAACCTATGGCTATAGTACGAGTGGGGTGTCTATAAGTGGGTCTTTAAAAATGATATTGAGGATTCAAAAACCATTTGTTTCTCAAAGTCAATCGTTTGAAAGATAGACGCATCCAAAGCGGTAGAATGTGTTTGTTCTCCCTCACTTTTAAACTAAGAGAGTGAAAAACCTACAAAAAATACATGCTGTAGATCGCAATGAGCACTATCATCAACCAAAATTGGTTTGAATAAGATAAATAGTTACTAGTTTTTGAGACAGCACATTTATAAAACTGCAAATATAACTTAGACACCATGAAAAACAAACTTATGACAAAATGTGTATTTCTGTTACTGCTATGACAAGAAATAATACAAATTAACGGGGGCTTCCCTACTACGATGGTAAGGAGCCCATAATGTGCGAGTCCGACTCGCACTTAGCCAATTTTTTTTATACTATTATAATACTACTCTTAACTTAACGATCTAGATAGGGGAGACTGGGTACACTTGATCTCTGAACTTGAACCAACCACGCTTGCTATCTGTTTGTCTATGGTACCGCAACGGTAGGCGGTACCATAGACAAACAGCTTTGCTAGTTTAGAATAGTCTAGCAAGCGTGGTTGGTTTATAAAATAAATATGTACCATGTGTCCCAGAGGGATCAAGTGTACCCAGTCTCCCCTACCACCATCATCTTCTTGCGCTTATCCCATTCTATTTGGGGTAGGCGCAACACGTTTTCTTCTTCCACTCTCCTCTGTTAGACGTCACGGTGGCATTAGCTCCTTTCTCTTTCATTTCATTCTTCAGACAACCATCCATCTTTTCTTTGGCCTTCCTCTCCCTCTCCATCCATCAATATTTATATACATCACTTTTTAGTCACATGCGCTTATTACTTAATTACTCAGGTAACTACCTGACAGCATGTTTTGCCAGCTTCCTTCCTGCTTTATTTTTTGAAAACGCAAACATATCTGAAGACACAGTATTAGGCGAATCTTTAACAGCCCAGTTCGGCAACAAATCAAACTTCCGAGCTACAATCGCGTCCATACTCAAATATATCCCACTGTACTTATCCAATGGGATAAGTACAGTGGGATATATATATATACTGCTATGCCGGAGGTCGTGGGTTCGATTCCCACCCAGGACAAATGTTTGTGTGATGAGCACGATCATTTGTTCTGTGTCTGGGTGTAATTTATCTATAATATGTATGTATTTAGAAATATATAAGTATGTTTATCAGTTGTCTAGTACCCATAACACAAGCTCTGCTTAGCTTGGGACTAGATGGCGTTGTGTGATAGTTGTGGAATATTATTATTATTATTATTATTAATGTCAAGTACTTCATTATTTTTGACATGTGTGTGTTAAGATCCTCACATGTAAAGTATTCCATTCTAACTTCAAGAGGAGATCCTTTTACATAATCTTTAACAAGAATTCTTGCAAGTTTCACATTCTCATATTTTTTTATAAGGGTACTGACACAGCCATGCTTTAATGTTGCTTTTGTCACCGCTGAGGTGAAAAACACGTTGATTTGGTAGTCCGGATGGGCTTTAGCAGCTGATTCAACAACGCATGCTTGTCGAGATGTTAAATCCCCCTTACACGTTGTCTCGATAAAGAATATGGAGTTTTCGGGCAGAGTGACATTGCTGTGAAGTAATTTAAGAGCGTCGCCTTTTCTGGACAAATGACAACATGTTTTGTGGAACACGTTTCGCCGCCACTCTGCGATTCTTTTGGCATCTGAGAGCTTGTCATCGACGTCGAAGGAGCTACGAAAATATTGTTTTTGAACACCAAAGAAGTAAATTACCAAACTAATTGCGCACCAGAATGCAAGGCACGGGCCAAATCTGTATATTTTTCTTAATAAAATATAAAAAATCATTTTCCAAAAAACTTGGGAGTTCCATGTCAAAATAGTAGGATCTTTGCAACTTAGCATTATTATCGAGAAAATAAAATTTGATGTTGTCATAAAAAGGTGCTAAAACCTGAAGTGTTAATAAACTGCAAATTAAATTTGATAATAAAGTGAAACATGGTACTTCTTTGCTGCAATTTGCTGTTAAACTGCATTTTTCCAGTTTTTGTTGTTATCAGGTCACACAGCGCCAGATAGCAAAAAATAAAGATCGTTGACACCCGTCTACCAGTGTATTTTAATATTTCAAAATGATTGGTACGAAAAACTGTCCAAGTGCGAGTCGGACTCGCGCATGAAGGGTTCTGTAGCTCAGAGAATTTCCATGTTATTTTATACACCATACACACCATAGACTTCTTATAGGTTTTTCTATAATACTAACTAATTTCTGTATTTTTTTCAATATTTTAGGTTTAGTTATTTTCGGAGATAAGGGAGGGGGAATGGTAAATTTTCATCTATTTTTTTTTTAATTAGCCTATTGTGTCCCACTGCTGGGCAAAGGCCTCTCCCATTTCTTTCCAGCTCTCCCGGTGTTGTGCCTTTTCTGGCCAATCATTCACGAACGAGTCCAGATCGATCTATTTTTAACCGACTTCCAAAAAAAGGAGGAGGTTATCAATTCGACTGTATTTTTTTTTTTTTTTTTTTTTTTTTTTTTTTTTTTATGTTTGTTCGCTCATAACTTGCGACTGGGTGAACTGATTTTCATGATTCTTTTTTCATTTGAAAGCTGGTGCTTCCCGTGTGGTCCCATTGTCACCATTTCAATACCTGATGATGGGATCTTGTAGAAATCGGGGGAACTCTTCAATAAATAACAGCAGATTAACCGCGATTGTTGCTATAGCATATCTAAGCATTGTTTACACCATCACACAACAATATAATATCACGCCTGTACTCACTACAAAGGTTATAAAAACTATTTTGTGAAAATCTGATGAAGAACTTCGGAGATATTCAACGGAACTCCTCAATAAATGATAGCAAATGGACTGGGATTGCTGAAATCTCATATTGTCTGTCTATTGTTTACACCAGTCCTAACATAACATCACGCCGGTACGTTGTGAAGGGGTAAGCACATGTGAAACACTAAAAAGTGAAAAATAAAAACTTTTTTACAAAAAATAAAACCGACTTCGACAAAAAAAACACTCAAAAGTGAAAAATAAACTTGAGAAGAAAAATCAGTTTCTGAAGTCGGTGACAAAAAAATTAAATCAAAGAAACAAAAGTCACCGACTTCAGAAACTGATTTTTCTTCTCAAGTTTATTTTTCACTTTTGAGTGTTTTTTTTGTCGAAGTCGGTTTTTCTTTAATATCTTTAAAAGTTGTAATCTTAAAAAATATTTGAGATCCTCACAATAAGCCCTTTCATTTGATATATCACACGGTACAGTTGGCAAAACTTGAAAAAATATAAACTGTTGGGTTCCCCAAAAGTAATAAAGTAATTTTTAATATGGCTGGTCATATTCAAAATTTCTTTATTTACGTTGTACGTCCGTGTTTGGGTCATAGAAATACATGTGTGTACCAAATTTCAACTCAATCGGTCCATTAGTTTCGAAGCAAATTGGATGTGGCAGACGGACAGACAGACACACGAGTGATCCTACAAGGGTTCCGTTTTTTCCTTTTGAGGTAGGTACGGAACCCTAAAAATGTGAAGGAAGTGTCGCTAACAGGATCTAAACAAACGTTAACGTTTGGAATGGGCTGTTTAACAACAATGTTAAACAGCCCATTCTAATAGCTAATCGCCAACGCATTGGTCAATGTGATGCAGTGGCCAAGTTTCTTTATTTGGGTCTACATAATAACTTGGTGTTTGAACCATCTTTGGAACACAGGACTCCTCTTGGTGACATGAAATAGGCCGTAACTCACCACGTAGAGTTGATGACCCATGTCTTCAAATTTTAGTTCTAGGACACGCCGCCCGGTTTCCTCATGATGTTTTCCTTCACCGTTTTTAAAATGGTGATGAAGATAATCTTCTTCATATGTCTAGTGCCTAAAACGGTGTCGGAATTTTTATGCCATCCATGAACCTGTGCCTTGGCTTTAATGGGTGCAATGACCACTAATGAGGTTTAAGGTAAATAACAACTACAGTTGAGGTAATGTAGATATAATATTTTATCAATTTCAAGAACCACTTAAGTGATGACAACCAAAACCTATGACACAGAGACAAACACAGATACAAGTAGAAAACAAGAAATTGATAATTATTATAGAAGATGTAGGTTTTTCAGATTATTTTCTTATTAAGAAGAATTTGTATAGTAAGTTTGTAAGGTGTAAGCTTCGGATCTCCTAATCTGATTCTGAAAATTCTTCTTCGTACATAATGGGAGCGAAACCGCGAACAAAACTAGTTGTTTATAATTATATTGTTTACTTCGCGCGTTCTTGTTTCTCAAACAGTATTGTGGGTGGGTATTTCAATGTTCTAAACGCTGCTGCGCTCCGAACGCTGGCTATTCTTAGATAACGCGGTAAACACGACTTATATACAATACTGATAGTTATAAATTATACATGGACATGCTTAGGTACAACGGTATTCCCATTATCCCATATAATGGTATGGGAATCCCGTTGTACCTAAGCAGCGTGATATAATTATATTTATAGTATTTTATATTTTATGTACAAAGTATTTAAAACTCAAAGTAAATTAAAACTATTTTCAGTTATACATCTACCACTGTTTGTCTCCGCTTCACCCACAGGTTAACTGGTAGAAAATACCTAAGTCTGCCTCTGTACTTTGAAGAGAACTAGACAACTAAATTTAACTGACTCCAAATAGGTTTAAAACACACATTAAAAAAAACTTTTTTACAAGAAATCTGCTTCTGAAGTCGGTGACTTTTGTTTGTTTTACTTCATGTTTTTGCCACCGACTTCAGAAGCTGATTTTTCTTCTTAAGTTTATTTTTCACTTTTTTGTGTTTTATTTTTTGTTGAAGTCGGTTTTATTTTTTGTAAAAAAGTTTTTTTATTTTTCCATTTTTAGTTGTTTGAATGAATTTAGTTTTATATTGTTAATTGTTAACAATACATGTCATGGTAATAGGGTTATCCACTTATCCCTAATAAATGAAACTTAACATACCTTACTGTCGAAATTGTACAAATGTATTGTACACATCTGCGTACCCCCTCAGAGCATACAGGCGTGATGATACGTCATGATGTTGTATAAACAATAAACATCCAAGCGATTCCAGCAATCACGACAGATTTGCCGTCTATTTTTGAAGAGTTCCATTGTATATCTCCGAAGATCAGCATCAGATTTTCACCAAATTTAAATGGCACGACCTCAGGAGTATACACTTTAAAATAAAAAAAGAACTGAGAATCGCTCTACAAATGGGGGAGAAATCGGTGAACATACATAAAAAAATGTGTATTGTACACATCTGCAAACCCCCTCAGAGCATACAGTCGTGATGTTACGTTATGATAATGTATATTAAATAAACATCCAAGCGATTCCAGCAATTACGACAGATTTGCCGTCTATTTTTGAAGAGTTCCATTGTATATCTCCGAAGATCAGCACCAGATCTTCACCAAATTAAAATGGGACCACCTCAGGAGTATACTCTATCAAATAAAAAAAGAATTTTGAGAATCGGTCCACAAATGGGGGGAAATCAGGTAACATACATAAAAAAAAATACATACACACGAACATAGAACCTCCTCCTTTTTTGAAGTCGGTTAAAAAGTCCTACCTGATCGTTATCGCTCACTGCGGTCAATTTTAGCGGAGATAAGCCATTCGGTGCGGGAGATAATTATAGTACCTACACAAATTTGAACACTGAAAAAGTGCACTCTTTGCAGTTCCTTTACTATCATAGCCCTGTGGGACAGCTATCCAACACGACCGGCTTTAGGCGCAGTATCAACGGTTTAACAATATTCCCGAGGCACCGGGTTCATTCATACCGCCAATTTTCAAATTCCGGGTTACTACTGAGAAATTTCTACTGGATAAACCCAATAGCACTTCCTGCCCGACCCCCAAATCACACACAGGACCCTACGACCACCCGAGACCAGCTATGCGATTCGCTAAGCGCAAACATCGTAACAGCCTTGATCGCAGCGGCTGTTACAGCGGTGAACACACGATTCGTATTCTCCTTCATAACTTTTTCAAGGCTGTCGACACTAGCGCTGCACGGCTGTAGACGGCGTGAGATGGAATTACTTATTTGACATTTCTTAATGGAAATCGGTATTCTGTAAGCAAAACATCCTCGACTTTGACAACAGCCTCGACGTACGCCTACGATTTTTAATGTCAAATGCAAAAGCTTCTATTTTGTGGCTGTTGGCAAGGATTTATAATTTATTTTAGTGGAGTTTATTGGATTAAGTATATCAAAAATATATGTACCTAAGTACATAAATTTTAGTCATATTTTTTAGTCCCCTGTGCAGAGTATGCATGGAGGCGGAGGAAACTTTGGCGCATGTGCTCCTTGAATGCACAGGCGTTACCAAGATTCGTGAGGAGACCCTGGGAACACCACGATCCCTTGCGGATGCCCTGAGGAGACCGGGAAGTCTGATCAGCTTCTGGAGGGAGGTGGGCTGGTTGGAATAATCGCCCGCCACGGCTCACGCACAAAGGTCCACCTTTAAGGACTAAGTGCGGAAACCTGAGACCCCATAAAGAAGAAGAAGAGTGTCAAAAGAGACGGGGACGTTCAAGTGACTAAATCGTTATTCAATGAACCCCAAGGAAAGTAATATAATTATAATGATGAACCCTTTCGATATAGGGGAGAGTGGAAGAAGGAAACGTGTTGTGCCGACCCCAAGTAATGGGATAAGGGCAGGAAGATGATGAACCCTTTCAAGATCGGTCATCTGTCAAGGGGACCTGAAAATAACTACACTTTTACGACAGACGACAGCACCATCAGAATCAGAATCAGAATCAGAATGCTTTATTTGTAAACATAGGTCAAATTACAATAATGATGTTACAGATAGGTAGATCCTCTATGTTTTGCCCATAGGCGTACAAATATATTTGATTAACATTGTCTTTCTTACTTTAACAACAATAATTTAACTTTTGAGATATCTTCGAGCGGTAGAATTATAATTATAAAATTATGTAAATTTTCACATTAATAAAAAAAAAAAAAAAACAATATTCAGAAATAGTTACATGCATGTCAATCTTAATTGGGGATATAATCAATTTCAATAAATGTCAAAGAGATAAAGTTACTTGCAGTCAGTATTAATCCTAATGTCAAATAAAATTCTAAATAGTCAAACTAGGCTAGGTGATTTAGGTACAATTTTCTAAAGCAGAAATTATAGAATTATCGTCCAGATATTCCTGTAGTGTTAGTTTAACAACAATTTAGCTTTTGAGATATCTTCGAGTGGTAGAATTATATAAAATTATGAAAACTTTCACATTAGTAATAAAATCAATATTCAGAAATAGGTACATGCATGTCAGTATTAATTGGTGATATAATCAATTTCAATAAATGTCAAAGAGATTAAGTTACTTGCAGTCCATAATAATGCTAATGTCAAATAAAATTCTAAATAGTCAAAATAGGTTAGGTGATTTAGGTACAATTTTCTAAAGCAGAAATTATAGAATTATCGTCCAGATATTCCTGTAGTGAGTAATAGCATTTATTTATCAATATTTTTAATAATTGTTTTTTGAAATTTTCCAGATTTAACGCTTTTATTTTTTCAGGTAGTTTGTTAAATATTTTTTTGCCCATACAAAAGGTGCTTTTATTCATTAGTGCAGTTTTGCCATAAGTCATTTCGAGTTCTAGCTTATTTCTATCACGTAACTTTCTGTAGTAACTTTTAGTAGCAATTTTATAAAGTGAAATGTTAGATTTGACGAATACATTTGTTTCGTATATGTACAGCGATGGCAAGGTCAGTATTTTTAAACGTATGAAGAAAGGACGACAACTATCTGTGCTTTTTAGGCCACACATAGCTCTAACACACCTTTTTTGTGCTCTAAATATGAGTTCTCTATCAACTGAATTGCCCCAGTATATTACGCCATATCTGAGTGTTGATGCAACATAGCCGTGATAGGCTGTTAGTAAGGATTCTAGGCTCACTATTTTTGATAGTTTATAGAGAGCATAAGTAAATCTATTTAGTTTTTTACATATTTCGTCAGTCTGGGGCTTCCAGGTCAAATTGTTATCTATATTAATCCCAAGAAATTTTGTAGCAGTAGTTGATTCTATTTTTGTCCCTAAATAGCTAATGTCATGAATTTTATTTGGTATTCTTTGATAAAAGTGCATAATTTTAGTTTTTTCTAAGTTTATAGTTAGATTATTGTTCTCAAACCATGTTATAATTCTATTTAATGTCATGTTTATTTCGTTTTCATAATTATTGGGATTATCACACTTAATAATTACGGTGCTATCATCGGCGAATAGTACCATGGGGTGTTTTATTTGCCTCGGAAGGTCGTTTATGTATAGTAAAAAAAGGGGCGGTCCCAGCACGCTACCCTGAGGAACGCCGTATTTAATTGTCTCGCTATTTGAACGATATTTTTTCTCGTAGCTAGTATTTAAGGATATTTGTGTGATTTCTACAAATTGCTTCCTATCCGTTAAGTACGATCGAATAAGGTCAAGTATATTTCCCCTGATACCATATTTTTCAAGTTTGTGTATAAGTATAGGATAATCCACATAATCAAAAGCCTTAGTCAGGTCCATATAAATAGCACATACAGGATTTCTGTTATCTATATTTGACATAATAGGAAGAAGAAGGTCATGTATGGCCATATTTATTGTCTTCTGCTTGCGAAATCCTTTTTGTTCATTTACCAGTATGTTTGTTTTCTCTATGTAGTTGTACAAGGACTTATAAATGACTTTCTCAAATATTTTTGAAAATATGGATATCAGCGCAACAGGCCTATAATTTGACATAATTTGTCTGTCATTTTTTTTGTGCAATGGTATAATTATTGACGTTTTTAATTTTTCAGGGAAGATTCCGCTTGAAATACTCATGTTAATTAAGTGACTAAGATGTGGAGCTATGTAATGAGACACTTCTTTGATAACTTTAGTGCAAACTTCGTCATAACCAACACTATTTGTATTTCGAAGTGAGGTAATGTGATTAATTATGTCTTGAGGTATGGTCGGCTCCATAAACAAAGAGTTTGAAGTATCTATGTGTAAGTTAATTTCTGGTTTAGTTTTATTTTCTGGTTCGATGACTTGATTAATATAAAACTTGTTAAATGCTTGAGCTATATTTAATGGGTTCGTTATTTTCTGTGTCCCTGTTTGAATTTGTGTTATTGGTTCTTTAGGAAAGCAGGTTTTACAATTGTTAATTATGCTCCATACCGCTTTAGATTTATTTTTGGACGTCTTAATAAAGTAGTTATTTCGTGATGCTTGTGTTAACGTTATAACTTTTTTAAACCTTGCAGAATATGTCTTAAACGATTGTTTATTTTTTGGGGAAGGATTTGTTCTATATTGCCATAGTAAGTGCCGTTTCTTTTTACTACATTTCCTTATCCCGTTCGATATCCATTTTGTTTTTTTAATAATTGATTTTGTTATAATTTCGTTGGGAAAACAAAGATCATAAAAACATCTGAATAGGTCAAGAAAATGGCCGTAGGCCTCATTGACGTCATTAGTTGTATATATGTCTGAAAAAGTGAGGGTTCTAATGCAATTTTTAAATTTCTCTATGTTATCTTGACAATAATTCCGTCTTTTTATTTTCCAACGCTTTAAGATACATGTCTTCTTAACAGGACATTTTAAAAGTTGCGCGGTATGATCTGACAGGCCCAATTCTATAATTTCTCCTTTACAGCCTTTTACATTATGGGCTATGTTGTCCAAGCAGGTCCCACTTAGGGCATGCAATATCGCAAGGTTCTCAATTCCGGAACTGAGTTCCGATACTGGAGATCTGATTCCGGAATTCCGGAACTGGTTCCGGAACTGGTAATTTTTTAAAGTTTGTTTCAAATCAAACAAGATTTATAATAATGTCAGCCTTTTAATGATTTTCAGTAACAAATTAAACATAAACATATTTGGTCATCTTTCTCAATTATTACTCTAATTAAACATTTTAAAACCGTAAAATCAACAAGGTTTATAAATCACGCAATAGAATTAAACATTAGTAATGTTAACAAAAAACATACGATATTTTATAAACAACATATTGAGATATTGTACCGTATGGTGTCAATTGGTGTCGGATGTAAAGAATAGCACCATCCCATATCTTCCCGTGGGTGTCATAAGAGGCGACTAAGGGACTGGGACCAGAGGTTGGGCAGCGGCGTTCTCTGTGCCTTTGTAGGATCTTAGATAAGTTTGAAGTGTGGCGATTATGGCAAACCCCCTCTAATAAATTAGAGCGCATGACAAAAATGGCCCCTAGTACCCGGCAGCCCGTCTACCCTCGACTACGGTAGCGGACGAGGCAACGGCGTGGCAAGGGGTGCTAAGAATCCCCGGAAGAGATCCAGCTACCACAAAACATACTGACGACTTGTCCTGGCGACATATATTCCGAAAAGGCTTTAGTACCGTAGACCACATACATGCGCTGCGGCAGGTTATACAGAAAACCGAAGAGTATAACCTGTCTCTCTGTTTAGCGTTTGTAGACTACGAGAAAGCCTTCGATTCGATCGAGATTTGGGCTTACTGCAGTCTCTCCAACGGTGCCAAATCGACTACCGGTACATCGTCATCATTGTCAGTCCGACTTCAGGACGATTATGTCTACCTGGGACAGACCTACCCAACTGGACCGTCCAGTTGGGTAGGTCTAACTTCGAGAAAGAGGTCAATTCGGGATTTTCGGGGTTCGGGAAGCTTAGCGGTATCTTCTCGTCCAACTTACCACAGTGTCTCAACTCGAGTCGAAAGTCTATGACCAGTGTGTATTGCCAGTGATTACATACGGGACCGAAACGTGGTCGCTCACCATGGGCCTCATCAGAAAGCTCAAAGTCACTCAAAGGGGAATAGGGAGGGCTATGCTTGGAGTTTCCTTGCTTGATCGAATCAGAAATGAGGACATCCGCATGAGAACCAACCTTGGTTCTCATGCGGATGTCCTCATTTCCTTAGCCCGAAGAATCGCCAGACTGAAGTGGCAATGGGCAGGGCACATTGCTCGCAGAACGGATGGCCGATGGGGCCGAAAAGTTCTCGACCACAAACGGGAAGACGTTGGGAATTGACTTTGGAAAAGGTATCGTCCTCTGCTTGTGCAAAGAAGACTTGCGGATTGTGTAATTAGTGGATCACACCTGCTGATAGCTTCTTTGTTAAATACGACTTCGCAAGTTCATCGCAAGTTTAGAACTCGCAAAGAAGTTTCTTGAGCATAAACTGTAACGTGATATCAGCTGTATGCTGTAAAGTATAGCGTAAAGCGTCGCGCAAAAAATAATAATCAAAATATCAAAAAATTATTAATATCGGAATTCCGGTATTACTCCTCTCAATTCCGGAATTGAAATATTAGGAAAATTGTTACGGAATTCCGGAATTGCGAGATTCCGGAATTCCGGAATGCATGCCCTTCCCACTGCTTAACCTCGTAGGTTGACAAAATTGTAATTTTAAATTATAGTTTAACAAAGTATATTCGAAGTCTAAAGTTTGTTTGGTTCTTTTCAATAAGTTAATATTAAAATCCCCACAAAGGACAATCTTTTTGTTATTCAATTTTAAACATAGAAAATGCAAAATATTATTTAAATTGTCAAAAAATTTATCCAAATTAGATTGAGGCACCCTATAAATACATATAATAATTATGTTATGTTCTGTCAGTTCTATCGCGCAGCATTCAATTACGTTGATGACAGAATATTTCTCTAAGTTGAACACTTTATACTTGTGGCCGACTCTGATTAAAATGCACGCGCCACCTCTTCGATTATCTCTAGAATCCATTAAGTATGACTTGATTGTCGTCATACAGTAATATATTATCGTCAAGATAGGTAGTTGAAATAATAATATTATCGATTCAATTATTTTTTTCATTGTGAAGGCTTACAGGCAGTAACGTAATGTATAAAGAATTGATAATTCGATCCTGTGTATGCCAATGGGAATTTACTAGGGATATTTGAAATAAAACCAATAACATTCTTATTTTCTTTTATTCCATTTCCTCATTTTCATCATTTTCTCTCACTAAGAGATCTAGGAAGGAGGCAGGTGCTGAAATATCTTGTTGATGTCGAGCCCACCCCATATATACCAAACAATAGTCATGATGTGAGCACAGCAAGCCACGGTACGTTTTGCAATTATACAGTTACAGTAATAACCGTGGATTCCTTCCTTCCTTGCTCCTGGATATTTAATAAAATATAATATGTGTAAAATACTTTTCCACAAGGTGTCTTCACTGTATTCTAGCCCTAAATAAAAACATTTCTCCCTCAAAATCTGGTATATGAATGAAGAGGCTCAACATCACGGCAAACTTCAATTTCAAAAATTCCATTTTGCCTTATAATATGTTCTCCGTAATAAGAGCGTGCTTGCTTTATCTGTAGTTCCCAATGCAAATAAAATTAAATCAGATTCTGTCATCACTGGGAACTCATTTAGAAGAATATCAGCATGAATGCTAATAAAAGATGATGCTTCTTCCATTAATATTATTTTCAATAATAAAATCAGCTAATGTGTTAGGTTCATTTAATTTTTGCAAGGCACGCTCAAGAGGCATCTGGTATATCTGTAATGGGTACATGGAAAGCATTTATCATGGCCCCTGCTATTCGAAAATCAGTTATTAGATGGGTAGCGACATTGTTGCTGAAATCATTTCATAATAGTTTATAATCTCTCCAAGTAGTGGAGGTTGTACCTCCACTACCCAACTACAAATTGTTACAAGTCTCGACATAGTTGCTAAACTGTGTCTCTCCAGGTTGTAGGGATTCAGGTTTACAAACATAGAGATATAATTGTAACATTAGAACAGATTCTGACACAGTTGCGGCATAGGGGCCATAAATATCAAGTACGTGACCGTCTGTTGTTACCATTAAGAAAGGCTTAACCAAGTTTCTGTATTTATCTATACTAAATATATCCACTCAACTGTCAAGCCATAATTCGCAGTAAGGTCGTATCTGTCATGGCCATCCGGGATGACGTCACGTTTTTGTTGTTGTTTTGGTATTGACATTTATAAATACGTATGTCAAAATAAAAATGATTAAAATATCGGTCCAGCAGGGCTATTGTGTATCTTTTACTGACAGTGGATAACTTATAATGTCTATCAAATAACTGTCAAATGGTGAGTTTTTAAGAAAAAAATGTACCAAACCATAACCAATTTACAGGTAATCTATGGACATTTCTGATAGCCACTGACGTTAAAAAGATACGCAATAGGGGGGCTGGAGCACTGTCTTTTAGCTACTTGATAACCAAACGCAAAAAATAATCTGAATGGTGAAATAAAAGATTTTTTATGTTCTTGTTCCCATAATGTTTAACAAAAAAAGTGTGTTGGATAAAATACGTAACATAAATACAAATTAAAAAATTGTAAACAATATATTTTTAGGTTTTCATAAGTTTATCAAATGCAGTAACGAAACGCATCATCAGAAAAATTAATCACGAGATTGCCAGATTAATTTTTGGGTTGCAAGTTTTAACATCTTTAATAGTCAATTTCAGGTGGTACAAATTTTAATTGATTTTGCACATTCAAACAATGAATACATCTATACTAATATTATAAAGCTAAAGAGTTTGTTTGTTTGTTTGTTTGTTTGAACGCGGTAAACTCTGGAACTGCTGGTTGGAATTGAAAAATTCTTTTTGTGTTGGATAGTCCATTTATCGAGGAAGGCTATAGGCTATATAACATCACGCTACGGCTAATAGGAGCGGAGCATAAATGAAAAATGTTACAAAAACGGGAAAAGGTATTTCCTTTTTGAGAGCTTCCGCTGCGTGCGCTGCGAAAACGGTTTAAGTTACGAAATATCATGTATGAAAGAATTGTTCCTCTTTAAAAGTTCTAAAAAAAGTCCGCGACAGCATATATCTATCTTTTAAGATTGACTCACTGTAACCTTTTTTTACTGTTAAACTTTTAGGTTAAAAATAATTATTTTTTGCGAAGCTTATTAACCCATACGGTATTAATCTATATCTAAATAAATGTGTTTGTCAGAACGGAAATTTAATATAGAATATTTGTGCCCTTTACTTTATACAGTTTAAATAAATATCTTAGAAGATATCGCAATGTAAAAATATCCGCGCGGCAAAATAATTCGCGCGTCGCATTGTAGGTCCGAGGGATTCTGGCTGGCCTCCGGGAAATTCAAATTCAAAATATTTACTGCATCATAATGTTTACAAGTACAGAGTGTTATAGTATATTTAACAGTAAGAGATACCTATAGTAATTCACACTTTAATACTAAAATCTAAGCTAATCTAAACCATCTAAACTATTTTAATAAAGAGGAAAGATAAGATTTTTTGTTGTTACGATTTAGCTTAATTTATGTCGGATAGTCGATATATCGAGAAAGGTTATAGCTATATTTATGTGACGCAGACGAAGTTGCGTGGGTCAGCTAGTCTATAATAATAGTAAATGCGTCGGGTACATAATTTTTATTACAAAGAAATAGTCAAAATCTACTAGTCGAGAATTTATCGATTGTGTGGATGTCATTTTGTCACCGCTATAGCACAGCCTTGCGAACAGCCGTGAGTCCCCGCAGCCGAGAGATCGACGGCGAGCAAATACAGCTAGAATACTGATCAAACCGCCGTGAGCGTGAACGCAGCGAACGATGTCACGGCTGTAACAGCCATGATCACAGCGAAGATCGCAGCTACAAAGTCTCACTAATCGCACTGCTGACCGGGGGGGGTTTGGGCGCAGAATGTCAGAAACGCAAAATGCCAGATGAGCAAATCGTCAGGTGTGAGATTTTTTTCTTAAATGGTCAGAAACGCAAAATGTCAGGTTCGCAATATGACAGATATGCAAAACGTCAGAAAAGTGTTTTTTGTGGTGTAAGTGTAAGCTTTTTATTTTCGTTTGGGTGGAAAATCATCAAATGACCCCACCCCGCTCTTGGGCAGAGCGAAAGGGAGTGTCAGACTTCTACTGACTAAAAACCACCCATATTCCTTCTTCGCCCTTGTACCGAGGCCGCAGTATCAATCTCTTTCGACCAACCCGCTGATTAAACGAGTGATACCAAAACCTTTTATTTATGTTTATGGATTTTAACCGATTTCGGTCAGTGGGTCGTCTTAGGGGCGGATTTTTACGAGTTGGAGCATACGCTTAGGGGCACTATAAGCAGCAAAGAAAACACAAAAAAAAAACAAGGGTCAATTGAATTTGACATGACTGTTTTTTTTTTTTTTTGTTGCCGTTTAGGGTTGACTTTGACCATAAAACTTATTTAGGTTCTGAGAACCATGGTCCTACGACGCACCGTTTCCGAGACGAAATTTAGTTCGTTTTATCTGGAACGCTCTGTATTTCCAAAATGGTGCGTCGTAGGACCATGTCATGTGTCTCTGAGCTATAATTGTTTCTATGGACAAGGTTATTAAGATGCTGCAATAAAAATAGCTAAAATCTGAAAAAATAAAACCTTTGATAATTGTTAGTGTCCTGCGCCCCTAAGGATGTAATACACTAGATAAAAGATCTACCGACACTTACAATTTTTTTTTTTTTTTTTTTACTCGCTTTGTCGCGATTTTTTTTTCACCATAGTGTTCGACTAGACTAGAGCAACAATTTTTTTCCATAAAAGTTTTCCATCCGAGCTACAATTTTGGAAATGAGCGTTCTAGATAAAACGAAGTGAAATTCGTAGGACCATAACTCGGAAATGGTGCGTTGTAGGACCATGGTTCTCAGAACCTAAATAAGTCAAGGTCAACCTGAAACTGAAAAAAGAGGAATTTTCGAAAAAAAAAATTTTTTTCACGATTTTTTTTCTGCGATTCTGGCATTCTGCAAATCAGTCATTTTGCGAATCTGGCATTTTGCGAATCTGTCATTATCAGATCTTGTCATTTTGCGACACCTGGCATTATGCGTTTCTGACATTTTGCTAATCTGTCATTTTGCGTTCCTGACGTTCTGCGCCCAAACCGTTTTGTTTTTTGTTTTATCAAATTAATAAAAATTTACGAAAACAAAACGTGTAAAAGTTCATGAGTGGGAGCTTGTGACGTCACTTTCTGGGTTAAAAACGTACTAATCTGTGAAATCACACGACTTGACACGACTTTTCGAAGCACTGTATCGTCTTCTTCTTTTGTTTACGTGAAAAAAGAAAAAAATATGTGTCCATATTTTTTTGGAAATCAATCTGACGGACTTAGTAGATTTTTTGGTGAAATCCCTATTTTTTAGGCCCTACACAGTTCGACAGTTTTTCTAATCATTCTGACAGAGAGAGTAGAGGAAAACTGTTGTGGTTTAGTGAATGGTTGTCGGAAATAAAAATAATTTAAAAAAAAAAACATCGACAAAACTTAATTCCCAACTTAACGTATTCCGAGTGTTGCGTATAATTAAATTTATAAATAAAATAACGTTATTTTTTTATGAAACTGACACAGTTCTAATCTAAAATAATTAACTAACAGACTTAACTAACAGATGGCCGTTTCAAAGTGTTTCACGTACTATATGGAGTGTCAACAATATATTATTATCGTGGTCGAGCTCTTATGATACATATAAATGAATGTTTCGAAATGTATGTATAGTGTTACTTTTTGTGGTTTAAGTTATAAGCTGAGCGGTTTGCACTCTTTCCTAACTTAAAAGTAATTTTGACTTATACTGATAAATTACATGAGAGAAATTCGGTCAGACAAATCGCTAAATCGTTTATACGTTTTCGGACAATAGTTACTCGTTAGCTAAGTTCCCATAAAGCGACTCAGATATGTGTAGGCTATGCAGATTTTCAAAGCAACGTCATTAAGACCAATAATGTGTTAGCTATTTAAATACATTTATAAATAGTTTTAAGATATTTACAGTATTTTTTATAAATTAGAGAATTGTTTTGTATAGGTAAATAAGTTATTTTATTGAGTTGATTAATGCTAAAATGGCGCCAACGGTTATTGGAATGACAGTTAACTATTGCAGTCTGTAGTACAGAGGGTTATAAAAGGTCCAAGGCGCCATTTTAGCGGGACATTCTTTTCTGAACTTGGAAAGTGTGAGGAACTCTAAAATACCTGTGTAAGTACTGTGAACTTTTATAATAAACTGGTAAATGTTATGCTGTAGCTTTTATTCTGTGCTTATTTTGATGTTTTGAACCTAGTAAATAAATCATGCTTTAATCTGTTCAAATAGTAGCTTTTATTTCCCTTTTGCTCTGGCTTCTCCTACAAATGTGTATAGCAGTAATTTGTTTATGGTTAGTTTGACGTACGAAACATAAACCTTGATTCTTTGATAAAAAAAGAAGGAATATCATTTAGCGTTATTAGAAAGCCATCGTCTATCATCAACTCAAACTCATATAATATACTGGCAAATATAACTCAAATATAATGGCGTAAATAAAAACAACATAATATCATTCAAATAAAATAGAATAAATCAAAATAACATTATAAACTCTTATCATTCAAAAAATTTTGTAATTATAATAGTAAAATTTAAATATTTATTCTCAATTCTTTATTGCGTACCATAATGTATACAGTTAATAGGGAAACAGTTACATCAGTCTCAATTAAGGACCCTGTCGGGCACAGCTTAGATAAAAGTAGTAGAGAGGAGGAAGAACGCTCGGCGTTTAATAATATTATTTATTACCTAATTATTTTCATAGTAGTTTTATATTTCTCTGTATTCCATTTAATGTACGATATGTAGTTTAAGATACAATGGGGTTGACGTATCCGTGTGGATAAAACCCCCTAATAAAACAATAAAGAGAGAAAAAAATAATAATATTATACATGTATTTATTTAGTAACATTGTAACCAATTACTTTAAAATAATTAATATAGTTTCATATATTTATTATTATTTTTATTTAATATGTAAGTTATTTAGTTATTATTAATTAAGTAAGTAATTTAGTTATTATAAGTAACTTAATTATTATTATTAATTATACAAGTAACTTAAATTATTATTATCCTGCAGGGGTAAGTTATTTATTTTATATTTCTAATTTATCATTATAGTATTCGCCTATACTATAGTAGCATTTGCTTTCAAGGAATATTTTTAATTTATTAATAAGAAATATATTATATTTATCTAAATTCTTAATTATTGCTGGTAACATATATTATAATTTTTTGTGGACATGACAAAGGTACTATCGGAGTGCATTTTTAATCGCGATATTGGCAAGTTTAGCCTATTTTTGTGCCTTCTTAGAGTAATTTTTGTTTGTATGTCCTCTCTTTTTGTGAAGTAATCTGGGTACTTACGTACAAACTGACTGGCCTGTTGGTCTAGTGGTTAGTGACCCTAACTGCTATGCCGGAGGTCGTGGGTTCGATTCCCACCCAGGACAAATGTTTGTGTGATGAGCACGATCATTTGTTCTGTGTCTGGGTGTAATTTATCTATATTTAGAAATATATAAGTATGTTTATCAGTTGTCTAGTACCCATAACACAAGCTCTGCTTAGCTTGGGACTAGATGGCGTTGTGTGATAGTTGTGGAATATTATTATTATTTATTTTTATTATTAACTTACAAACTTAAAATATATACAACAATCTATGAGTAAGGATGTAAGCCTCTTTTTAACCGACTTCTAAAAAAAGGAGGTTCTCAATTCGGATGTTTTTTTTTTTTCATGTTTGTTCGGGCATACCTCCGTCACTTGCTAACCGATTTAAAAAATTCTTTTTTTGTTGAAATGGTCTCATATTTTTTTATCGAAATCGGACAAGCGGTTTTTGAAAAACCAACAAAACTCAAAAAAAACTACATTGTCCACATTAAGACCCATGAACATGTGAACCACTAAAAAGTAAAAAAAATTTAAAAAAAAATAAAACCGACTTCAAAAAAATCAACACAAAAAAGTGAAAAATAAACCTTAGAAGAAAAATCAGTTTCTGAAGTCGGTGGCAAAAAAATGAAATTAAACAAACAAAAGTCACCGACTTCAGAAACTGATTTTTCTTCTAAGGTTTATTTTTCACTTTTTTGTGTTGTTTTTTTTGAAGTCGGTTTTATTTTTTGTTAGAAAGTTTTTTAAATAAGTTAAATGATTTTTCTTTGTAGGGGTATTTTATTATAGATGACTGGCCCCACTGATAGTAAGCTTTTTCTTAATAAAGCTGTTTTGTACTTACTTGTATACATTAGATTTTTGTATTGCGATCTAACAGATCCCGGATGTTTTCTAATATCGTCCATAAGGGTAAAAAGGTGTAAGTTTGTTTTAGCAAATATAGTTACTTCAAGGATATACAGAGACGGAAAGGTAAACAGATTTATTGCAGGAGGTGACTATAATGCCAAGCATACGTTTTGGGGTTCGAGACTTGTCCTACCCAGAGGGCGAGAGCTCCTTAAATGCATCCAAGGAAAAAACATGAACGTGATATCGTCTAGTGGACCGACCTATTGGCTAACAGATAATAGAAAAATCCCAGAATCGATTTTTGTGTCAGCAAAAAAATCGCAATAACAATGTATCGTGCCTGAGTTGCTGGGATCTATCCTCAGACCACTCACCAATCATTGTAGAACTACACACTACCGCCCAAGAAAGCGTCAAAAAATGCGTTCTACATACCAAAATAACAAATTGGGCTCTATTTCGAGAGCTCATAGATAAAGCATTCCAGGAACCTGTTAGTCTAAAATTAAATGACGAAATAACAGAAGCGGTCCTATACTTCAATAAAAAAGTGCAAGATGCAGCCTGGTGTTCAACCCCACCGGTACCACATAAAAGAATAGACAACTATGTAGCGAAACACATAGTAGACAAAGTAACCCAAAAAAGAAATAGGTATACGGAAACACTGGCAACAAACCAAAGACCCTATGGCGAAAAAACGGCTCAATCACGCCACCAGACAGCTGAAGCACGTTCTAGACAAAGATCGTAACGACAGATTTCACAGTTATATCACTGGCCTGGATGCTACTGCTTCCTCAGATTATTCTTTATGGAAAGCCACCAGAAAACTAAAACGGCCTATTAGTGTATCTCCCCCCTTAAGAAAATCTGACGGTACATGGGCACGGACAGACCAACAGAAAGCCGAAACGTTCTCGGAACATCTTTCAAACGTCTTTGTTCCTCACCCATATGAAGGCTCTCCAGAAGGTGCAGCAGAAATTACTGCCCATTTATATACTCCTACAAACATGGAGGAAATGCCCTTTAAATTTACAAAGGCTGAAGTTGCCCGAATTATAAAAAAATCGGATCCAAAAAAGTCACCAGGATACGACCTTATAACGAATCGTGTACTACAAGAACTACCAGAATCTGGCATAACTTTCCTTACGTCACTTTTCAATGCCATGACCAGACTGCAGTTCTTTCCCCCGGAGTGGAAAGTCGCACAAATTATAATGCTGCTGAAACCAGATGAACAACCTGAAGAAGCAAAATCATATAGGCCCATAAGCCTGCTACCTATTCCATCCAAAATATACGAATCTCTAGTGCTGCAACGAATCCTACCTATACTCAAAGAAAAAGAGTTAATTCCTGAACACCAGTTTGGGTTCCGCAGTAAACATGCCACTATCGACCAAGTGCACAGACTAACTAAAAAGATCATGGAATCACTGGAGGCAAAATATTACTGTGCTAGTGCATTCCTGGACATATCCCAAGCGTTTGACCGCGTGTGGCATGAAGGATTGCTTTTTAAATTAAGAATTGCTTTGCCAGACCACCTGTACGGAATACTGAAATCATTTCTGCAGCAGCGCCATTTCATAGTACAAAATGGGGAAGCACTGTCTGAACTGCGTCTCTTATAAGCAGGAGTTCCACAGGGTAGCGTACTGGGCCCCGTGCTCTACTTACTGTTCACTGCATATTTGCCGACATCTGAATCCTTAACTACTGAAACTTTTGCTGACAATACTGCCATACTAGCTGCGCATAGTGACCCGGATATAGCCTCACATACTCTCCAAAAAAGGGCTAAATAGCATATCCCACTGGCTCAAAAAATGGCGGATAAAAGCGAACGAAACAAAATCAGTCAATGTAACGTTTACTTTAAGAAAAGGATTTTGTCCTCCAGTCAAATTAAATAACATTGAAGTTCCACAGGCAGATCATGTGAGATATCTTGGATTGCACTTAGACAAGAGACTTATCTGGCAAAAACATATTTTTTACTAAGAGGAAGCAACTTGGTATCCAAACACGAAAACTCTACTCGCTTATTGGGCGAAAATCTCAACTTTCACTTGAGAACAAAATACTCTTGTACAAGGCAATACTGAAACCCGTCTGGACGTATGGGATCCAATTATGGGGCACCGCATCTAACTCAATCATTGAAATCCTACAAAGGTTTTAAAATAAATCCCTGCGTATAATAACCAACGCTCCATGGTTTGTTCCCAACGAACTATTGCATCGTGATCTAGGAATACCCACTGTAAAGCAAGAAATTGTCCGCCATACTAAATCCTATAAAGAACGCATCAAAAAACATCCAAATGCTCGGACATTAATGGAGAACCACATCAAAACGCGACGATTAAAGCGTAAAATACCACAAGGTAACAGTTTGGATTTAGACCACAATTATCAACGGAAAGTGCTATACTGCGTCTTAAGCATACCGTCAAATACTTTATTGACCGTAAAACCCCAATATGCATGTTTTCTCGACCTGTCCAAGGCCTTTGATTTGGTGGCGTACGACCTCTTGTGGAAAAAACTTGAGAGTGTCAATCTACCACCAGAACTTGTTTCCAACTTCAAGTATTGGTATACGCACCAGGTCAACAGCGTCAGGTGGTCGGGGGCAATGTCGGAGCCATATCGATTGCAGTGCGGTGTGAGGCAGGGCGGACTGACCTCACCCACGTTATTCAATCTCTACATGGACGCGCTGATCGTCGCGCTGAGCAGACAGCACGTCGGCTGTCATGTAGACGACGCCGACGTATGTGTCAATAACTTAAGCTATGCTGACGACATGGTTCTGCTGAGCGCGTCGATCTGTGGCCTAAGGAGGTTGATGGTGACGTGTGAGGATTAAATGGAGAGAGCTAATATGTTGGCCCGCAGGTTCGCACGTTGTTCAGATGGCGTGAAAATAACTCTTTTCCGGGCGTATTGCACGTCCATGTACACCTGCAGCCTGTGGATTATTACAGGCAGAAAAGCTACAACGCCCTCCGCGTTCAGTATAACAACGCGTTCAGAGCGGTGTTGGGTCTGCCTCGCTACTGCAGCGCTTCAGGTATGTTCGCATGGGCGCGCACGGACTGCTTCCATGCGACCATGCGGAAGCGCTGCGCGTCTCTTGTGCGCAGAGTGCGGGCCAACTCCAACACTGTTCTGAATATGATAGCAAATAGGTTGGACTGTCCTTATGTGCGACACTGCTGTGACAGACAAGTTACATATGGTGACGCATGTAAGAGACTACTATTATACGATAAATATTGAATTGATTTATTTATTTTTATTATTTTGAATGATTTAGTTATTTTTATTGTATGATTATTTTGAATTATGATGAATTGAATTGTGTGTGTTTTGGAAGTGTACCTATTTGTATTGTGTATATGGGTTACCTGAATTAAATGAATTTTAATTTTAATTTAATTTTTTAATAATTTTCAGCTCTTACACGCTGATGAAATTGTTAAAAATTTTTTTTTGAATATTTATGATTAGATTATTTTCATTAAGCCAATTAATTATACTTTTTAATGTATTATTAATGTCATTTTGGTAATTAATTTTATTGTCGCATTTTATTGCCGTACTGTCATCCGCAAACAATACCACAGATTGTTGAATATGGTGAGGTAAGTCGTTGAAATATAAAAGAAAACAACAACGGTCCAAGCACACTGCCCTGCTGTACGCCATGTTTGACTTCTCTGTAGCCGGATAGATATTTATGTTCTCTTTTTGTTTTCACACATTTATCCTGGATATTTCAGTGTATTGCATTCGATTAGTAAGGTAAGACTTTATTAGATCTAAGACATTTTCTCTTATCCCGTACGTGTAAAGTTAATTTATTAGAGTGTCATGGTATACGTAATCGAATGCTTTCGTCGTATATATGGCGCATACAGGCAAAAATTGTCCAATATTACAATTCCGATACTGAGTGATCCAATATCGGAATTGTAATATCGGAACTTGCGTTCCGAGATTCCGATATAACGAGATTCCGATATTCATGCCCTACTACCCAAAGCACACGCACTTCGTCACTTCCCTTAGTTTGAAAAAGTGACTAATTAAACTCCTCCAGCAAAAATGTAATTGTTGCAGCAATGGGTCGGACGATAAACATAATTGCCATCTATACAAATAAATAATATTTAAGTGTGTAGGAAATGAAGATCAAGGAAATGATGAATGAATTATGTGAAGAATCACACTAATATTATAAAGGCGAAAGTTTGTGAGTGTGTATGTTTGTTACTTCTTCACGAAAAAACTACTGAACGGAATGGATAAAATTTGGTACACAGATAGTTTATAACCTGGATTAACACATAGATTTTTATCTCGATTTTATCTTCCCGTGGGATTTTCGAGTTGTAGCGGGTGAAGCCGCTGGCAACAGCTTGTAAATAAATATTTTTTCTTTCTTTTCTTTCATTCTAGATAGAACTATTCCTCCCAGAATGCAAGTTCCACGCTCCAGTTTCCATATCCCCACCACATATACAAAAATTTCGCCACGTTACACAAGTTTGACAATAATATTTCATGTAATCAAATACTCAAAAAACCCATGATAGGTCCTTTTTTGTGTTGATAAGGAGTTCCGGTTGGCCACAAGCTACATGCTCAAGCGACACACATGTTGCGACAGGGACTACGATCACTGCGGAATCAAATGAAATAAACTGCTTACAGCATGCCAGGGAACCTAAAATGGCCACTTTAGCAGATCATAATATGAATTGCGTTAAAAAGTTTAAAATAACCCTTTCATAATAGAAACTGCGTCTGTGACCATTTGACTATTTAGTAAAGTATAATAGGAAAATATCTCCAGAAGTAGTTTAATTCCGTCATTCTCGTAGGTACTACGCCAGACGCATGGCACAGGAGTGTGGTGGTGCTCTTCTTCAAAAAAGGTGACAATACCCTATTGAAGAATTATAGACCCATCTCACTCCTGGGCCATGTGTACAAGCTGTTCTCGAGGGTCATCACGATCACGAACCGTCTCGAACGCAGGTTTGATGACTTCCAGCCTCCCGAACAAGCCGGTTTCCGAAAAGGCTTCAGCACCATAGACCACATCCATACGCTCCGCCAAATTATACAGAAGACTGAGGAGTATAATCGGCCACTATGTCTAGGGACTATGAAAAAGCCTTCGATTCCATCGAAACCTGGGCGGTGTTACAGTCTCTTCAGCGGTGCCGTATTGACTATAGGTATATCGAAATGCTGAAGTGTTTGTATAGAAACGCCACTATGTCGATCCGATTACAGGACGAGAGCACAAAGCCAATCCAATTGCTAAGAGGCGTGAGACAGGGAGACGTTATTTCTCCGAAACTGTTCACGAACGCATTGGAGGATGTTTTCAAGCTCTTGGACTGGGACGGATTTGGCATCAACATCAATGGCGATTATGAGTTGATAAACATCAAACGCCAATATGTCCATAATAAGTGAAAAGCAGATATCATAGTATTTTAATTTGCTGGTGCTAACAACGTTATTTCATAGACTTTAAGGTTTATTTTACCTTTTTTAGACCATGACTATTCCCGGCAATGTAGAAATATAACGAATAAATTCAAATCTTGCCGCATTCGAGAAAACTGATTTGGACATAGTGGGTTTTGAACTAAACTAATGGACATAAAGTACTTTGCAAAAATGCATGGTCGGACATATTTGAATTTGATCAGAAATACTATTGAATGACGTCATCTTTGCGCTAGAACCTAGGCCGCCATCTGAGCTTTTCGCTTGATTTGATTGGTCCGTTTGAACGTATTGGATTTTGTTTTAAATGACATTGGGGACGTATTAGATTTTGAAACGAAACGGAGTTTTTGCCCAATGTTTTTGTAGTAAATAAGTGGACATATTTGAATTTGTAAAATATTTTAATATTTTAATTTTGTTTCTCTAAACGTTGGTGTAAAAAAGTATTTTGTTGTCTATGGTGGACATATTGGAGTTTGATATTTATCAACTCATATACCACTCACCTTCTTTTTGCCGATGATATAGTCATCATGGCTGAATCGCTGGAGGATATTAACACAATGCTCAGGGACCTCAGTAACGTTTCTCAACAGGTGGGTCTTAAAATGAACATGGACAAGACGAAAGTTATGTCGAATGTCCGTGTTCCACTCGTACCGGTAATTGTTGGGAGCGATACTCTCGAAGTTGTCGATAGTTATGTCTACCTAGGACAAACTGTTAATCTTGGCAGATCCAACTTCGATAAAGAGGTCGCCCGAAGAATCCAACTCGGATGGGCAGCGTTCGGGAAACTACGCGACATCTTTTCGTCCAAAATTCCACAGTGTCTTAAGACGAGGGTCTATAGCCAGTGTGTGTTGCCAGTGATGACCTATGGCTCAGAAACATGGTCCCTTAACTGCTGGCCTCTTAGAGAAGCTCAGAGTCACGCAACGAGCCATGGAGAGAGCTATGCTCGGAGTTTCTTTGTGCGATAAGATCCGAAATGAGGAAATCCGCCCAAGGACCAGGGTCACCGACATAGCTCTCAGAATATGCAAGTTGAAGTGGCAATGGGCAGGCCACATCGCTCGAAGAACAGACAACCGATGGGGTAGGAAGGTTCTCGAGTGGCGACCACGAACCGGAAGACGCAGCGTTAGTAGGCCTCCCACCAGGTGGATTGACGACATCGTGAGAGTCGCGGGCAACCGGTGGATGCAAACGGCAGGCTGCCGTTCGTTATGGCGTTCTATGGGGGAGGCCTTTGTCCAGCAGTGGACGTCTTATGGCTGATGATGAATAGGAAAATAATATGAATTGCGTTAAAATTCCCCCAGGCTGGACGCACTGCGAGACGGCACACACGCGATGAAAACGAATAGTATTCGACAGAAACTGATTAATCGGTTACAAGCGTCAACCGAAGGCTTAATAAAATTAAAACTTCAGTGTTCGGTCAAAGCCGAAACCGATTAATCTCGGCTGTTGCTATAACTCATAACTTTCGGCCGAAGCCGACGCCGATGGTTTATTAACATAACATTGCAACTCTCCAGTCCAGTGTACTCGCAATGTATTCAACTGGCACTATACGGGGACGTGATAATATATTAGGTATTACACTTTTCTAAGTCACGTAACACACTCTTCTGACAAGTACATAGGTTTCGACTAAGAAGAAGAGATTACAACTTTTCAAAATAATAAATTGTGTCCTTGTGAGCTTCGGCGAAATCATCAGTAATAAAAAGCCTGTAATCAACGATTGGTATGTTTTGTCCTTAAAAGTAAGATTTTGTATTCCTACTATATGCAGGCAAACCGCTTTTAACTTGGGAAGCATGTAGATAATATTGACGCCTATATAATCCTCAGTTCTCTGTGACAAGCCAGAAGTGTGTTTGGAACTGGTTGTCTTATTTTGTACCAAAATCTCATACCTCTGTATCTAATTTTGATATTGTGTCGTTTATGTTTTCGTTTTTGGCTTCTTGTGTCATTGTTGTTATCGTCGGAAACATTCAAATATGCAACTACCAACGAAACAATATTTCATGTTAAGAAAAAGTGTGATATTCTTTTTATGTTTTCTAGTTTTCAGTGGTCTTTCCATTTATTATATGAACAGGCAAAATGAGACACTATTAGAGCCTTTCATCATGCATTTGGGCACTGTGGATAATAATATTGCGTGTCATTACATCAATCAGAACGATGCACTGCCGTCAGCTGAAGACAAGGAATTTATTCCGCAACCTAACTCTATATTCTTTCATGAGACATCATGCAGTGGAGGGTTAAACTCCCGTCAGGCATGTGCCATCGAGTCTGCGTCGAGAGCCCACCCAAGGAGAAAGGTCTTTGTGTTGTTCAGTGGACCCGTCAGCGACATCGCGTATCAAAGGAGTTGCATCGCGAAGTTACGAAGCTTCCCTAACGTCGGTTTCGCTAGAGTACACATAACTGAATACGTTAAAAATACTCCTTTGGAAGCCATGATGGCTAACGGACCATTCAACAAAAGCAAATGGGGTGTGGAACATACCGCTGATGTCCTGCGATATTTGACTTTGTACAAGTGGGGAGGGGTATATCTGGATACGGATATGGTGGTCGTGAAGTCTCTAACCCCTCTGGGAGATAACTGGGTAGGAATGGAAGACAATAACGTGGTGAATAATGCAGGCCTCGCTATTTCTATGGATCACCTAGGTAGAAAACTCGCTGAGGCACTCCTCAAGTAAGTAGCTATCAACAAGCCCTTTTCACCACACAGTACACAATCCATTTTTCACATTCAACCAAGAAAACTAACCCTTAACCTTCAAGATTCCCCTATTTTTGCTTTCAACTCTTAACCGTTGAGGAGTAGTACCTTCCATTATCAGCTCATCAACATGAACACAAGTGATGACTGCTAGATGCGAATACTTGAATAGCGTCAGAAAAAGCACGAAACACGTAATACGTGTCTATGAAATTCATATGTAACAACTAAAAAAATGTGTATTGTACACATCTGCATTCCCCCTCAGAGCATACAGGCGTGATGTTACGTCATGATAATGTATTCAATAAACGTCGAAGCGATTCCAGCAATTACGACAGATTTGCCGTCTATTTTTGAAGAGTTCCATTGTATATCTCCGAAGATCAGCACCAGATCTTCACCAAATTAAAATGGGACCACCTCAGGAGTATACTCTTCCTATTTTTACGTTTTTCTATTTTTGTCTCTATTTTACATGCTACCTGTGTAGTCTTACCGAAATTCACCCTAAAACCCTAAACCTACTTTTCAACACGTTGCATCACGGTACTTTTTCGCACAAGATTCTCCTCGAGCATGGGCACGATATCTGTGCCTCAAGTAAGTATTTTTCATGCAAGTGTTATTAGCGCAAATGCATTTCTGCTTATAATGTTCCTACTACTGGGATGGGATACAGACGACCTCTCGTTGAGAGGGACTTTCTTGGAACTTTTTTATCTAAAACTAAATGCGTGTTTCCGCACGACATGTGACTTTCACGGTTTTTGGAGCAGTGTTGATGAAATAATTGACAAAAAATAGGTAGTTGTCTGAGTTCGAAAAACAGACGCGACTCACGGGCAGTCCGTGAGTCGCGTCTGTTTCCTCGGGCCACCACTATCCGAAATCGCTTTTCGCGAAAAGTCTTCTGGCGCTTGTGACTTTTCGACAAATGTGTGTGGTGATAATGTCTATCATGCAAAATATGTCCTTCTTAATGCACAATATAGGTTTGTAGGCATTGAAGTATATCTGGACATAGATATAACCATTGGATACTCGATATCCAATGGCAGACAGGAAACTGATAAGTAACTCAAGTGCATGAACTCAAGCACCTCTTCAAGACTTGGCTCAACTATCGATCGATACAATGGTCGCTGACTCAGTGATTCGTTACCAGATCTAAAACATAAATCAAAAACAATTTTTCTTGATGAGTGATTCCCGTGAGTCCACATGACAAAGCAAGACCTAAGGGTGTCGAAGCAACGCCTGTCGGGGTTGCGGGTTGTTGAAAAGAGATAGGTACCGCGTCCTCGGACACAAAGGGCTCAGAAGGAAAATGGGTGGTTTTTAGTCAGTAGAAGTCTGTCACTCCCTACCGCTCCGTGCGGATGAGTTGTCACCTAAGTCGAGCTAGAGGAGTCATTTGAAAAACAAAAAAAAAAACAAGGGTGTCGAAGCAGAAGCTAATTTACCGTCACATTACTCGCATTGCAGTGATAATGGAATTAAGCGATTAACTTTATCTTTCTCATCAATGTGCTGTTTCCTTTTTGTAATAAAAAAAAAAAAAATAATAATAATAAATTGTGTTTTATTTCAGGCAAAATACCCATAATGAGAGAATAATACAAATAGCACAGAAATCATTAAAAACATCATCAAAAAACACGCATAAATTAAAAATCCATAAAATGTCAATAATAAATAAAATCAAAATAACAATAAAAGTACAAAATTATCATCAAAATATCAATAAAATGTCATAAATAAAAATCATACTAACACTCTAAAAGTAAAAAACACATTAAATATCATTAAAACTTGTTAATAAACATCAAAAATCGTTAAAAAATATCAATAAACAATAAAAACATCAATAAAATTCATTTAAAATCATCAGTAAAAACATCAATAAAATTCATTTAAAATTCATTTAAATATGCTAATTTCTGTAATTTAATATGCTTTGGCTTTGTTTCCAGTGAAGTTAACACAACGTATAGACCAGATCTTTGGAGTCATAATGGACCTGGCGCCCTAACGAGAGTACTTCACAACTTGTGCAACACGACCAACACAACAGATTGGTCGATTACCACTTGTCAAGGTTGGTAGGTCGACTATAACCATATCTATCTCTTTCAATTAGTTTCCACACTAAAAGCACCTGTAGCAACGGCAATATGTACACAATTATTTTCCTTGTATGTAATCACAATATATCTGGGACTATGCCATGCGTAACACGGCCTAAGGTTTCCTCGAATAACAGTACAAACTCTGTCGCAAGTCTTTACACATAAACACATGCTGGCAAATTCTAGCAAGTTCTCAGCGTTTTTTAATTTTGTTTTTCAGGACTCGAAGTATATAGCCCAGAGTATTTGTACCCACTACATTATGCCAAAAACCAGGAATACTTCAAACCTGGAGAATTGAAGAACGTCGACAACGCTTACACTCATCATTTATGGAACAAACTAACCCATGGCATGAAAATAGAAAAGGATTCGCCATATGAAAAGTTGGCTCGAAAGTTTTGTCCAACGATTTACGACATGTATGGAGAAGAATTTGGGAATTAAAAAAATCATTACATTAATTCCTTTTGGCTTCGCCGTAGTCGGGTAAAAACAGTTTGGAATCAAGAACACCCTCAAGCTCAGTTCTTAAATTCGTGTTTTTTTGTACTGTACGCTATTGAGTTCAGTAGTGTGATTCAATGCATAATTATGTTTTATATAGATAATCCACCATAATGGATACCAAAACACGTCTTACAGCTTACTACGGCATAGTTGAATCTCACCTGCGCTACGGCATCATTTTTTGGGGGAACTCAACTGACAGAGACATAGCATTTATGGCCCAAAAAAGATGTCTCCGATCATTATTTAAACTTAAAACCAGAGACAGTTGCAGGCCCTATTTTAAGCAATACAATGTCTTGACACTTCCGTGTATTTATATTTTCGAAGTAGCTATGTTTGTAAAGCAAAATCCAAACCGTTTTGAACGCCTTGCTGATGTATTCCCAAGGAATAGGCGCGACAATAGTAAACTCTGTCAAGTATCATGCCAAACCACATTGATGCGCAAGATTAAGAGTGTTTACTGCATGGCCCCAACTAGTTTCAACAAATTACCAAGTTGGAAGGATTTCAATACGGTGCAATTTAAAAGTAGACTGCGTAATTTTTATTACATCTATTTATCTGAGTTCCTAACAGAGAAAAAAATTTGACTAATTTTAATATTATATTATAATCTACTAATGACATTGATTTCAATACGGTGCAATTTAAAAGTAGACTGCATAATTTTTATTATAACTTTATTAATATTTAACTGAGTTCCTAACAGAGAAAAAAAATTGACTAATTTTAATGATATATTATAATCTACTAATGACATTTTATTATAGACGTAGTTAATGACATTAAATCACAGAATGCTTTATTTTTCATTTATTATGTAGGTACTTAATTTTATTTAATTGTATGATTTAAACTATTTGCATTTTAATATTTTAATGTTTTTGCTGTTTTGTTAATTTATTGTTGTTTTAATTATGAGTTAGACATTATTATTTATTTTTTTAATAGTTTTTATTTATTTAAGTTTATTAAGCAAAAAGTAATTCTTTTGATGAAGCCTTTCGATCGGTATGATAAACCTACAGAGTAATTTTTTTCTCGTGTAGCGGGTTCTACTCCCGTTTCTATTATGCAATTATTTAAAAATCTATGAATACAGTTTAAATTGTTTTTTAAAGTAAAATAATGTGAAATGTTACATCTACAATATTCAAGGTACTTTCGCTCCATGTGGCATAGCCGTGGGACGTCCTGTAGAATAAGTTAAATATTTTGATGTAGGTAGTTATTGTTTAATAACAGAGGTGTTTTTTCTTTAGGGATGTACATAGATAAATCAAGCAAATATGGTGTTTTATATAATCAATTGACTCAATGTTTTATTTTATGTTTTGAGATTAACAAGTAATTAAATTAAAAATTAAAAAAACCCGACTCAATAAAAATTAAACATTGCTTCGCCACTTTTACTCCCTTTAAATCAAACTTTGACCAAGCTTGATATAAAGGGAGTAAGTCAAAAAACCAATTTTCAAGCTTTTTTGTTTTAATCTCATCATAATCATCATCTTCATCATCATCTTCCTGCCCTTATCCCATGTCATTTGGGGTCGGCGCAACACGTTATTTTCTTCCATTCTGCCCTGTCAGTCGTCACGTTATCATTTATTCCTTTTTCCTTCATATCACTCCTACTTAATCTCGTTAGTTTATATTCCTCATTCCCTTTCAATATAATATAGTGTACATTATTCTACAAATTCCTTTCATGTTTTGCTACCCATATTGAGGGAGTTGTAAAAACAAACATATTTCGTAATTTTGTGGTGGCGGCCATCTTGGATTTGAAATTTGTTATAGCGTATAGTATTCTACTAATCGAGCCCTTTTTAAAAGGGTCATGATCACCTGCCTAGCCTCTTCTCAACTTTGTTGGGGTTTCAGTATAACCGGATGCAGCTGAATACCAGTATTTTACATGGAGCGACTGCCTTACTGACCTCCACAACCCAGGTAATACTGGGTAATATGATACCTTTTGGTAAGACTGGTTAAAAGGGTACAACACAATAATACAATATTATTAAAAACAAATAATTTATTTAATAAAATATGGTTGTCAGTAAAATTACTTTTATAATTTATCCTCAGGAGAAGGGCGCGATAGGGTTTGTTACCAAGTAGAAAATTCCAGAATTTCTGAAAAAGAAAAATACAAATTTAATTGAAAAGAGATTTTTTAATAATATTTTTGGTTATAATATTATGCATAGTTCATCGTTTGTCATTGTTACAGTCCGGTACTACTACATAAAATAGATTTATAACGTACAATTAATGCAAAATATCATCACTCTGGTCTTTTTGGGCAGAGCAATCAGAGCCATAGCGATCACAAAAAGTCACAAAATCATAAATAGGTATAGCCGAATTTAAAAGCAGTAGAAAGTTGTGATTACGTCTCATATAAACTACTTTTCCATGATTTGATTTAAAGCATGAAGGTGATCTGTAGTGGAGTAACTTGGGCGGAAACCAGCTTGTTCGGGTGGTTGGTGGGTATCTAATTTTGCATCGATGCGGTTATGGATGACTTTGATGAATGCCTTTTATAGATGTGACACTAAGCTTATTGGCCTGTAATTGTTGACATCGCTTTTATCCCCCTTCTTATGAAGTAGGATGATGTTTGAGTGGCACATCTTTGCGGGCAACCTTCCAGTATGAAGAATGGAGTTAAACATGTTGGTGATATGAGGAAGAAGTGCGGGAGAACCAAGTTTAAGCGCTTCTGTTGTAACACCATCTTCGCCTGGACTCTTTTCATAGTGCATGCTGGTTAAAACTTTTTTCACTTCATAACCCGTTATGAAAGGAATCAAAAAAAAAAAAAACAAAATTCATTTATTCAAACTAGGCTGATAATCAGCACTTTTCGAAGGTCAAAATTTACTTTACCTACTTTACTACAGTGAAACTTGGTTAACTGGGACTTGGATAAGTGAGAAACCTCTTTAACTGGAACTCATACTGGGGTCCCATGAGACAGATTTGAATATCTGAGACACATTTAACCAGGTTTCACTGTATTTACATTTTTATAAGACAGTCCCCCAAAACGCCCACCCATCGACACTTCCTAGTGTTTAGCTGGAAAGAAGAAGTGGCGGAACAAACTCCCCAGCACACATCTGTCTGTTAGGTTGGTTAGAAGAACCAGACTCGATACAATAGCAAGGTGTCAGTTACATTTAAGATTTACTACAGACACAATCAGTAATAAACAAAAGTATATAACAATAAACAATGTAAAAATAAAATAATAAATACATAACAAAACAGTAAACTAAGTTTGGAGAAAGAACACAAATAACAAACATTGTCTTGTGTTCAACTCAGCGACCAACTATTCTTATCATCTAAGTAGTCGTTAATAGAATAGTAAGCTTTTAAACAAAGATTAGATTTAACTTTGGCTTTAAACTCATTAAATGGCAAGTCTAGAAAAGAAGATGGCAGTTTATTATAAAATGTAATCCCGAGCCCTACGAATGAATTGTGAACTTTGTGAAGCCGGTGAAAAGGAGCGCGTAGTTTATGCTTCTTTAATCTTTTCGGGGTCGGGGCATTCATATACTATTTCGATGTTAATATTAGTTGGGTCTGTATAATAGTAGATTATTAACCAAGGGGATAAAGCAGTGCCTTCTGTCGCGGGTGACGATTTAAATGGCGAGCGTAACGAAGGACTCGAGGTTTATACTCCCGAGCGTAGCGAGGGTGTTTAAAACTTAAATCATGAGCGAAGCGAGGGATTTAAGACGAGTCCTGAGTGTAGCGACAGCGAGGGATTAAAGTTCACCCAAGACTAAGACAGCTTTATCACCGAGGAAAATACTCTACTTTTCGTACCATTTGCGAAAAAATGAACATATTAATAATATGAGATAAGCATTTATTAAAAATAATGACAATTAAAAGTAAAAGTTAACATTCGAAACATTGGTCCAATATTGATAGAGAGAGAGTTACATTTATTGTTGATGAGTTGATTTGCAGTCTCTCCAACGGTGCCAAATCGACTACCAGTACATCGAGGTGTTGAAGTGTTTGTACAAAAACGCCACCATGTCAGTCCGACTTCAGGACCAGACCACGGAACCTATCCTTCTGCAGCGCGGTGTGAGACAGGGAGACGTCATATCTCCGAAACTCTTCACCGCTGCATTGGAGGATGTCTTCAAGGTTCTGGATTGGAAAGGACTTGGCATCAATGTCAACGGCGAGTACATCACTCACCTTCGGTTTGCCGACGATATAGTGGTCATGGCTGAGACCATGGAAGACCTCAGTAAAATGCTCGATGACCTCAGTAGAGCTTCCGAAAGAGTGGGTCTTAAAATGAACATGGACAAAACCAAGGTTATGTTGAATGTTCATGTAACACCCACTCCTATCAAGATCGGAGACTCTACGCTCGAAGTTGTGGACGATTATGTCTACCTGGGACAAACGGTCCAGTAGGGTAGATCTAACTTCGAGAAAGAGGTCAATCGTCGAATCCGACTCGGCTGTGCAGCGTTCGGGAAGCTGCGCAGTATCTTCTCGTCCAACTTACCCCAGTGTCTCAAGACGAAAGTCTATGACCAGTGTGTGTTGCCAGTGATTACATACGGGACCGAAACGTGGTCGCTTACAATGGGCCTTATCAGAAAGCTCAAAGTCACCCAAAGGGCAATGGAGAGGGCTATGCTCGGAATTTCCTTGCGTGATCGAATCAGAAATGAGGACATCCGCATGAGAACCAAGGTTACCGACGTAGCCCGAAGAATCGCCAGACTTAAGTGGCAATGGGCAGGGCACATTGCTCGCAGAACGGATGGCCGATGGGGCCGAAAAGTTCTGGAATGGCGACCGCGAACCGAAAGACGTTGCGTTGGAAGGCCTCCCACTAGGTGGACCGATGACCTGTCCCCCTATTGCGTATCTTTTTAACGTCAGTGGCTATCAGAAATGTCCATAGATTAACTGTAAATTGGTTATGGTTTGGTACATTTTTTTCTTAAAAACTCACCATTTGACAGTTATTTGATAGACATTATAAGTTATCCACTGTCATTAAAAGATACACAATAGCCCTGCTGGTCAAGGTTGCAGGAACCCGCTGGATGAGAGACGCACGGGACCGGTCAATGTGGCGACGCCTGGGGGAGGCCTATGTCCAGCAGTGGACGTCTTTTGGCTGAAATGATGATGATGAGGATGATGATGAGTTGATTTGAGTATTTCTCTGTTCTTGCATCTGAGGAACTTGCGTTTAAAAGCAAAGGCATCAAGCTCATGCGGCCTCGTCGGCTTTCGTAATTTTATTTAATAATCTTATCTGCATAATAAATGCGTAGGTATTCTTTTTTCAAAAAGATGTACCTATAATGCTTTTACAAACTCAATGGTGTAAACACAGATGTAGTTCAGTATAAATTTCGGTAAGTACATATTCCAAATTTAAATCACATTCTCCCCCTAGGGGATGAATGAAATTCAGTACAATTTTCTTTCCCTGTTTTTAACAGATTAAAAATGACTATTGTTATGTTCGCTTTTTGTGGCATAGCGATATATTACTTTACTCTATGGTGGCATAGAATGTCACTTTTTTGAGCAAGTGGTACGAAAAGGTTTTTATAGTACCTAATCAGTACAAATTTCTAAAATGTTGTCCCTGTTGTGATGTTTAATACCATTGGTGTCCTGTAAGCTATTTATCCATTTTCTGGTTTTGCAATGCCTTGTTTAGCTATTCTTAGATACTGGTTTTTCTGTAGTGCTATTTTCACCTTATGGGTGTTTAAATTTCGGATATCTTGTCTAATGCTTCGTTTGACCTGTTTGTCCAAAACTCTGCGTTGGTCTGAGCCTGAGCCGATGGTATGCTTGCATCTTTCTTCTATTAGGTAGTTCTTTAGTTGAACTAGATAGATGTGCTTCTTTCTTCTTTTTAGTTTCTATCCGAAGAGAACATTTGCGGATGCCTTCTACTATTCTCTTGTATTGTTCTTCAACATCATTAAATCGAGGTCTAGACCTTTGAAGTGATTAGATAGTTCCGTGTTAAACTTTTCAAAATTGTTAATAAGGGTTTCTCTTGTGAGTTTTTTGAGTGGTGCTCGAAATGATTTGGCGCGATGAATTTTGAAGCTGAATCTAATTTTTGCACGAAGCGGTCTATGGTCGGAATTGAACTTAATGTTGTTAATGACACCTACATCTTTTTTTATTTGTGTGTCTGAAGTTAAGAAATAATCGATTTCGTTTTTTATTTGAGTGTTTGGTGAAATCCATGTCCATCTTCGCTGTGGTTTTTTAGGAAACAAACTGTTAGCAATTTTCATATTTTGGGCAAAAGCGAATTGTAGCAGTCTTGTGCCTCACTCCATGCCAAGCCATGCAATCCTAAAATGCCTTCGTAATCTAATTCCCGCCTCGGTCCAACTTTGGCGTTAAAATCTCCCAACACTAAGGTCCATGTGCCACGGTTCTCATCACATGCTCTGTTGAGAATATCATAAAAATCTTCAACATCTTCGTCGGAACTTGCTGATGTCGGAGCGTATGTCTGTACTAATGTTAAACTTTTTGGGATGTAATGCGAAATTTAAGAACAGCTATGCGTTCAGAATATCCACGAAACTCAATGATGGTGTCCTTCCACTTCTTAACAACCAGAAATCCAACACCGTGAAGTCCTTGGGTTTCTCCAAAGTGGAAGAACACAGCATCGTTCGTTTCTTCAGTGGTTTCACCCAGTCGCCTCACTTCTGCAAGTCCTATAATGTCCCACTTTATGTCTTTCAAAGCGTTATTTAGTTCTGTAGGACGCTCATCTCTCATGAGTGTACGGATGTTGTAGGTGAGAATATTAAGTTTATCGGAGTCCTTTATTATGTTAGCCGAAGTCGTTTGACGGTTCACCGTTCTCGCCCGGAGATTCACCTCGCCCCTGACTCCAGTGCTGAGCCGGCGCCCGTCAGTGCCAGCAGAACAGCTGGAGTCGCCGGGCACTTGTGTACATATTGTCATTGTGCTATTCATTAATGGGGGGGTTTGGACCATATCCCGCCGCGCTGGTCCAGTGCGTGTTGGAGGGTCGCCAGAGCCTCGTTTGTCGAAAGCAGGGTGTACCACGAGCAGGTGAGGTTGGCTTGAGTTCCTAGGCTGTTATTGGGAATAACAAAATTAAAAATTTTGAAAAAACCCCACGACGGTAAACATTTAATTGAAAATGAATAAAATAACTCAAAATAAACATAATTAAGGAATATCCGTCGGGGGCTGCTATTAAACCAGCTAAAGGTTTTCTAGTGACGTGAATCCAATTATTGAAGAATTATTCTATATTATGAGTGTAATAGTATGTAATAGTTCTTGCAACATTACTTTACTGCCAACTGTGGAGGCTTGTAAATGGCTTGTCGTTGAACAAGTCACTATTTATTTTTGTATTGTTAGCTGAAAGCCACCCAAATAAAATAAAAAATAAAATAAATTATGAGTATGATTAAATTGTTGACATATAGAAAAGGCAGCCCCCGACGGATATTCCTTAGTTATGTTTATTTTGAGTTATTTTATTCTTTTTCAATTAGATTTATACCGTCGTGGGTTTTTTTCAAAAATTTTAATTTTGCTTAATTTTATTTCAGACTTTTTAGAGAGCATATACGAATTATAATCTATATAATATGTAGGTAAGATCTCGCAAAACAATAAATGTGATTCATCAAATCGGACAATTCGTTTTAATATTATTGCAATATTATTTTGCACTAATATTGTAGCACCCTCTAGTGAGTTACAGACGTAATTTTTATTATTTGGGAACATGCATTAAGCTACCACGTACACATTGCTGAAAACAGAATTCTAATCGGACATTTCGTTTTGATTATATTGCAACATTGTTTTGCACTAATATTGTGGCGCAAAACTCACTAAAAAACGGCCTGGCCACGGGACGCGGCGCGGCGCGGCGGCGGTGCGAAAGGCGGTGCGGCGGGCGACGCGATTATTCGCGCGGCGGCATTTGCAGGCCATCGGGGAGACGCGTTCGCCGCCGCGACCAGTAAGGAAGTCCGAGAGCAAAATGTCTTTATCAAAGTTATCTTGATATTGCTTACAAAGTAATAATTTTTTGGTTCAAGACGTACCTAATATTTGGAAGAGATTGTAAAGTACATTTTTTTTAAAACGTTGCACACTAGGAATTTCTCCTGTATCGTGGGTGCGTTCCCGTTCACAAACATTTAAACTCACATACACAAATACCCAGACCCGGAACAACTATCTGTAGGTCATACAAATATTTGTTCCGTGCGAAGATCGCACCCGCGACACGCAGCGCAGCAGTCCATTGCTTGAGCCACTGCGCCAACCGTGCCGATTTTGAATATGAATTGAGGTATAGATGGAGAATTCTACAAGAAGTACGAGAAATACAGAATGTATCCTGAATTTTTTTTCGAGTATACCAGAATGAGTGTCGAAACCTTCGATTATATTCTTGTTAATATTCAACCAGAATTGGAGAAAAAAGTCAGTAAGTCGCGGCGAATACAACTAAAAATTTTTAATCCCTTCCCCAGTCGCCGCGACTGCCGCCCGACTCCGTGGCTCGCGCCCACAGAACACATACAATATACTCTCGCGCCGTACTGATTCATGCATGTATTTGTTTCACTCGCCGGTCGCGCCGCCAGTCGCCCGGTGCGATTCGCGTGTTACAATTCGCCGGTCGCGCCGCCAGTCGCCGCTCCCCGTGGCTTGATCAGTACATTTCTATGCATTTGTTTCAGTCGCTAGACGCCTCGCCGTTCGCACCGCGCGATTTTTCGCTATGGCGAATGTCCCGTGGCCAACGCGTAAGAACATGAACTCATTGAACACAAACCCGTTATTGAAAACCGCATCAAAATCGGATTATTAGTTTAGAAGATAGGTGGGAACATTACTTTGCACACACAAACATCTCTCATACTAAACGCATATACCTGCTCCGTTCCGTCGTGGGTAAAAATATTTGTAATCCTCACAATAAACCCTTTTCTTTGATATGTCACACGGTATAGTTTGCAAAACTTGAAAAAAAAAAAAAAACTGTAAGGCCCAACGGACACCGGCGGAGGCGCGGCGAAGCGCGGTTTTAGATCGCCGACCGGAGCAGTGGAGCGCGTCTGCTCTCGTGGCAGCTTGACGGCTGACCGCGCGCGTCTCGCTTTGCATGCTGTTCTCAACCGCATGTCATAGGAATTAAGGTTTATTTAAATTGATTTATTCTCAGTATCTTCGAATACTCTTTAACCCTTAAATTGGCAGTGTACTCCACCAAAGACATACACTTTGAAAAAATCGATTGTGGTAGTAATCTAAAAAAAATACCTGTTATTATCATTTTTAGCTTGCAATAATTGTTTATTTTAGTAGATAAAATAATAGGATATGATAAAATCAATAATTATCCGTCAAATTCTAAATTTCTTCGAAGCGATCTGACGTATCTGTGTCACATGAAACCTTTTTAAGTTTTTCTGCGCTTTTTTGCTTGGGACTTGTGGTTATTAGGCTTTACATTGCACAGGGACATTATAAACAACATCAATCGTCCATAATTTTATGTGTAAATTACGTAATTGCAATTTTATGAGTTTGAAACTTTGTGTGTACTCCCTGAATGCCGTTGCCAAGTACGCGCAAAATAGACTTCGGTATACACGAAGTACATTGCCAAGTATACAAAGAAATACAAAAGGCCTTTTTTGTATGTTTTGATATAAAATGATATCGATTTTATGTCGTATAGCATGTTATTTTCTCTTTTAATGCAGCGCTTAAACCTGACACGATCACATAAATTCAAGCTTTGATCCTGAAAGAAAATGCATGATCCGATGACAGTTCTTGTTTTGATAACGAATCACACTTCCTCCACCAAGCTCAACTCTCACCCACTAGAATGTTCAGTCTTTCAAAGTCAAATAGGTACACATACAACGTTGTAACGTACTCCTAACACCAATGCTTCAAGAGGTTTTTCCGTATTCATCCATCAATAATATAATGCCATACCAACATGGAATTCAATTCAACCATTATCTACTCCATCTGTAGAACTTCTACTGTCACTAGTTCCAAAGCACATTGGAAGCTTCACCTGTGCCAATCTCTAGATCTAAACGCAAGTAGCTTTCAATTTTTACTTTTTACTCCATGTAGTACAAATACAAGAAAACATATTTCACACTATAGTTGGCAATGTACTCCCGGGAGTACACCGATTTTCGCGAAAACTGTAATATTCAGATTTTTTTCACAATTTTTTTCAGTCTTCCGGTATCATAATAAACCAGGAAATAACAAAAAAACATTAAATTTTAGAAATAAATTCATTTGCCAATTTAAGGGTTAAACAGGCGAGCAGCACTTTGCTGTCGACAGAGCCAACTTCAGCTGTCGACAGAGGCAACTGCAGCTGTAGACAGAAGTAACTGCTACTGTCGACAAAAGCAACTGAAAGCACTCCGTAGGTTCCGTACATTATTATTTAATTTTAATGATTTATTTAAGAGTTAGGTTTACTTTATATTAGAACAGGTTAGGTATTTTTAAAGTTATGTGTAAATATTATAGTTTTTAGTGTTTATATTGATTTCTTATTATTAAGGATTCCTAAACTAAACTCTTTATAATTGTAACTTGCAAAGTGCAACGTTACAGTACCCCGCCAAAAGCGAAGGATTTTGTATACTAGGTGCAAAATCCGGCTAGTACACACGGCTACACATCAAGCTATACATTTCCAGTTTACGCTGATCTCGCACTGTACGGAAATCCTATACAATGCGAGACCAGCTTATACTGGAAATGTATAGCTTGATGTGTAGCCGTGTGTACATACTACTAAACTAAACTTACTAAATACATACAGGCTTTTCTTTCTTAGCTCACGCAAATAGTCATCATTCATAAAATCATCGAGTCTAATTATAAAGACTTGAGACCATAGCAACAGAGTAATAACTAAATCATTTAATAATTATACTCAATTAGTAAGTTAAAATGTATTAAAATAGTATTTATTATTTAACACATCAAAGTTTATGTAGTAGGTTTTTGTATAATTATATTAAGGCTAGGTTAGGTTGTTATGTATGCTGTGTCAGCACCTAACATTGTAACATCGTGCTAGTTGATACTCGCCTTGCGCGACCAACAGACGCGGCATTCATAGTAGCGCCGGGATGTTTAGTCTGGCACCCGGTGACGCGTTTCGTAGAGTTAAGGATTTAAGAATAAGGCATTGTTATATTTTAGAACAAAGCATTGTTGTATTGTCTTTGTATTAGAATTAATTTTAAAACCAGTTAGTCTGGAATTAAACGTCTTCGCGACCAGACTCCTGTCGTTTCTTTTTAAAAACCTTCGGCAGTGCCTCCGGGAGTTAACTGGCGCAGCCGCACAGTGGATCGAAAATCGAATTTCGAAGACATTTAAATTCTTTTTGCTTTTTTAATTTTTTTTGCTTGTGATAAGCTTCTAATTACTCCAGCAGCTATGAATATATACAAGGAATATCATTTGATAGGTAAACTAAATTAAAAAAAAAATAAAATGAAAATTTTGTATGGCGTCAAAGTAATAAATCCAAATATCTTCAAAACCATAGTCTCGCAAGATATATCCTTACAGATGACTGTTCTACAAATTATTTGTGATTTTTTGGTGTATTTTATATAACTCTGACTTCTGCGGTTTTTTTATAAAAAATATATACGTTATATAAAAAAATGGTTGAACTATAAGTTGTATTTACATCCAAACCAATGGGTTTATAAACTTGAAATTTTGCAGAGAGGTGTCTGTATTTTAGAGAAACACTACTGCATTATCCAAATTAGGAAGTATATTTAATGACATCTTTAAAAAAAAAAAGTGATAATTTAATTACGCATTCCAAGAACTCGTTTTTAATACTGTATTGTATGATCGTTAACCTAATAGGAAATATCTAATTACCCAAATTATATAATAACCTTAATTTTGATGACATAAATTGCTGTAATTAGTATCTCACTATTACTTTTATGACATCATTAAGGGTAGCTAAGCTAAATATTATAAAATGAAAGTTATTATTTACATTATAATATATACATAATAAAACTAACATATTTATACAATTAAGACTAAAAGTAAGTACCTACATACACAAATAAAACGACGACAATAGGACACTTACGCGTCAAAGTAATATATGAGTATTTCTCAAAAAAAGTGTACAGCTTGTCTATAAAGTCATGAAATTAATGTTTGAGGAACTAACATTATTCAAAAGTAAGGCAACACTAAATCATGGTACATCAAATGTCATCGGCTGTCATCAACTTGTTATTTATCTTGATATCTTTTGCATTTTTTAATGTTTTTCAAATCTACGTCGACAAAACTTCGAAAAAACGTGTTAAATATGAGGAAAACAAATAGGAGTGGAGCTCGGGAAATTATTTCAAAGTATATCAGCGATGTTTGTTAGAACACCAAGCTGACCAAATTTTATCAAATTTGGATGATATTTATACTCGAACAGCAGCTATAACAGGTATGCAATCGTGTTATTGTTTGTTTTTTATCTACCAGAAGTCACAAATTTACTAAATATACGATTTTAAGACTAAAATAAGCATTGTTTACATTGCGCATATATAGGTTAGATTGCAAATGTAAGTAGCTCATATTGTAGTGCGACGTTAACTTTTGATACTTTTGGGTAATCAAATTTACCGGTGATTTTAATATGAATAAGTTTTAAAATGTTTGAAATAAAAACAGTGCTATGTATTTTCTGTTAGATATTACATCTTTTTTTAAAACTTTCTTTCAGGAAAATCTGAGAGTACAGTGAGGCATATTGCAGATGAAGGCAAACACAGATCAGGCCGTCCTAAGAAAGAAATGGATGACTTCAACATAAAATTTCGCTAAAACAGATCTGGATTTTAAATGTAGCCTAGAAGTCCTGCGTAAAATTTTGAAATCGATTGGATTTTCTTACAAGAAGATCAAAATAACAGAAAGGCTCTAATCGAACAACATATTGCAGCAAAACGGGCAAGAGAAAATGGGCATACAGTGGTACAAAAGTTAAAATATAACATTAATAAAAAATATGTACGAACATTTTTCTTTTATTTACTCTTTTTTATTTCAATGAAGGTCGGAAGGAAAACATCGTGAGGAAATCTGGACTTATAATTATTATAAGTCTGAAATCGCCAACCCGTCTTGAGCATGCGTGGTGATCAGTGCTCGTGCCGTCTCTGTTGAGAAGAGGCCTTTGCCCAGCAGTGGGACAGTAATAGGCTGGTATTATCATTTATAATGAAGGTTGCATCTTTGTTTATGGTTTCTGTATTTTTTTAAATAAGATAACAGATTTTAATTAAAACCAGGTTTGCTTCTAGTACAAAATAATGTGCTAGTATCAAAACCATTTTAGTCACACTATACAGGCTATGTGCACGAGTCTTCACGACCGCAGCGCCCTCATTTATTTTCATGACTTTATAGACAGGCTGTACGTAACGAAAAAGTTGTTACGAAATATTGTTATGAAATAGTTCTAGATGTTACTAAATAGTAAACTTATGGCTATAAACCAACCTATTAAATAAAGCATATGAGACTTTAAAATTCGTAAAGAACTATTTGCCAGTGAATGTTCACTAAGGTTTTAATATTGGCAAAGTTTTAAGAGCTTTAAACACTCATCTTTACACTATACTTTTTCATAACGTAACGAAATTCATAAAAATCGTTACGAAAAAGCAACGAAAATTGTACAAATTAAGATCATAATAAGTCGATGGTTTGATAAAACCTGAAACTGCAAATAATATAATACGCTTAAATGTTCGTACGACACGTATTACAATAACATATATAAATCAAGACTTATCTTAATGTGAAAAAGTGAAAAAGTATTTCTTATTACGAAAAAGTAATCTCCCTTGGACAACACGTTCAAAACTGATTTTCACATTAAAAGTTATGGCGGAGACGTCAGACCTACAGCCAATCAGAATGATGCTAGTGTTGCCCGTGTTAAAAGGTAACGGATGCGTTCAGAAATTACGTGGAAGTAGAAAAAAAACGTAACTAAAGAGTAAGTTACTAAAAAGTAAATGGGCACGACTCATTTTGTTTTTCGCATTTTTTTTTATATTTTACTATGAAACCCCATAGAAAATCACTTTAATAAAGAAACTACATTTAATCAAGGTCTGTAATACAAAAAATGCACAATATTAACGCGACATATCGAATTTTATGAAGTGTTACATGTATGAAGTCGTAGGGTGGCAATTTGATTTTTGTATGAAACGCAAAAAACATCTTTTTAAAAAAGCTTTCTAAAATTGATTGAATACTATGGTTTTACCATTTATTCTTCACAGCTTTAAAGTTTAATAGTTTTTCTTCACAAATATGTTATTTTTTGTATGTATGGTTAAATAAAAACATTGAAACTTTGTTACTATATCGAGGCACACTTTTTTTTCAACAGATGTACACTTATTTTGAGAAATACTCATATAATAGGTTAACGATCATACAATACATGTATGATCGTTAACTTATTAGGAAATATCTACCTACCTAATTACCCAAATTATATAGTAACCTTAATTTTGATGACATAAATAATTGTAATTAGTATTTCACTATTCAGTGCTATCTTTTGATTTTTGCACTTTATAATAAGAAGGATATACATCCTTTGCACCTTCTCGTATAGCTGTTTCCCTCAAAGTTATATATTGCCATTTCGACAGCTTTAACGAAAGAAGTAGACCCAGCGCTTTCTCGGCCGAAAACACAGGTTTAGAAGATGGTTTTCCAATCATTTCCATAAATTTGCCAGTTGCTTCGGGGTTCTTCATCATATACTCAATTACAGTTGCAATATTTCCCTGGCCTTGTTCGCTCAATTGAACTGCAGTAGCATATGCTAATTCAGCGCTATCGTGACCTTTCAGATCTATTATTCTTCTTTTTTTCTGCTTAGTACTTAGGTCTTCAAATGGTTTTCGAGGTGTAGATTTTCTCTTTGTCATCGTTTCTACTGATGATGTTGTTGATGTCGAAGGTTCAGGTTCAGTACAGCTTGTTTCAGAACTTTCAGCTGTTGGTTGTATACAGCTAGGCCAGTCGATGTTTGCTTCAAGCCAAGTTCCGAAATATTTTTTAAAATCCGTAAAGTTCCTTTGGGATTTCTGCCATCTTATAACTGCAACTCTCGTGAATCTTTGGCAAAAGATTTTCAAAGTCAAACGGTCTTCGTCAGAAAGACTATGATCCAAGCAAGATACCACTGTTTCAAACACTTTGTCACTATCATTCTTCTTGTCAGATTGTTTTAATATGACAAACAAATCTAGGTTTGTAACAAGGCCCTCCATACTTTACACTTAAATATCTACCGGAATGATTCAAATGCTCAATACGAACTAAATAATAGAATATTCTGCAGTTGTACTTATATGTAATACTCAACTACCCTCATTAACGCTATAATATTTAGCCTAATTACCCTTATTAATGTCACAATACTTATAATTAGGTACTAATTATCATTAAGGTAATTATATAATTTGGGTAATTAGATATTTCCTAACGATCGATAACGGTTAACGATCAAACATGTATTGTATGATCGTTAACCTATTATATATTACTTTGATGCGTAAGTGTCCTATTGTCGTCGTTTTATTTATATGTATGTAGGTACTTATTTTTAGTCTTATTTGTATAAATATGTTAGTTTTATTATGTATAATATATTATAATGTAAATAATAACTTTCATTTTATAATATTTAGCTTAGCTACCCTTAATGATGTCATAAAAGTAATAGTGAGATACTAATTACAGCAAGTTATGTCATCAAAATTAAGGTTATTATATAATTTGGGTAATTAGATATTTCCTATTAGGTTAACGATCATACAATACAGTATTAAAAACGAGTTCTTGGAATGCGTAATTAAATTATCACTTTTTTTTTTTTTAAGATGTCATTAAATTTACTTCTTAATTTGGATAATGCAGTAGTGTTTCTCTAAAATACAGACACCTCTCTGCAAAATTTCAAGTTTATAAACCCATTGGTTTGGATGTAAATACAAGTTATAGTTCAACCATTTTTTTATATAACGTATATATTTTTTATAAAAAAACCGCAGAAGTCAGAGTTATATAAAATACACCAAAAAATCACAAATAATTTGTAGAACAGTCATCTGTAAGGATATATCTTGCGAGACTATGGTTTTGAAGATATTTGGATTTATTACTTTGACGCCATACAAAATTTTCATTTTAATTTTTTTTTAATTTAGTTTACCTATCAAATCATATTCCTTGTATATATTCATAGCTGCTGGAGTAATTAGAAGCTTATCACAAGCAAAAAAAAATTAAAAAGCGAAAAGAATTTAAATGTCTTCGAAATTCGATTTTCGATCCACTGTGAGCCGGTAGGATATCCGCTGTCTTAACGCTGTGTTCGAGTACACAAAAATCGGTCTCGCGCGCGGCTTCGGGTATCCTCGAACCAAATAAATAAGTTTTCTACACCTGGCGCCGAAGGTTCCTGTCCACGGCACGAGCAGCTCTACGGGGATGGGATGGGATCGAGCAGACTGTAAGTAGACCTTTTTACTATCCTGTCTCGTCCTTGTTATTTCCTGTGTTGCTCTGTGGGACTTATTGCGTAACTTTTAAACTAAAATCGTTGAAAGTTATTTGACTTCTGCACAAAATTGGCAGGCCTATTTTTAAGTGAAATTTTATAATTTAAGTGTTAAAGTAAAAAAAAAAATTGATTAAATTGTTGATTAAAATGCCGGAAGAAGTCGGAGAATCTGTTCAAATAATCCCTAAAGATGTTTTAAGTTTAATTCCTAAGTTTGATGGTGACAAATGTATATTAAATTTGTTTATAAAGAAAAGTGAATATATTTTAAGCAACTTTAATGGCCCTAATAATGCTGCTCAGACAATATATAATTTCCATGCTATCACTAGTAGATTGTGTGGTAGAGCAGCGGCTCTATTAGTGAAAGAGATGATATAAGTACATGGGACCAACTAAAATCTATTCTTATTCAACATTTTGGTGACCCCAGATCAGAAGACTGCGTGGCTATTGAGTTAGAAAATTTAAAAATTAAATCTAATGAAACTTATCTGGACTTTTGTAACCGAATTCAGCAAATTCGCAGCACTCTGTTCTCCAAGGTCAATTTACTCGCTAGTGAGGAAATGAAAGCAGCAAAAATGGTGATTTACAATAACTTGTCTCTTAACGTGTTTTTATATAATCTACCAGAGGATTTAATTAGAATTGTAAGACTCAGAAATTGTACAAGTTTAGAAAGTGCGCTCAGTGTCGTCATGGAAGAGGTCAATTTTCAATTTCAATATAACGCAAGAAATAAAAGTAATTTAAAATCAGCCCAGCCTCCAATAAAACCTAATGTTCCAGCCTCAAATAATTTTGGTTATCCGGTCAACCAAAACTCAAAGTTTGTAATTCCGCATTCGCCCCAAAATAATTTTAGATCTGGTTTCAATAACAATTGGCAATTTGGCGTACCGAACCAAATTTATTCCAAACCGGGCGTGCAACAACCTCAAGGCTATAAATCCGTGTACATTGCAGGCAGCCCGCAGAGCCAAAATAATTTTAAATTTGGTACCAGACCTCAACCAGGATTTAGACCTCAACTTAACAACGCACCGAATATACCCAATTTTAATCCACCAAACCAGCAATTCAAATTCGGTATACCGCTGCAATATCAACCACAATGTAATTTACCCCAGCCACAAGTCGCTGACGTTTCTATGCGCACTGCCCGTCCCCTTCGAAGTAATATGATTACAAATAACTCCGATGATGAGAATATGTTTTACTCGTACAATATTAATAATAATGAAACTCATGTAGTCCATGACCAGGATTTTCAACCTGATTACGTAAACTGTGAAAATAATGTACACCTTACTGATAGTTTCGAACACACCGCCTATGACAATAATTTCTACTTCGAACATGTGGAGCCTGAATCCAACGAGACTACAAACAAAGAAGAATACGTAAATTTTCTTACGACAGCCTCGGGAAACGAAGCCGAATTTGATTTCTATATAATATACAAGAAAGGTAGCCAAAACAGCAACGTTGACGCCTTGTCTCGGATAAAACTAAATGTACTTACCAATCAAGATTATAACACATCCTTACAGGGTATCGTAGGTGATACTGAAAGACCTGATAGTCCAATATCAATATCGGACTCTTCAGAAACATTGACTGCCCCGTCACCTTCAGACATAATGTCATCCTATCCAGTTCGAGCATCTTCCTCTAACACCCTCACAGCAGATTCACTGACTGAAACAATACACTCTGCACAAGATATCGATACAAACGGCATCCCTATCGATACAAACGGCATCCCTATCCTAGATGAAGCTGTAGACACGAAGCCCCATAAAGTTCTTGTTTTTACCTGGAACAGAAATCAATTATCAGTAAAAGAGTTATCACGTGATAAACAAAAAAATATTGAGATACACTTACCTGTAGATAATCCACACTTAGTAAAACAATTCCTTCTAGAATACATACAACCTAAAATAAAATATTTCTTTTATTTTGAAGATCAACTACACCGTAACCAGTTACAGACGCTGTTATGTTATTAAACTATTTAAAAAGGATACGGTTAAAATTTACGAATGCACGAAAAGAATTATATACGTAGAGGACGAAGATGAACAACGTTCGGTTGTACTTACCTACCATCAGGGTAAAACCAGCCATCGCGGCATCAAAGAAACTCTCATGAAAATAAAGCGAAACTACTTACGGTAATTAATTCATGTGAAACCTGTAAAAAACTAAAATACGACCGTAAACCCTTGAAACCAGTATTACAATTAACACCAACACAAACAAAACCCTTTGCTGAAATATTCATAGACCTTTTCTCAATAGAAGGGAAACAGTTTTTGACGATAATAGACGCTTTTAGTATATTAGGACAGGCTTTTATACTGTCAAACCGATCCACTCCTGAAGTAGTCCGTGCATTAATTAAATTTTTCTCGTTCTATGGTGTACCAAACCGGATAAGTGCCGATCCTGGAACCGAATTCAACAATACATTGCTTAAAGAAACACTCCAATTTTATAAAGTCGATTTGCACATAGGTACAGCACATAACCTTAATTCCATGGGTTTAATAGAGCGTTTCCACTCAACCATCTTAGAAATATATCGTATCGCAAAATATGAACACCGAATTACTGATGCTGCCGACGTAATGACATACGCGATTATGTCTTACAATCAAACCATACATTCGCCAACAGGTCTTACACCCTTCGAAGTTGTATTTGGACACATTGATTCAAATAGCACCTTTGCAGTTAACTTTAATAAACAATATACGCAACAATTAGTTAACGATCACATGAAGCGCACTAAGTATCTCTACCAATACTTAACAGATAAAATAATAGCAAACAGCGAAAAGGTCAAAGAAAAACGTGGTGGTGAAACATCGTTCGATATACAAGAAGGAGACACTGTATTCATAAAAGGAGTGAACATTAGGCGAAGTAAAGACAAACCTCGTTTTCAAAAAGCACAAGTATCAGGTGAAATAGTTATGAACATTTGTCCCGTTAAAATAAATAATCGTGACACTTAAGGACATTAAACGACCTACACAGGTTCCTTCTCGTGTTCCTGGCCCTGACCTCCAGGGTACACACCCTTCAACTTCAAAAGATAGATAAGAACCCTGGCGTATTGATTCTGAAACAAGGTCAAGCTAGCGTAAGTTATAATAAGTGGATTATTATTAAGATTTTAGATTTAAGTTTGATTCATGAGGATTTGGAATTTAATATTAAAAGGTATGCAAACTTTAATGCATACATACACAAACATTTCGGAAATAAAAGCTTATTCGAAGAGAAGTCAAATAACGTTCATTTTAGAAATACCTATAATTAAAGATAAAATAATTATACAGGGTGATTGGAAGATGGGTGCAAAGCTTTAAGGTGAAGATAGTATAGACAATTTAGGACCATTTAAGCCATGGTTGTCTTAGACGAAGTCTTACCAAATTTTTTTAACCAAATTTTTAAGTTTTTTTTCGGAAATTCTCAAAATTTAATGAAAACTGCATAATTATGGCCAAATTGAATGATAAATGAATTAATTTTTTATTTATTTAATTAAAGTAATGTGTAAGCAACCAAGCAAAACATGTTTTAGGCTTCTGTGTCATTAGACATTTTTTTTACAGATATTTAAAGCTCAGAAAAAATAAAAAATTTGTACAATACGTCTTTTAAACCTTATTTAAAAAAAAAACGGAGGGTGCTTTTTTTGTTCAAACCTTTTTGAAGACATGCTTGATAATCGCTCTTTCTTTTGAGGTATCATTTATGCGGATATCTTACAAATTATTGAAATTAGGACCTAATAAACCAAATCGAGGGAGAAATTTTAAATTTTAGGCAGTCTAACAAAACACAAAATTTTTGCTTAAAAGAATACTTTATGTGGCCGAAATGATAACATTGTTCAATTCTAAGAATTTTTGGCACATGCAGGAACCAATTGAGGGGAACCCATTGAGGGGATTCTATAAACAATGGCCACCGAGCGCGGTGCGACGGCATTTCCAGGTAGAACGCCCAATGAATAGCAAAAAGCGATAAAGAGTTGGTTTTTACAGCAAAATGGTCTTAGTTACTGAGGCAACAAAGTCGTTTTTCTTTAGTCAGGGTCAGTCGGTCTGTGATGAAGCCGTTACATCTTTTACTTATTAGTCAAACTACTGCCCTTGTGAGTGGACGTTGTCGTGTTGATTCACAATTTACCGTGTTCAGTTGTAGCCCTTTGCGTTCCTGCACGTGTTGTTTGCGTTAGTTTTGAACTTTTTTGTTTCACCGTGTCCAGTCGTAGCCTCGCGCTCCTGCACGTGTTGATTTTTGACTTAATTGTGTTGAGTTGACGTTTAGTGCGCTCCTACGCCGTTTTTCTTAATTGTTAAGTGACTATGGCTACTTTTTCCAATCAAGAATATGCGGATATCGTATTTATGTACGGTAGAGCAGACGGCAATGGATCTTTGGCGCGACGGATGTATCAAGAGCGCTATCCGAATCGCAGGATACCGAATGTCCGAGTGTTTTACAACACGTTTCGTCGTCTTGCCCAAGATGGGTTTCACCGCGTGGAACCTGGAGTCAACCCGGGCAGACACGAAACTGCCGTCGACGAAGACATTTTAGCAGCATTTCAAGCGGATCCTACTACCAGTACTAGAGCAGTAGCTCGAAATTTAAACATTTCTCAATGGAAGGTGTGGCATACAATGCACCAAAATGATATGTAAGTATTTTAATGTATTTATTACCCAAATTTAATAGTGTTATATCTTAAAATAATGCCGAAGAACCATTATTTCCGAATATCTACTAATTCTATCCATCCAAAGTATGTAAAGTTGATTTTCCATTAAATTTTTATAATTTTGAGCTAATATTTTGGTCAGTGGGTCGTCTTAGGGGAGTGAATTATGTGTTGTAATTGAAAGAACAGTTAATTAACAATATTTAGGAAGACTGATCCTCATAGAAAATGATGTCAATAGCTAAGATGACGCGTTTTTGTTTTTTCTTCCACGAGTTGTAAAACTGTCACCCGAGAACTTCATGAAAAGTATCGAAATAAAGGTTCACACAAACGAAAATTCATGCTTTGGCTGCTTTTCTACCCGACTACGGCTAAAGTCCATAAAGAGGGTTATGTGTTTGACCTGTATTTTTTTACTTTTATTTTTTACTTATTATTTCCTCATAACTCCTCAACGGATGAACGGATTTGGATGAAATAAACGTTGTTAGATTAGTCTTGGTGTCGCGAGTATCACTGGCTAAATCAAAATGAAAAAACAACGAAAATTGCGGATTTTGGGGGCCATATTGTTGTTAAGTGTAAATTGTTTTTTCTTCCCTTACCAATGGTCCAAATGTGTTTTCAATCCATCCAAGAACCCATTGAAATATCCCCAGAAAATTTCATCCAAATTGGTCCAGCCGTTTAGGAGGAGTTCAGTGACATACACATACAGTAGAATTATTTATGTAAAGACTAGCTGAGCTGGCAGCAGCGCCACCTACCGGGTCCAATTGTGTTTTTAAACCATCCAAGAACCCATTGAAATATCCCCAGAAAATTTCATCCAAATTGGTCCAGCCGTTTAGCCGGGACCAACAGCTTAACTTTCTTTCCGAGGCACGGAGAAAACTCACTTTGTGACCCCACCTACTGGGTCCAATTGTGTTTTCAAACCATCCAAGAAACCATTGAAATATCCCCAGAAAGTTTCATCTAAATCCGTCCAGCCATTTAGGAGCAATGATGATGATTGTTATTTGCTTTTCAGTTTTTGTTTAGCCGGGTGTTTTATTTTTTTGTTATTTTATTTGTCATCATCTGCCTAGCCTTTACACAATTAAGTTGGGGTCTGCTTCCAGTCTAATTGGATGCAGCTTAATATCAGTATTGTACATGGAGTGCCAAAGATCTGTACATGGCAGCCGGGACCAACTGCTTAACTTTCATTCCGAGGCACGGAGGAAACTCAGTATGTGGTCTTCACCAATCCACAGACCTTCTTCTATATATATTATTATATGGTATTCGGTTGGTTTTTTAGGTATAAATGTATAGTGTAAATTTATGATATTATTCTTCTTTTTTCAACAGTTATGAAAATAATTACATTAATTTTAAAACAAATTTTTGTGATGGTTTAATTTAAGGTGAATGCTTCAGGGGGTAGCCAAGAATCGAAATCAAACCATTTATTTCAATTTTTCAAAATTATTTATTTATTTATTTTATTAAGGTGAATGCTTCTCTTGGGTTCTCTTTTTTGGGTTTGGGTTCTCAATTCGATTGTTATGTGTTTTTTTTTTCTATTTATGTACACCGATTACGCCGATATTAATGATCCGAGTTACGTGATTCTTTTTTTATGTACATTTTTCGTTTATGTGTGTCCGCGAATAACTTTGTCGTTTATGAACCAATTTTGATGATCTATTTTTATTGGAAAGGAGATATTTCAAGGGTGGTACCATGATATGGAAGCCAGGACCTGGTGGTGGGATCACAGAGAAATCGAGGGCAACCCTCGAATTTCATAGGCACGTACCTATTACGTGTTTTGTACTTTTTCTGACGCTATTCATTAATCGCATCTAGCCTCATGTTGATGAGCTGATAATGGAAGATACTACTCCTCAAATAGCTTTAGCTGCATACTAAAGCGCGGAATCAAAGTTACGATTACATTCTAGGTCTGAAAATCAATTCTACCATGAGGGATGTGGTGGAGGCCGTGGTAGTGCGCCGCCAGGCGAACCGTAAGTGTGCAATATTAATATTTTATTTCTTGAAAATGGAATGGTTAAAGTACTAAAATTTACTAAAATTTATTTTAGAATTACAAGTAGCGTGGGTGGTCGCGGACGTGGGCGAGGGCGTGGGCGTGGACGTGGGCGTGGGCGTGGACGAGGGGCTGAACAAACGTACGTGTCTTTTTTGTCATAGCCACCAAATTGTTACTTCATTTGATATTCTAGTTTATAAATAGAAAAATCTTAAATATTTTACAAATAAATAATTGTTTCCAGTGCCGCTTCGCAAGATCCTCTCACCCAAGTTCGGGTAGAGAGGCAGACGACGCAAAGACGTGTGGCCGCGCTAGCACCAGCAGTCCGGCAAGAGCTCATCACGCGGAAGCGCTCTGCCAATCTCGAGCGCATGCTCTTGCCGGACGCACCACCGCGCAAACGCCATTCAAGGTAAATATTTCCAGCTAGGTTCTTCCAATCACGGACATCCACGTAACAATTTTCTTTGCCAACATTCTTTGAATATAAATTTAAATTAATTAAAAATATAAATTGTTTTTCAGAAAACAATCACCAGAACGGCAGCCATGTGTAATGGTTGCCGTTGCTCCGTCTGCAGCGCCGCTCTCTTCCGGTAAGATCGTTATTTGAGAGTATCGTCTGTTATTTTGTTAAAGTAGAATGGTTTATTACTTTTCTGTTTTATCTATGCTATATTATGACTTGTTTGTTACAGAGCTTAACGCGGGCCAAGTTGATACGTCCGCAGCGCCGCTCTCTTCCGGTAAGATCGTTAGAGTATCGTCTTTTATTTTGTTAAAGTAGAATGGTTTATTACTTTTCTGTTTTATCTATGCTATATCATGACTTGTTTGTTACAGAGCTTAACGCGGGCCAAGTTGATACGTCCGCAGCGCCGCTCTCTTCCGGTAAGATCGTTAGAGTATCGTCTTTTATTTTGTTAAAGTAGAATGGTTTATTACTTTTCTGTTTTACCTATGCTATATCATGACTTGTTTGTTACAGAGCTTAACGCGGGCCAAGTTACGGCTAATGCGTCCGAAGCGATGCGACCTGTTGTTCAGGGCAACCATTTCCCAATCCGTACGGGGTCGAAAAGCACCGTTTGTTGCTTGTGTATTAAAAAGACACGGACAGTATGGAAGTGCGAGGAATGCAACGTCAATTTGTGCATTGAGAAATGCTTTAAAAATTATCACAAGCCGTAACAAGCTAAGTGATAATTTTTAAAGCAGTTGCTTATGTTCACTTTTTTTGTAAGTTTAGTAAGATCTTGAAGGCTTCACCTTTTAAGTCCGCAACCCTGCGGTTTTTTTTTAAGTTTTATTGTATAATTGGCTTAGCTTCATTTTATTTGAATTTGAGGAAGAGGCATATTTCGGGTTTAACAGCTTCGGAACTATGCCTTATTTCTCCAGGGTGATGTCATATAACAGGTTTTTATTGGCCCTGTGCGGATTGGTAGATGTCACATGTTTTCGAATTTTTCGCGGAAGAGGCATATTTCGGGTTTAACAGCTTCGGAACTATGCCTTATTTCTCCAGGGTGATGTCATATAACAGGTTTTTATTGGCCCTGTGCGGATTGGTAGATGTCACATGTCTTCGAATTTTTCGAGGAAGAGGCATATTTCGGGTTTAACAGCTTCGGAACTATCCCTTATTTCTCCAGGGTGATGTCATATAACAGGTTTTTATTGGCCCTGTGCGGATTGGTAGATGTCACATGTCTTCGAATTTTTCGAGGAAGAGGCATATTTCGGGTTTAACAGCTTCGGAACTATGCCTTATTTCTCCAGGGTGATGTCATATAACAGGTTTTTATTGGCCCAGTGCGGATTGGTAGATGTCACCGTCTTCGAATTTTTTGAGGAAGAGGCATATTTCGGGTTTAACAGCTTCGGAACTATGCCTTATTTCTCCAGGGTGATGTCATATAACAGGTTTTTATTGGCCCAGTGCGGATTGGTAGATGTCACGTCTTCGAATTTTTCGAGGAAGAGGCATATTTCGGATTTAACAGCTTCGGAACTATGCCTTATTTCTCCAGGGTGATGTCATATAACAGGTTTTTATTGGCCCAGTGCGGATTGTTAGATGTCACATGTCTTCGAATTTTTCGAGGAAGAGGCATATTTCGGGTTTAACAGCTTCGGAACCATGCCTTATTTCTTAGTTTTGTATGTTTTTTGGAACTATGCCTTGTTTCTCCAGGGTGATGTCATATAACAGGTTTTTATTGTTAAAAACCTTTCTGTACTGTGACTTTACTGAGTAATAATGATTAACATCACCAAGACAACTCTCAGTTCATTTAACTTCCTTGAGTGACTAGGCAATCAAGGACATTATATGAACTGAGAGGGTTGTATTGGATTTCGCGATTTACCTTGAAGGTAATATTTCGGGTTTAACAGCTTCGGAACTATGCCTTATTTCTTAGTTTTGTATGTAACTATGCCTTGTTTCTCCAGGGTGATGTCATATAACAGGTTTTTATTGTTAAAAACCTTTCTTTACTGTGACTTTACTGAGTAATAATGATTAACATCACCAAGACAACTCTCGGTTCGTTTAACTTCCTTGAGTTGACTAGGCCTTCAAGGACAAGGTCCGCAACCCTGCGGTTTTTTTAAAGTTTTATATGTATAATTGGCCTTTATTTTATTTGAATTCCTGCCGGAGGAAGAGGCATATTTCGGGTTTAACAGCTTCGGAACTATGCCTTATTTCTCCAGGGTGATGTCATATAACAGGTTTTTATTGTTGAAAACCTTTCTTTACTGTGACTTTACTGAGTAATAATGATTAACATCACCAAGACAATGGTGTCCCATGAGCGTTTTTAGGCGCCTTAACACTACGTTTGTCTCCTTAATCTCCGGCTTCATCGTTCGAGTAAGCCAGAGTACTCACCCATTTAAAGTTTGAGAATAGGTTGAGGTCGTTTCGGCCCCAATGCCTCTAATCATGCGATTAATGACAAATGGATGACCTTACCAAAGATTAATGAATTTATTTTACATTTGCCGTTTTCTCTTCCTAGTTGGTCTCCGACGATCGATTTGCACGTCAGAATCGCTATGGTCCTCCATCAGGGTTTCCCCTGACTTCGACCTATAGTTCACCATCTTTCGGGTCCCAGCATTTATGTACCGGACGCCGAGGATGGTCACCCGGTACTTGTGTAAAATTGAGCTCTGTGTGTATACTAGTAAGGTGTTGAATGTGGCATTTGTAATACCACTCTTGCTTTTTCAGTGTCCGAGAAAGCAAAAGAATTGTATGAGTTAGTAATAAGTAGATCGTAAGTTAGTGTTAATTAGATCGTAAGTAAGCTAAGCGCTAAGCTTGTTTGGAGCTGTCAAACTTGGACGTTTGAAAGTCCGCAACCCTGCGGTTTTTACCCGACTGCGGCGAAGCCCAAAAGGAGGGTTATGTGTTTTTTTAAGTTTTATATGTATCATTGGCTTAGCTTCATTTTATTTAGTTTTCAAAAGTGCCTGTAATGTTTTAAGTTGATTTTTTTACGTTTTTTGCAATTGGCCGATCAGTGTATTTGCGACCGTAAAAAATATGACTTTACAAAAGGGTTGTATTGTAAAGGCACATTTGTTAGGTCGCCAATTCTATTTTATTGAACGCACAACCTAACACATGCAAATTGCAAAAAAAAACGTAAAAAAAAGCAAATTACTCGGGCTAACCCGAAGCAATCACCTTAACAAAAATAAATGCTTTGAGTTTGATTGATCAACATTGCACCCGTTCGAAGCCAAGGCGGGTAGAAGTAGTCTAACCCTAAGTTTATTTAATATAAAAACATCATTATTATTTCCTTTATTTTTATAGATAAAATAATAAAATAAAAATGCCATGATAAGTAAATATTATTTTTAATTATACCTGTAAAATACATCATTTAGACAATAATAAATAATACCCACCTACAATAATTGCCTTTCATTTAAATATAATTATTTCGTTCCTATTAATATTAAAACAGGAGGTATAGGTCGCTAAAGTCACCCGGACGTTCAAGGGTATGTGAGTGTATGGTGTGACCCTTGAACGTCCGGGTGACTTTAGCGACCTCCTGTTTTATTTGCCTATCTTTTAAATATAATTATTTAGTTCCTACTAATAAATAAAAAACCACCTGATATAAAACAAAATAATCAGAAAATAGCGCGGGAGAAGCCTTATGTCGGCCATCTTGGTACATTTTCGTCATCGGAGGCGATACCAAATTGATAGCGGAATGGGTAGATTGTTTTGATTTATTGTGCTACTCTGCACGTTCCAAGTAATGATATATTGGTATCAAAAAAAAGCTTATATAATCTATTTTATTATTATGTACTGTGACATTGAGATATGTTACAAAATGCTAAGTAAAAACTTGTTAGAACAAAAATTTTACTCAAATTTAACCCATATTGTCAAGTTCAAAATTTTTTTGTACCTTTTACATTAGGAGTTGTTCTTTAGTATGCACATATATCGATTCCTTAGAATGTTAGCTGTATAGAGGTATTTTTTAATTTCTTCGAACGAGAGTAGTTTGGCTGCAAATACACTTTTAATCGGTAACGGCATGGGGCGCTCGCCGCGGTATGGGTTACAATATTTGTCAGCGAGTTCATAAACAAGAGGAGACTTTTTACCTATTACTTTACATTTTATGAAATTTGCAGCTAATTTTTTATTAAAATATTTGTCCTTATCACTCTGATTAAAAGTCCTTTTCCTAACCACGTCACCAATATTAAATTCAGCAGGTTTTCTGCGAAAATTATAATGTTGACAATTCCTACTATGAGCCTGCAGTAATAGTGCTTGCACCTTATTAAACATACTAGACAACACACCCAAGTTCTCAGCGTAGGAATCGCGAGGTTGAAAAACAAGATCGTCATCGTTTTCTGTATCAACGTAGTGCGATCCACAAGCAATTAGTTCACGCCCGTACACTAGAAATGAAGGAGTAAAACCGGTTACCTCATTAACAGAACTATTCACGGCGAATTGTATTTTAGGTATCAGCTGATCCCAAACGCGTTGATCGGTAGTTATGAATGTTGAGATAGCGGTCATTAATTGTTTTGTTGTAACGCTCGACTGTATTTACGTGTGGTGAATATTTAGGAGTAAAATGTAATTTAGGTACTTCGATCAATAATAGTACTAGATTAAGCATCAGGAACAAAACTAAGTCGCTCAAGTGGCCACGTTTGCACACACGTAAACATCTACATAACATCTTAGAAAAAAGTTCAATATTATTAACAACTTCAGATGATTATAAACCTTAACACTTAAACATAACGTTTAATTATCATTGTAAAGTATATTTATTTAAGCCCTTTCATCGGAGAAAGATTAGAAGCAAAACATTTTAAATGTCGCTCCAAAATAAAAAGTCATCAGTACAAAAATATTCATTCTAAAATGAAACTTAAACCATAAGCAATACGGTTAAAAGCACTTTGTGTACAATGTCGTGCTTATTCTATTGCGGAACTAGCGTTCCCTGCTCAAGAACATGATACAATAGTTGGTGCGTTGTAGCAAACATTGGCCAAACAATTATAATATTCGCTGATTTAATTATATTTACAGTTTATTTATGTTTAAATATTATGAAAAAGCACATAATGATATTAAATTACCGAAAAAAAGATATTCCTTCCAAAACCTTGGTGTTACGGTGGTTATTTACGCAGTTTTTGAACGCATACTGCGGTATTTTGACGTCTTAATGTTGGCTATGATTGGACCATACTAATTTGAAATAAGACCACAAATACGTTTGTGGTCTTATATTTCGGGCCGTTTTTGAAGCGCTTATCGGGAATCTAGTACATTATTGATCGAAGTTTAGGTACCTTATATTTGTCAAACATTTGTCTAAGCGTAGCACTTACGAATTGTTTACCGTTATCAAGTATCACTGTAGAAGGTATGCCATGTATTAGAAATACATGTTCCTCTAGGATCTTCGTAACAATCTCAGCTGTCGCGCGCTTTATTGGAAATAATAAGCAGTACTTACTAAAGCAACAAGTCACGACTAGGATGTAGGAGTTTTGTTTTCTAGTAGTCGGTAGTGGTCCTACTAGATCTACGCTAATAATTTGAAAGGGTCTAGAACATTGCTTAGGTCTACCCATTTCACCTAAGGGCGAATGAGTTTGACGTTTATGTGCAATACAGATATCACATGACGTAACCGCTTTCACGACATCAGCATGCATTCCAGGCCAGTAGTACCTGAGACTTAACCGCTTGTAGGTTTTAAATATACCAAAATGACCAGCAGTTGGTTCTGAGTGGTTTTTTAAAATGATTTCTGTTTTAGACTCAGCAGGAATCACCTCTTTCCATTCAAACTCCTTATTAAGGGAATGATTAGTTTGCATGTATCGGAATAAGCGATTGTTTTTTACTAAATAATTTGGAAAAGATGTAGGAGAATTTTGGCAACCATTATATATATTTAAGTACCATTGATCATTTGTGGCTGCTGTGTTAGGATTAGTGTCTATAGCAGAAACTTGGCATGCGCGAGACAGTGCATCAGGAATGATATTATCCACGCCACGACGGTGTTTTATTTCAAAATTGAACGCTGAGAGACGAACACCCCAACGAGCTAGACGACCAGTAGGGTTGTTTAGGTTAAGGAACCACTTGAGAGCTGAATGGTCTGTATATACGATAAACTTTTTGCCATTATCTAGGTAGCATCTCCAGTGTTCTAAGGCTACTAGTACAGCGAGAGCTTCTCTCTCAGTGATGCTGTAGTTCCTCTCTGGACCAGTCAAAGTTCTACTTGTGTAGGCTATAGGATGTTCGACCCCGTCTATGGTCTGAGTTAATAGACCTCCAACACCATAATCACTAGCGTCGGTGTGGACTTCAAACGGTAGGTCAAAGTTAGGGCATGAAAGAATCGGTGCAGAGACAAGGAGTTCTTTTAGTTTTGTAAAAGATTCCTCAGCCTCTGTAGACCAAAGGAAGGGATTAGATTTTTTACTAGTAGAAGTAAGTTTGTTTAATGGGCCAGCAATAGAACTGAATTTAGGAACAAACTTACGATACCAGGACGCGACTCCAAGAAATCTTTTTACGTCTTTTTTATTTGTAGGTGTAGGGTAATTTAAAATAGTATTGATTTTACCCGAATCGACATGAAGACCTTTTGAGTCAATGACGTAACCTAGTTATTTAAGTTGGTTACGAAAGAAAACAGATTTTTCGTAGTTTATTGTTAGATTGGCCATAGTTAATTTCTTGTGAACTTTTAGAAGAAGAGAAATATGATTTTCGAAATTAGAGCTTATTATGACAATGTCATCGATGTAGACGAAGACAGAGTTTTCAAACTCTGGGCCATAGAATAATGTATCGAAGAGCCTTTGTTGAGTAGCTGGTGAATTTGTCAACCCGAAGGGCATAGTAACAAATCTGAAAGTACCGCGATGAGGAATATAGAAAGCAGTCTTGTTTCTATCGTCGTCTGAAATAGGAATTTGCCAGAAGGCTTTGGATAAATCGATGCTACTTAGATATTTAGCATTATTTAAATTATCCAAAATCTCAGAAATATAAGGCAACTTGTAGGCGTCCTTTTTAGTAACCGAATTCAATTTTCGACTGTCTAGACAGAATCTAAGTTTACCGTCCTTTTTAGGCGTCAATAGAACAGGTGAAGACCATGGACTCTCACACTCTTCAACAACACCCAAAGATAACATTTCGTCCAGTTGCTCAGATAAAATACGTTGTTTCTCTGGAGAAACCCTGTAGTATCTTTGCCTAATAGGTAAGGATTCACCAGTATCAATATGGTGCGTTACTAGGTTAGTTCTACCTAAGCCACGTTTTTCAGTTGAAATATTTTTAAACTGTTCTATAATGTTATCAGCGGTTACACGTTGAGCTTCAGTTAATTCGTTATAGGAATGTACTACACTAGTAGTTTCAGACACTGTACCTACCTCACAAATATTATTTGCGGCATCGTGAATAGAAATTGAATTATAAAACTTAGGAAATAGATTAAATTTTGACCAAAAATCAATGCCTAATATTAAATTTGATTTTACAGAAGGTACCATCACCTGCAATAATGCATGGGCAGTTTAGAAAAAATACCGTGTGAAGCAAGAAATGACGCCACCTGGCGTAAATAAATACTCGATTAGCAACATTGATTATATTGTTGATGCTACACTAACTAGAGGGCGCTCACGCTGTATAAAATGTTTATGTACTATCTTTTTTCTGTTTAAACATTCAAATAATTTATAATGAATTATTTCTATTATATAAATTTATTCCTAACTACCTACTATGTTTGTTTAAATTGAATATTATTATCATTCTCAAACTATCTGATTTTAATTATCTATGTTTTAGTTTTCAAACTTGAGGGTAGGTCGAATATGAATTAATAAATAAATTAGTAGGTAGTAGAAATTATTTGATTGAAGATTTATGAGTTATGACTAAGCTCAATTGATTGTTCGTTAAGTTTGTTTCGATTACCTCATTTGAGTGTGTTTAGCTCAGTTTTATTTTAATTTGGGTGAATTAAGTTATTTCATCTAAATGAGTACGCGTTGTAATATAGTTTTCGTTACAAGAGCTCAAATAACTGATTTGCAAAATCAAGGCAAAAACTTATCGACACTCGAAACTTGTCGACTTATCTTATTGTTAACGTAAGTAGTTTTGATTTCAAATTTTTTATAAGAAAAAAAAAATGTTTTAGTAACGACTATACTACTTAATAAATAATCATTATTGCGTATTATATATTTGTTATATTGTTGCAGAGAAAAACAGTTGTTCTATTGGTACGACGATTTGAAAACGAGGGTTCTTTGCAACACCATCAAAGAACTAGTAGACCACGGCTCATAAACACATTACAGCGTCAAATCGTGTTATGAGAGTGTGGAGAAAATGGATTCCTGCCGATGACCGACTATGCTGCTATAAATGACTCAAGTGTTGACAATGCCCGTCGTGCTCTTAAAAGTGAAGAGCTGCATTATAGGAGGCATGTTGTGAAACCCTGGCCCACAGAAAACCTTAAAAGGGCAAGATTACAGTTCGCTTTGGATCATGTTAACTTTGATTTGAGTAATGTTTTTTCATCTTTACAGATGAAAAAACTTTTAAGTCCAGTGAACACGGACGCTTATGTTTGTGGTGCCGAAATAATACGTGATAAACAAGTGGTTATGTAGTGTCCAATATGCTGGTCATATTACAGTGAACGTGTGGGGATAGATAAGTGTTGCCGATCCAGGATTTATATTTCATAATACTTAAAAATAATATTACTTAACTTTAGTACTTATTATTTATATTAACTGGAGACCGGGTTATTATAACCTATTACATGACTTACGTATTTTTAATAACTAAAAAAAGTCAAACACAACATTTTTTTTTTACATTACGTAAGAACCTTTTCGTATGTTTTTGTGCAATTGTATACCTGTTATCCTACCTATTTAATTCATTTAACTTTTCACTTTTGTGATAAAATAATCCGGTCTCCTGTTTGTCTTTGTTGAGGTTAGAAAAGCTTCAATCCTCTTTCCGATTTTGGAAACGAATACTTAAGCTATGGCCTCAATAAGAAGTTTTATATAATATAATAATGTTGAACGATATTACATGTCTGTTTTTGAATAATAAACTGTAAGAAATAAACCTCTGAAATTTGTGTGATAGTGTCTTTTTGTTTGTCTCCGTTCATCCCTGTTGCTAACTGACTACTAACTCGAAAATTATATTTTTGAATGCTATGCGCACTTATTAGCTTAATGAAAACATTCCTTATGGTTTCCTTTGTTTTTTTTATCATTTAACTTCTCACTTAGTCCAACCTAATACGACGTGTTTCCTAACTTCTTTAACCTATTCCCAAGTCAAAGTCCATTTTTTTCTATATCTCAACAGAATAGATTACATTTAGTTAGGACTAAGTTATAAAAATCTACCTTCTTTTTATTTCACCTACAGGTGACACCGGGTAATCCGGATATTGTCATTGCGGAAAGTAAAAACTTTAAAGGTTTAATTTCTTATTATTATTTAAGTAGGAATTACAAATTAAATTGCTGTGAGGTAGAAACAGAAATAAAACTTATGCCACCTACAACTGACACTGGGGATTGAAGAGTTTAATATCACAGTTGTGCAGAAACCAAACGCCATCTATTAATTGTTTTCGAAAATTTGATTTCTACCTTCACAGAAAAATAGGCCTTAAGGTATCCATGCACTTGTGTGGGCGACTGTACGACGTAAGCTTTTAATATATGAAATTGCTTTTCGAAAGTTACGGGTAGATTAATAAATCCAATAGATGCTAAGTTCTGTCCACCGGCAGCTGTAAAAGTTTTAGCAGTATCCGTGTGAAGTTCAAGACCCAATGAAACAAAGTGTAAATGGGAATTATTACCTAAGTTACTGTAGTCCCAGAATCAAGTAAACCACAGAGATTGGTGTCACGTACTTGGATAGTCGCGTACGGTCTTAGATCATCCTTTGGTTTTTTATCGAAGATTGTTGTAATGAAATAGCTAGAAAAAAAAAGTTTTGACTGTCAAAAGCCAGTCCTTCCATTCTTTTTCATCAAAGTTTTTATTTGATGTTACAGCCTTTCCACTACAGCAATCCTCACTAGCTAGTTTTTTTCCTTCGACTTTGACTTGGAATGACATTTAGGGCAATTATGATATTTGACATCCTTTGTACCACACTTGAAGCAAATTAGAAACCTATCCGCTTTACACTGGTTCAAGGAATGTTCAGAATTGCGACAGCGAGGACAATAAACCGGTTTAGCTTTAGTATCGGAAGTGGTAATAGCAGCAACCTCCGATTTTTCTTTAGGTTTAAAAGAAGAATTTGAATTATTTTTTGAGTTGTTATTGTACCTATGTTTATTGTAATAGTTCGATTTACTAGTGGTTTGTTCAGAAGAATTAGTGAATGCTAGGTCAGGAGCCAAAGTATCAGACGATACTCTTGGTGGTTCTCTGAAGTGAGACGTCAGAGACTGTATTTTCTCAAAATTTCTACATAGGTTTCTTAAGTTCTCCATAGTATTAATTGAATTTGTATTTGAAGCCAATACACTAGCGTAACAAGGTCTAATGTTATGTATTAAGATGTCTAATTTCTCCTGTTCCGATATATTTTTAGTTAATCTGGAAAACAATTCAGACATTTTTGCAAAGTAAATAGTTATATTCTCCGTATCACCCTGTGTTCTATTACGTATCTCAGTCAATAAACGGTAGTCGTAATCAAAGTGACTAAAATCCTCTATTAGCAAAATTATCAACTCATCCCAAGTAGTAATAGAATTTTTAATACTACGGTACCAATGTAACGCGTCACCTGTGAATATTTCCGTAGCATACATTAATAACTTACTTGAGGGTATATTGCGCATTATTGCAGTCTCGCAACACATAGCCCCCACATCTTAGTTACATAATAAATTTAAGCATTGAGAATGGTATTTTCCCAGAGAATCTCAAAACCTCCATAGTTACCCCACTATATAAAAAGCAAGACAAATGTCTAATGCAAAATTATAGGCCTATTGCTTTGATACCTATATTTGCAAAGGTATTTGAGAGGGTCATATATAAAGCACTTTATAACTACCTAGAGAAATCTAACATTTTACGTGATGAACAGAAAGGATTTCGCAAGAACCGGACAATTAACATGGCTATCCATGATCTGATACGCCCTATCTTATTGAATATGGATAAAAGAAATGCTGTATGTGCTATTTATATGGACCTTACAAAGGCTTTTGACTATGTAGATTATAAAATACTATTAAATAAATTAGAGAAGTATGGTATAAGGGGCAACATTTTGAAACTTATTGACTCTTACTTACATAAAAGAAAACAGATTTTAGAAATAACACGAATATGCCCACGCACTGGTTACGAAAGAAGATACAGATCTAGTAGCAGAATTATTAAATACGGAGTCCCACAAGGCAGTGTGTTAGGACCTCCATTATTCTTGACTTATATAAATGATCTGCCTAGAGAAATAAAGTATCAGATGGTATTATTTGCTGACGACAGTACGGTAGTAGTAAAATGTGACGATCCTAATACTTACGAAGCAGAGATAAACATGACACTTAATAAAATAATTACTTGGTTGAATAATAATAATCTAGTCATTAATCTAGAAAAGACTAAAATAATGCATTATATGCCTACCAGAAAGACACAGCGTTAGTATGAAGAAGCAGTCTATGATTCTGGTTCTAGGAGCATAGATATTGTAAAAACATACCTGATTCTCTTTGGATTTATGTTGTTACCTCTCATTTCCGGCAGGGGGCGCTATCTCTGGTTCCGGCGGCCCGCCGTCAGGTTTTCATAGCGTTTATGATTTTTGTCGTGTTAGGAGCAAAAGTTATTCAAAGTTACAAAAACTGACAAAAATCTTATTAGATACCAATAATTCATTGTTTTCGGTCTGAAAATAGTGTTAGAGTAATTGTACACTAATAATAAACACGTATTCAGTGTTCTAATACAGTGTTCAGTGTTGTGTCATCGACGGCGATTCGGTAAGTACCTACTTATCATTATGAACTCGGAGGATTCCGTCCCTGAACCTGTAGCTCAAGTCGCTGCTCCGGATGGAGAGCGAAGAGCTGTGAGCTCAAGCTCATCGCAAAGCAGTTCCTCGTCTTCGGAAGACGAAGAAGGCTTTGCCTCGCCGCCACCTAATAAAAGGTCTAAGCGGCGCAGGTTCAAACAAGTCGCAACTTGTTCGGATCCTCGCATGGACACTCTAATTAATCAAGTTTCATATTTATCAAACTGTGTAGCTCAAATGCCGCAGATTTTCACGGCTATTAATACGAATTTAAACAATACTAATGAAAATGTCGCCAGCCATTTTAATTCCGTGAATTCTACGAATACGAATACTATTGATCAGTTTCTAAACAAACCACAAGTTTTATGTAAAGCAACTAATAATAATAATATGTGTTTGGGGGAGTTGAAAATAAGTTATGACGAATCTAAGGTTGTACCTGTTGCGGATCCTGTTAAACTAGCAGAGTTAAATAGCCTTCAACAATTTAACTCACAGGCCTGGAAGGGCATTCGGTATAAGAAGGACTTACAGGCACTTATGGCAACACCAGGTTTTATAGGCTTAAAATTAAATGAGGAACTATGTCACCTTAATAAAGGAATAGATTATTTGGCTAGTACGGAGCAATTGTTAGCGGGATTGTCGAATGCCGTTTTGGAAAACAGGCAACTTTTAAAAAATGGTTTGCAGGAGGTGGTAAATTGGGCTGCTAGTTCTAACACAGAGCTCAATGCAAGCAATCTCTATGACAAATTATCAGAAAAATTTGGGCCAGCGTCTCCTTCATATAAAAATATGGAAGCTTGTATGCAAGTCATATGTGGCAAGCGAGCTGAATGCATTGAGGTTAGACGTGACCGCATTCTAAAAGAAGTCAATAACGTTAACCTAAAATTAGCGTTACAAAACATTCCACCTAGCGCTGAGTATCTCTTTAACAGAGAAGCGCTCATTCCTCTGGTTGATTCCTTAGGAGGCTCGCAGGTATGGCTTAACATGCCAAGTTATTTAAAAGATAAAAAGAAAGTCCATAATAGCAATCAGGTTAACAATAAAAGTTTCAAGCCATCTTATAAAACTAATTTCAATAAGAAAACTAAGTTTAACTCGGACAAAAAATCTAAAAATAATAATTATAAAAAGCATTCCTTTCGTCGTACAGGCACCCAAGATACCTCCAACGTTAAAGATAAGTGACAATCAAAGCAGAGTTTTCAAAGGCGGTTGCCTAAAATTCCATGTTCAGGCATGGAAACAATTGGGGGCCAGTCATTATATTCAAAAAATAATAGCAGAGAGTCGCATACCATTTTCAACAAAACCTCCTTTACATTACCCTTACAAAAGAATATTAAACAAGTTTGCAACAAAGTCATCCAAGAAGATGACCGAAATCATACAACAGTTAAAAGATGCAAACATTTTAGAAAAACCAAAAATCAAAACACCCGGTTTTCACTCCAAAATGTTTTTAGTCCAAAAACCAGATGGGGGGATACGCCCTATTTTCAATTTAAAGAGCCTAAATTTACATGTCTCGACTCGACATTTCCAATTAATTTCTCGACAGGATGTAATTCAGTTCCTACAGGACAGGGATTGGATGACAAAAATAGACCTCCATCAGGCATATTTTCATCTAAACATAAAGGAAACCCACAGGCGTTTTCTGCGCATAATATATGGAGGCGAAATATTACAGTTAACGGCCTTGCCTTTCGGTCTCTCATCAGCTCCTCACTCCTTCGCCTCAGTGACCAATTGGATTGCGGAAATCCTTCGGAAACAAGGCATAAGAATAATAGTTTACTTGGACGATTTTTTAATAGCCAGTCAAAATCAGACACAACTCATAGAACACACCAAAATAACCATACATACTCTGGAAAAGTTGGGTTGGCATGTAAACTTTCAAAAATCACTTCTCACCCCAACCCAAGAAATAGAATATTTAGGTATAATATGGAATACAAAAACAAAACTAATTTCACTTCCTGTAAAAAAAGTAGAAAAAATTCTAGAACTATCAACAAGCTTATTACAGAAGAAAGAGTCGTGTCTCCGAGTGATACAAAAATTGCTGGGTATGTTAAATTTTGCAAATTTAGCAACCCCAAAGGGTCGCCTCCATTGTCGCCGTACTCAGATTTTTCTAAAATCATTCAGAGGAGCCAGACCAAGGCAAAAGAGGGAGTTACCACCTCTAGTGACTCAAGAGTTACAATGGTGGGTAAAAAACGTAGGGAAAAGTGCAAGACCAATGCACAACCCCAAGATTACCCACTTTCTCACCACAGACGCGGCGGACGCGGGCTGGGGAGCACACCTGAACAACAACATGTTGTCGGGCACATGGAATCGCCGCCAGCAAAAGTGGCATTCCAATGTGAAGGAAATGTTTGCTGTGTATGCAGCCTTAGTAAGACAAGGTGCACACATGAAGGACGCACATGTTCTAGTGCAGTCGGACAATCGAACCCTCATAGCCTATTTAAGGAACGAGGGGGGAACCCGGTCCTTAGCCCTCTTGGGCCTAACAAGCAAACTCCTTCACCTAACCGAGCAGCACAACATAACGCTGTCGGCATCATACCTCCCGGGGAGGTTAAACGGGATTGCAGACCGCCTCTCAAGAGGAAAACCGGTCCCCGAATGGCAACTACAACCCCAAGCCAAGAATATAATATTCCAAGAATGGGGCGTCCCAGACGTAGACCTGTTCGCTTCAAAAGAAACAGCAGTGGTCCCCCAATATGTAACTTGGGACTCAACAGATGGGTCAGCAATTTTTTGCGACGCCTTCAGTCGAGATTGGGACTTTCAGTTGGGCTGGGTGTTCCCTCCACCCAACTTGATCCCTCGGGTGCTCCATCATCTAAACAGAGCCATAGGGACGTACATAGTAATAGCACCACAGTGGGATCAGTGCTTTTGGCTGACCGATCTACAAGCCAGGGCCCTGTCAGACCCAATATCGATAACAGATCTGCGGAAGAACCTGATAGATCGATCGACGGGGCTCTGTCCCCCACAAGTGGACAAGTTGTCCCTCCAGGCTTGGAAAATTGGGGGTGGTCAGATCAGGTAGCAAACTGGAGTAGGGAGGAAATGGAATTACTAAGTAATAGTTGGCGCAAAAGCACTTTAAATACTTACAAAGCCCCTATAAAAAGGTGGCTATCTTTTTGTGCCACAAATAATATTAATAAAAGAAATCCAGATGGCAAAGACGTTGCAAGATTTTTAGCAGATTTACATTTAAAAAGAAATTTTTCAGTGAACACAATTTTATTACATAAATCAGCTATTTCTACCTTCTGTGCTTCAAATGCAGACAATATATCAAAAAATTTTTTTGTTCAACAAGTTTTAAAAGGCATATGCATTAGCAAAACCTCCACCTACAAAATCCCCAATCTGGGACACAAAAATAATTTTCAATTGGTTGATAACAGTTCCAAGCACAAATACACTTTTTGATATCTCAAGAAGAACTGCAATTATTTTATTGTTAGCATCAGGCAGAAGGATACATGACCTTACCTTGTTGGATATTTCTCAAAACAACTTCATAGAAGAAGAAGAAAAAATTATATTATGGCCAAAATTTGGATCAAAAACAGACTCAAGCAAATATAGACAGTCTGGCTGGTCTTTATTAAAACACCCAAATGCAAATATATGTCCCTTGAGACATATTTCACAATTGATTCAGATTTCACAGGAAAGACGACTTACTAGTGATGTTACAAGTCTATTTATTTCATTAAAAGGCCAAATAAAACCAGCTACAAGGACTATTATAGCAGGTTGGATAAAATCTATATTTAAAGATTTAAATTTAGAAGCTACTCCAGGAAGCGTCAGAGCAGCGGTAGCATCCAAAGGCTGGTGGGAGAATGTTCCTGTAGATGACATATTGGCTAGAGGAAACTGGAAGAGTGATAAGACCTTCAGAAAATTTTACTGTAGAGAAATTATTAAAAATACAAATAATGAAGAGGAAGATTTGTTACGATTAAATTTTTCAAGTTTTAATTAAAATTGTTAAGTTTTATGTGCCAAAGTTGATTGTTTAAGTTGAAGTACCTATCAATTGTTCATTTTAATTTCAAATGATTATAATTATGTATCAGTAATATTACCTTACTGATCATGGTAATTGATAATAAATGTTTATCTGAAATGAATTTCTTTCATTCTTTAACACATTTATTGTTTCACATAGCGTTTATTATGTTACCTTCACCAGCAGATATCAAACAAGTCTTCATACTAACGCTGTGTCTTTCTGGTAGGCATATAATAGGACTGTTTTACACTAAAATAAAACAGTCATTATGTGCCGAAAGAAAGACACAGCGTTAGCTCAAGGCCCTTGCTGGTATGAAGACACTATGAAAACCTGACGGCGGGCCGCCGGAACCAGAGATAGCGCCCCCTGCCGGAAATGAGAGGTAACAACATAAATCCAAAGAGAATCAGGTATGTTTTTACAATATCTATGCTCCTAGAACCAGAATCATAGACTGCTTCTTCATACTAACGCTGTGTCTTTCTTTCGGCACATAATGACTGTTTTATTTTAGTGTAAAACAGTCCTATTTTTATCAAAAGATTCCTAATATAAACCTTGACATTAACTACTTGGGTACTAAAATAGATTCGGCAACAATGACTAAATTCCTTGGTGTTGTTATAGATAATAACTTGTCATGGAAACCTCAAACGGAGGATATTTGTATGAAAGTCAATAGATTTGCATATGCCTTGTATAAACTGGCTAAAATTGTTAACCTAGAGGCTCTTCTAATGGCTTACCATGGCTATGTTGCTTCCACACTGAGATTTGGCCTAATATATTGGGGAAATTCAGTGGATAAGGAATATGTCTTCAGAGCCCAGAAAAGATGCATCAGAGCGATGTGTGGTTTGCAAAGTACCGACAGCTGTCAACCTCTGTTTAAAAACCTCAACATTCTAACCTTGCCTTCTCTGTATATATACGAGGTAAATATTTTTGTTAAAACAAACATGAACCTATATGAAATAGCTTTCAAAAGTCAGTATAGGAAGCTACGTGATAAAAATAAGTTAGAGCTTAAAGTTCCGTACGCAGGTACGGCTTTAATGAGGAAAAGTTTTTTTTGTATGGCCCAAAGAATATATAATAAGTTACCTTGTTCAATAAAAAATCTAAATTTAGTGAATTTTAAGCGCAAATTATGTACTATATTAATACAGAAATGTTACTATTCTCTCAACGACTACTTTGATGACAACACTTTGACATGGTAATATTTGTTCACTCTTGACGTGACTTGTTAAGACTCTCAAACCATGACTCGCACAGTTCTGTACAAAATATCAATTTTAATAAAAAAAAAAAAAAAACTCTTAGCAGTAAGTAACTTTTTGACATTATAACTATTTATTTTTGACATTATAAAATTTCATTAAATACTGACATTACTTGACATTACCTAATCTAGTTTATTAAAGTTGATATTGTTATAATTATGTTTTTGACATTATTGATCGTATTGTACACTAATTAATAATTAAATTCTTATCTCTTTGTAATAACTTAATAACCCACAAGATAAATTCACTTAATCGGCAAATGCCTCCTTTAAATGTATATTTGTACGCCAAATGGTAAAACATTGAGAAACTACTTAAATAAAAATATTGTAACACCCTGCACATTGCTGTATACCTATGTTTACAATTAGAGAATATTGATTGATTGATTGATTGATATTATTCGACACGCAAACGTGCCCATGGCACCATGTTGACAGCATTGTTGTAGTGCGCCGTGCGTGAATGTTATTTTCGGTCTATTTTGTCGACTGACGCGCGCGTGCGCTTTGAGCTCAGACTAAGCTGTCGCCATTCATGGTCGGCGTTTACTGTCCACGTATTGACGGCAAATGCCGACCAATGGCGCCAGCTGCAGTTGCCTCTGTCGACAACTGAAGTCGGCTCTGTCGACAGCAAAGTGCTACTCGTCTGTACGAGGCTTTAAGCTCCCCAAAAGTGACCCCCATATTCAAATTCATTTACGTTATACGTCCGAGTTTGGGTCATAGAAATACATAATATTATTATGTGTCCCGAATTTCAAATTAATCGGTTCATTAGATCTGAGAGCAAATTGGCTGTGACAGACGGACAGACAGACAGAAGAGTGATCCTATAAGGGTTCCGTTTTTTCCTTTTGAGGTACGGAACCCTAAAAATACTTTAAAGGAAATGGACAAAATGTGCACGCCCAAAGACGGGTCCCTACGTTGTTTCGAACGCCGCTGTTGCGACGCACGCTGTTGCGAATATTTTTTCCACTGCCTCACAGGTTCGAAAGCTCATGGACTCGAATGAAGTAGTCGCGAAAGACGCTGTTTCGAAAAACCTTTTCACTGCCTCATACGCTCGAATGCTTGTGATTTCGGTAATAGAAAGGGGTGAAAGGCATAGTATAGATTTGATTTAAAGATTCTATTACTTCCTGCCTACTTCTGTTCTCCTGGTAGTTTGTGGGACTTTACTAAATCAGATATTTAAAAAAAAACATTCCAGTTTTCAATACCTCCTTCCTATTTCTGTTCTCCTGGTAGTTTGTGGGTCTTTACTACGTATACCACTTATACGTATACCACTACTACAGAGGAGCTCGTGGCTTAATAAGAACTGCCACTCGGGTCGATCTTTAGGTAAAGCTGTGCTTGCCTAGGTCGGTCTGTGGATGGGTGACCGCCCGACATACCGAGTTTCCTCCGTGCCTCGGAAAGCACGTTAAGCTGTTGGTCCCGGCTGCCATAGGTATATATAGATCTTTGGCAGTCGTTACAGGTAGTCAGTGACCTGAAATTCTGACATCCAGTCTTACCAAAGGGTATTGTATTACCTAGTATTAGCTGGGTTGTGGGGGTCAGATAGGCAGTCGCTCCATGTAAAATAAAAAATTCAGCTGCATCCGGTTAGGCTGGAAGCCGACCCCAATATAGTTGGGAAAACAAATAAAGAATCTGAATCTGAATCTGAATCTGAAAAGGCTAGGCAGATGATGATGACTACGTATACCACTTAGGTATCTAGGCAATTTTTTATAAAGATCAGTCTTAGATTTGTCATAGAAAATGTGAAACATGTACCTACAGTTGAGGTACTAATATTTCTGATTGTTACTTTGTTAATAATAATATTAAATGATGATGTTGACATCGAATTTGTTGATTAAATAAATTTAATTACTGCTTAAATATTTTTCTGTACACTTTATGACTAATTAATCGAAATCACAAGCATTCGAGCGTATGAGGCAGTGAAAACGTTTTTAGAAACAGCGTCTTTCGCGACTACTTCATTCGAGTCCATGAGCTTTCGAACCTGTGAGGCAGTGGAAAAAATATTCGCAACAGCGTGCGTCGCAACAGCGGCGTTCGAAACAACGTAGGGGACCCCCCAAAGACAACCCGTATAGGTGGTTTAGGTAGCCAGACTTGAGTCTAACAAACATTTGCAAAAGCTTAATATTTCACAAGCGAATCCCTTTGGACTTCACGAGAAAAATAAATCATCCTCACTTTGTATGACAAAACTGTCAAAACCTTTACTAAGTGACAGCCTAAGTAATCATTAAAGCTCTCTGAGTACGGTACGGCGGCAGTGAAAGTCTTTGAGATGTAGTGCGTGCGGACTGCGGACGGACGGACGGACAGACAGAAAGACAGACAGACGGACATGGCGAATCTTTATGGGTTCCATGTTGACTACGTTAAAAATTGTTGCAGTTTAAGTACATTTTAAATTATTTTCTGAGTAAGTACCTACACACGTACAATATCAAGTAGGCAGTAATCTATGAGAACATTACACCCCCCGCCTGCCCCGCTATCATCAAGTGCGCGCACATTATTTTGTTTGAAATGGCTTCTCTAGCATTCTTCATTAAATATTACTCAATGGTTTCCGCCTTCTTGTGTGTTCATTGTCGATAAAATGTACTCGTTAAAATCAATAAAGAGAAAAGTTTTCGTGTTAAGAAAAAATGTGATAATTTTTATATGTTTTCTAGTTTTTAGTGGTCTTACTATTAATTATATGAACGCACAAAATGTGACATTAGTAGAGCCTTTCATCATGCATTTTGGCAAAGTAGGTAATAATATTTCGTGTCATTACATAGATGAGAACGATGCACTGCCGTCAGCTGAAGAAAGTGACTTTATTCCGCAACAGAACTCCATATTCTTTCACGAGACCTCATGTAAAGGAGGGTTAAACTCCCGTCAGGCATGTGCCATCGAGTCTGCGGCGAGAGCCCACCCAACGAGAAATATCTATGTGATGTTTAGCGGACCGGTCAGCAGCGCCGTATATGAAAGGAGCTGCATCATGAAATTACGAAACTTCCATAACATCGGGTTTGCTAGAGTACACATAACTGAATACGCTAAAAATACTCCTTTGGAAGCTATGGTGGCCGATGGACGTATCGATAAAAGCCAATGGCGTGTGGAACATACTTCTGATGCCATGCGATTTTTAACTTTGTACAAGTGGGGAGGGGTGTATCTGGATACTGATATGGTGGTCGTGAAGTCTCTAACCCCTCTGGGAGATAACTGGGTAGGAAGGGAAAGCAATAAACATGTTGCTGTTGGAGGCCTCGCTATTTCTATGGATCACGTAGGCAGAAAATTCGCCGAAGCAGTCATCAAGTAAGTATCTATCAATTTATTTGTTTTACATGTTAGATGAATTTTACCGAGACCTGGGGGTCTAAAATGGCCACTTTAGCAGATCAGAATATGAATTGACCTTTCAAAATAATAACTGCGTCTGTGACCATTTTACGAATTTAACGCAATTCATATTGTTTTCCTATTATTACATACCTATGATCTATTTTCCTTAATGGTCCCAGACGCTGTTACTATTATGAAAGGTCATTTACGCTTTTTGACGCAATTCCTATTATGATCTGCTAAAGTGGCCGTTTTAGACCCCCTGAAGTTTTGCCGAAATTTCCCGGAAACCTTCTTTTAACTCGTGCTACCGTAGTACATTGTACGTACATTTGTGATAATAGGTAATGTTTAATAATGTTTATTCAAAGAAAACTTAGACATAACTTACAAAATATTTAAACAGGCAGGTTGTACTTAATGTAAGTGGTGCAGTCATCTGTAGCCGAACTAGGCAGAGCCTATAAAATGTCTTCCCGCGCTTAGGGGCCATTCAATTCCGGACTGGTAGCTCCCTCCCGCTCCCCCCAGAGCGGAAGACCCCTAAGAAAAAATAGAATGGACCCCGCCTGCTTCCAAGTTTTGTTTAATTTAAAATGTGCTTGTTGCTTTTCAGTTTTTTCAGTCGGGTTTTTTAGTTTTTTAACTACTTTTTTTAGTGTTTATGCCCATTGCTTTGCTATTGTTCATGACATGGGGTATGGAGGGGCCTGGATGGTGATTTCGTCAGTAAAATTTTTAGTAGGCAGGTAGTAGGCAGGTAGTAGGCAGGTAGTAGATATGTAGGAAAGAGTCTACCTTTTTAACCGACTTCTAAAAAAGAAGGAGGTTCTCAATTCGGTTGTTTGTTTTTATAATAGAACTTTTTAAATCCGACTTGCCGCGTAGCCGCGGTGGCGCGCTTAAGCCACCTAGGTACTCCTCAGCTTGCGGGCCGCCTCGCACCTTTACACTCTCGGGGTAGGGCAGAAGAGACTATGGAGTCGGTTTTGCAGCGATTCGTTTCTGTCACTAACTTTTGTTTTGTCACTATCTTTGAATTTTAATTTTAAAATAGTTCAAAAATATTGTAATAGAATTGGCAATATACCTTTTAAAATTCTACCAAATAAAATTCTGCCAACTTAAAAGTATGCCAGCCATTGAAAATTCGGCCATTTAAACATTCGGCCAAAGATAATTCTATTAAATAATTGTTTTGTCTTAAACACATTCGTTCAAAGAAGAACGGTGGTACCCGGTAGGAAAAAGGGCATTACACAGCAAGGCATGCCGGATTCAGCTAGTCTTTATATAATAATTCTACTGTACGTGTGTTTATCACTGAACTCTTCCTAAACGGCTGGACCAATTTTGATGATTTTTTTTTTGTTTATTCAAGTGGATTCGAGAATGGTTTAGATTTACAATTGGACCCGGTAGGTGGTGCTGCTGTCGAACTGAGTCCAAAATTAAATCATGTTGAACTGACTCCAAAATTAGATCATGTCGGCAGAGGCGTCGTTACCTATAGTGCAGGGTGTGCGTAGCACCCGGACGCTGGGTCCAAGAGGGCGCCGATCACCGCTCGCTACGGAGCCCCTATTGGAAAAATTCGAAATTATGTGACATTACCAACTCGCACTGGCCCGCGTGGTGGATATTTAAGAATCAAACGAACTTACCTAGTGAAGTTTGATATCTAATTATACTAGTGTCTCTCCCGAAGATGATTACAGTTTACATGCAGCAGTACGAGAGTTGATGCTGTCCTTAGCACACTTTTTAGAGAATTTATTTTTAAATATGTCGTCGCAAGCGATTTCAAAACGAAAACACATTTTAATTATTATTTCCATGTAAACATTTCCGAACGAAATGTTGCTCGATTCTCATTGGTCGACGGCTCTGATTGGTTGATTGGCTTGTACTGTGGACGCCGTGAGTTGGCGCTTCAATTTGCCGCCAATAACGTGGACAGAGTCGATACAGAATTATTCTAGACAGCGATTGCTATACCTGATACGATACTGAACAGATCTTATGATCGAAACTGTCACGTCCACCGTACAAGTCTGAGTTTCTGTATTACTACTTAGTGTAAATATCTGCTCTGTAATAAAAGTATCCGACTGTAATTCAAGTTAAACCTAAGTTTCATTGGTTTGCCCGAGTACCCAATTTTATCATGGAACCCGTACCAAGAAACCATAACGAAGAAGACCCTGCCGTCGCTACGCCCACGCTCCCGCCGTCATCAGTCGTGGGATCAACTCGGGCGCCTACCACCGATATTTATTGGCGTCAACTCCTTGAGCAACAGAATCAAATTACTATGCGCATGATTGAAGCCATGCAAGGAAAAACGTCGACGCCAACTTCAATCAAGCTACCAGAGTTTAACCCGGACCTACCAGACGTCGATCCACGTTCATGGAGCTCGACGGTGGACATTTGCCTCACAGAACATCCCATGGAAGGAGGCGCGCTGATTATTTCTCTAAGTAAATCTCTGAAAGGTAGTGCATCAACATGGCTTTCTCAAGTGTCTCATATTGGTATGACGTGGCCCCAGTTCAAGAACTTGTTTCTCGCTCGTTATGATTGTGCGGAAACCTGTGCAGCGACTATAATTAACGCAAACAATAGTCAACAAAAGGATGGTGAAAATTTAACTGCCTACGCGAGCCGCTTGATGACGTCACTACTAGCTAAATGGAAAGAAATGAGCTGCGAGGAGATTGCTGTTTCGTATGTACTTGCTCACTTATCTAAAATGGATAGTCGAATCAACCGACTAGCTTTCACAACTGAAATTAAAACGAGAACAAAGTTGATTCAAGAATTAAACGCATTTTCATTGAAGAGAAAACATGATCGACACGTCGACAACTCCGTGGACACTAAACGACCAAAAGCAAGTAACACGCCGTTCCAGTGCAATTATTGTCATAAAATTGGACACAAAGCAATCGACTGTCGTTTACGTAGAAACAATCAAGCACCTGCTACACAAAGAAACACTTCAACCACTACGTCTTCGTCGTCATCGGATGCCAAGAAGGATGTCACCTGCTTCCGCTGCGGAGAACGAGGCCACATCGCGCCTCGCTGTCCGAAGACGAGCAACGCAGCAGTCAGCGGCAACACCAGCAGCAACAGCGGCGCGGCCCCGGAGCGACGAGTCAACTACTGCCAAGTCCAAGGTGTACGTGGACAGCTAACTCAATCCGGTGAGTCGTACATGTTTTATTTCGATAGTGGTGCTGAGTGTTCTCTCGTAAAGCAAAGTATCGCCGATAAATTCTTAGGCGAGCGTTCCGTTGCTAACATACGATTGACAGGCGTTGGTAATGCTCATGTTTATTGTAACGAACAAATTGTTTGTGATGTAATTATTAATGGACATTGTTTACATTTGTCATTTCTTATTGTCCCAGATGAATTTATGCCGCATAACATAATGTTAGGCTCTGATATTTTAAATTATGATTTGAGTGTTACCTTGTCGAGAGAGAATCTAATGATAACAAAACCGGTTTCATGTTTTGCCGCGGTTACGGAAATTAATTTTAATTCAATTAATACCGACGTATCACCCGTATTTAGAGATAGTCTTGTGCGTCTGTTGAGTGAATTTTCATTTGGATTTATTGATGGTTTACCGTTAACTCGTGTAACTACAGGCGATATGAAAATTCGTTTAAAAGATCCAACCCGTACTGTTTATCGCCGCCCGTACCGACTCAGTCCCCGCGAACGAGATGTAGTGCGTAACAAAGTAAACGAGTTGTTGAATGCAAACATAATCCGACCGAGTAGTTCTCCGTTTGCTAGCCCGATCCTTCTTGTCGCAAAGCGTGATGGTTCAGAACGTATGGTCATAGATTATCGAGAATTAAATTCGAATACGGTACCAGATAGATTTCCACTCCCGCGTATAGACGACCAAATAGCTAGACTGAATGGTGCCAACTATTTTACTTGTCTTGATTGTGCTAGTGGTTTTAATCAAATTCCCATTCTAGATCCTGAAAGCATTGAGCGCACGGCATTTATTACACCGGACGGGCAGTTTGAGTACTTGGCCATGCCCTTCGGTTTGCGTAATGCACCCAGTGTTTTTCAGCGGGCAGTATCCAATGCTCTGGGTCCTTTAGCTTTTTCATATGCCATTTTGTATTTAGATGATATTTTAATTCCATCAACAAGCGTAGAAGAAGGACTTACTAGGCTACGTGAAGTGTTAACTGCTTTGACCGAGGCAGGTTTTTCCCTAAACCTTTTGAAATGTTCTTTCCTCAAACAAAGAGTAGAGTTCTTGGGTTATGATATTTCGTCAGGTCAGATCCGACCAAACCCTCGTAAAGTGGAGGCGCTAAGCAAGCTCCCCCCTCCCGAAAATAGTTCTCAATTGAGACAATTTATAGGCCTCGCTTCTTATTTTCGAAAGTTTGTTAAGAGTTTTTCACTCATTATGCTCCCATTGTTTCATTTGAACACCAGTGCCCAATTCAACTGGAAACCTGAGCACGAAGAGGTCAGACAGAAAATTATTTCTGTTTTAACCGACACACCCGTTCTTACGATTTTTGACCCAGAGGTCCCAGTTGAATTGCACACTGATGCGAGTGCTATAGGTTATGGTGGTATTTTATTTCAACAAGTTGATGGCCAGTTGCGTGTCGTTGAGTACTATAGCCGTAGAACCACGGATGCCGAGTCGAGATACCACTCTTACGAGTTGGAAACGCTAGCGGTGGTAAATGCTGTAAAACGTTTCCATCACTACCTTCAGGGACGACACTTTGTAGTAGTTACTGATTGTAATTCTCTAAAAGCTTCTCACAATAAGGTCGATCTTTCCCCGCGAGTCCATCGGTATTGGGCTTTCCTGCAGGCATACGATTTTGAGATTGTCTATAGGGAGGGTAAACGTATGAGCCATGTTGATTTCTTCTCTCGCAACCCTTTGCCCGAACTACCCGTAATAACTAAGAACGCGCCAACGATCGAGAGAATTGAACAAAAACGAGTTGACCTAACAACTTTGTCAGACAACTGGTTATTGGCTGAACAGTTGCGAGATGACGAAATTCAAGCTATTGTTATAAAGCTCAAAGAAAATCAGCTCCCTACCGACATTGCCAAGACGTATGAGCTGCGATCAGGTGTATTACATCGTAAAATACAACGAAATAATCGGACGCGTTGTTTACCAATAGTACCGCGTGCCTTTCGATGGTCCGTTATAAATCACATACACGAGTCGATAATGCATCTAGGCGCGGATAAAACATTAGAGAAGGTGTACGAACATTACTGGTTTGACAGTATGGCTACGTATGTACGTAAATTCGTAGACAATTGTATCACATGCAAAGTTTCAAAGTCTCATTCCGGACGTATTCAAGC